>OZ004706.1:55772386-56349156 GCA_963924515.1 Vespertilio murinus
GGTTTCAGCTGAAATAAAGAAAATATTAAACTGCAAGTTGAATGTAGCATTTGGGGGAAAAATCATTAATTCTTTTAATATTAAGGACAAAGAAAACACAGGAACATTAGGCACAACAGAAAGTACCACTGCTCACATGTGCTAACCACAGAAGGACAGGGAAGGACACAATGAAGAGGAAGGATGTGGCTGTCTGATTCTTTTTCTATAACTCATTCTCTCTACACCTTGGCTCCAGTGCCCTAGCTTTCATAATGAGATAGGGACAGGTGGGCAGTTGCTGTTGGATTACCGTATTTGCCGGCATATAAGACAATTTTTTGGCCCTGAAAATACCGTATTTGCTGGCGTATAAGATGACCCCCTAACATTTCCACTCAAAATACAGAGTTTGTTATATACTCGCCGTATAAGACTACCCCCCACTTGGAGGCATATTTTTCAGGGCCAAAAAATCGTCTTATATGCCGGCAAATATGGTATATGTTTTGCATTTTACTTGAAAAGCACAGCAACAAAGGGAAAAATGAACAAGTGGGATAATGTCGAACTAAAAAGCTTCTGCACAACAAAAGAAGTGATCAACAACAGGAAAAGACAACTTATAAAATGGGATAAAATATTATATATTTTATAAGAATTTAATTTTGAAAATATATAAGGGACTCACCTAACTCAATAGCAATGCATAAATACTAATTATTTAATTTAAAATTGGCCAACATACCTGAATTTTCCAAACCAGGCATACAGATACCAAAAGGTACATGAAAAGCTGCTCTACATCATTAATCATGAGAGAAATTTAATGCAAAACTACGATATATCACCTCATATGATGGTCATCAAAATTATAAGCGGTAACAGAAGTTGATAGGATGTAAGAAAAAAGGGAATCCCTATACACTATTGTTGGGAATGTCAATTGGTGCTAGAAAACGGTATGGAAGTTCCTCAAAAAATTCAAAATAGAACTGTCATATGATCCAACAATTAATTCCATTTATAAGAATGTATCTGAAAGAAACATAATCAGTATTTCCAAATGATATCTGAAGTTCCATATTCATGGAAGTATTATTCCTCATAGCCAACATATGGAAATAACCTAAGTGTTTGTGGACCCGTGAGTAGATAAACAAATTGCCATAGGTATACTCAATATTATTTAGCCATAATAAATTAAAGAAACCCTGCCCTTTACAACACCATAAATAAAAATTTAGGGCATTTTGCTGAGTGAAATAAGCCAAAGAAAGACAATTACTTTATAGTATCACTTACATGTAGAATTTAAAATAAACAAAAGTGTGAACTTGTAGAAATAATAGAATAGTGTTTCTCCAGGTCCTGGGGTTTTGGGGAGAAGAAGGGAATGTTGGTTAAAGGCTACAAACTTATTTTTTCTCTTTCATTTTTTTATTGCTTGAAGGATTATTAATAGTAGTACATATGTCTCCTTTGTTTTTCCTCCTGACTTCCTCACAGCCTCCCCTACCCACCCCCCGCATATGCCTTCACCCCCCCCCCAATATCTTGTATCCATTGCTTATGTTTATATGCATGCATACAAGTCCTTTGGTTGATCTCTTATAGCCCCCTGCCCCAAACCTCCCTTACCTTTCCTCTATAGTTTGACAGTCTGTTCAATGGTTCTTTATCTCTATAACTATTTTCCCCCATTTTTTTTCTTTGAAAGCTGCAAACTTTTATAAATGAGCTCTTTTATAAATTACAAGATGAACATGTTCTGAAAATCTATTATGTAGCATGATGACTACAGATGATAATACTTTATTATATACTTGAAATTTGTTGAGTAGATGCCATAGATATAAGCATATTGCATTTTTAATCACTACCAGAACTGCTGTGATCTTTCATCAGCCTTGTGGAAACCATCTTTGATCTCACTTTCTTTTCCATACTTTATTACAGTCTTACGGTTTAGTTGACTTGTTGTTCTTTCATATAATAAAATTAGAGGCCCATTGCATGAAATTTGTGCACAGGGGGTGGGGTGGGGAGGGTGTCCCTCAGCCGGGCCTGTGCCCTCTCACAATCCACAACCCCTCTGGTAGGGTCCCTAGGCCTGGCCAGTGACCAAGGCCTATTGGGGTTTTCCTTCCCCCAGTAGTTGGCCCTGCCACTGCTTGCTATCTGTGCATCACGGCCACCCCTCCCCCACTACTGGTTGCCTCCCTCTGTGGGTGATAGGCGTGGAGTGTGATTGCTTAGCTGGCCTGGGCCTACCTCAACAGGGTGATTACTGGCTGGCTCCACCCACTCACCCCAGCATCTCCAGTGACCTGGGCTTCAGTCTGTGGGGCAATTAATTGCCCTGTGGAGGGAGGACCCACCCACCCACTCCAGTACAACCGGTCAGGTAGCCTGGGCCTCCCTCTTTGAGGCAACTGATCACTGGAATCTATGACAAATTGCCATGCACATGAAAGCCATGCCCGCCCTGCCTGGGCTCCATGATCAATTGGCCGGCAAAGGGTGGCCTGGGCCTCTCTCTGTGGGGGCACCTCAGGACAATGGCAGGCTCTCCAATATCCAACCAATCACAGGGCACTGCCTTGGCTGGTCTGGCACCAGAGCATATCATAGTGTGGTCTTCTCAAAGGTCTTCTGGAAGGTTATTCGGATGGTAGTTCTACTGTTTTATTATTTGGTCAATTTGTATATTACACTTTATTGTTATAGATAATGTATCACTCAGTAACTAATTCTCTTCCAATTATTGACTTACTTATGTAGTCAAAAATTTTCAGCTCTGTTTAAAAGTATTATAAGGCTAAAATTCTCAATTTGATATACCACCTTAAATGTAAACTAGATTTGGGCAATTTCATTACTCTGGAAAACCACCCAAGAATGATTTCAGAGCAGCCCTCCTGTGAAAGGCAGTGATATGATCTGAAACAGCTGACTCCTTGCCACCTCCGGAGTTCCTAATGAAAGTGTCAAGGGAATATGCAAAATGAAAGATAATGATAATAACACCTGAAATTATGCTATAACTTGACAAATTAAAAATGTAGAAATCCTTTGAGGCCTGAAACCACAGTGTTCTTTCTGTGGAAAAGCAATATATTCTGTGGAAAAGCAATTCAGGAGATAGTTTCTTAAAGGAGTGTCTATATAGGCAATTAAAAGAGGTGAGGGTTAAAAGTTAGAGTCAGTAGAATATCTGTCAGGAAATGCACATTTTGGACATCTTGATCCTGAAGTATTGAAGTTTACTAAAAGCATTAGGGAGACTAGACTGTGTGTGCATGTGTGTGTGTGTTGAGATTTTTGTCAACATGAAAGAAGGTAGGTGTATGTTTCACGCAAGTTTTAGAAAATTCATTTTCTGAAGATACCGCATCATTCCTACTCATGTCTGGGAAGCCTGGCTCATTAATTCCTCCAACATTAAAATGATTAAATGGAAAATGTGAAATGGGAGGGATAGTCCAAATGTGAATCTACTTTAGATAGTCCAAGTTTCATAGACAGAATAGTAGTTTTTTTCTTTTATCCAAACTGATCAATTTTATCTGTCTTTAATCTTAGATAACTTAACTCCTAACTGGTCTCTGTTTCTACTGGTGGCCTTACCTCTTTTCAGCAGGACAGATAGATTTAGCTTCTAAAACAATAAACCATATAATGCCACACTTTCATTATATTCTCTAATGGGTTCTTAGTTCACTTGGAATATAATTCAAACATATTAGCATGATTCACAGTGATACCCACATACCACTCTAACATAACCTGGTTTTTATGTTCTAGGTCCTTAACATTTCTTTTTCTTTTTTTAAAATATATTTTTACTGACTTTATTATTTTTATTTTTTAAATATATTTTATTGATTTTTTACAGAGAGGAAGAGAGAGGGATAGAGTTAGAAACATCGATGAGAGAGAATCATTGATCAGCTGCCTCTTGCACACTCCCTACTGGGGATGTGTCCACAATCAAGGTACATGCCCTTGACTGGAATCAAACCCGGGACCTTTCAGTCTGCAGGCCGATGCTCTATCCACTGAGCCAAACCGGTTTTGGCTATTTTTACTGACTTTAGAGAGGAGGGGAGAGAGAGAGAGAGAAACATCAATGATGAGAGAGAATTATGGATCAGCTATCTTCTGCACGCCCCCTACTGGGGATCAAGCCCACAACTAGGACATATGCCCTTGAATGGAATCGAGCCTAGGACCCTTTAGTCCATAGACCAATGCTCTATCCACTGAGACAAGCCAGCAAGGGCATTAAAGTTTCTTTGGTACTTGGAAAAATAGTTACTGACAGCTAGGAACATTTGAACTTTCCCCTCTCTCTCCTTAGAATGCTCCACCTAGACACTATATATATATATATATATATATATATATATATATATATATATATATATATATATATATATAATCTTTTTAGAGAGAGAGAGAAAAAGGAGAGAGAAATCAATTTGTGTTGTTTACTTATTTTTGCATTCATTGGTTGATTCCTATATACACTCTGACTAGGGCATTAAACCCACAACCTTGGTAAATTTAGATGACTCTCTAACCAGCAGAGCTACTTGGCCAGGGCACAAACCTTTTCCATGATAGGCCACTTTCCTACATTTTAATTTCAGATCTAAGATCACCTCCCAAAAAATGTCTTTTTCCTTCTCCTAACTAAAGTAGATTCCCTCCAATTTCACATTTTCCATGAGGTCATTTTGATGTCACAGGAATTAATGGGCCAGATTTCCCAGACATGCATAGGAATGATGTGATATCTTCAGAAAATGAATTTTCTAAAACTCACATAGGAGGGTGGGAGGTGGCAGAAGATTTTATTGGTGTAGAGTTACATTTCTTGGTTCCACATTCCTCTACCTCGTAAGTGAGTCCTGGAAAATATACAGCTGTGGGTTCAGCAGAGCTAGAAGTAGGGCCAGTATCCAGAATCTCCATTCCATGTTGCATCCAAACAAATTAGAGTCCATTAGTCCATGTGTGGAGTCCTGTATGGCCATGAGCCATATTGGGGCAAGGGTTAAGGTTAAATGCAGCTTTTTGACAAAGTTGTATAAATGGTATGCCTATATTTAGTCTCCCCCCCCCTCCTTTGCTATTAAATAACAAGCAGGTTATTACATCATTATCAATTTTGCTTAATTTATTTAATTCTACTCAATAAATTTTAACTTGTTTATTTACTCCCTCTCTCAAATAGAACATAAATTTTATAAAAAAGAAAGACTTCTTTGTATATATCTGTACTTTGTAGCCTAGAGTAGAATCTTAAATATAGTAAGCACCATGTAAACACTTATTAAATAAATTCTATTAAAATTAAAGGTAAACTCAATATTGAGTAAGTCATAAAATTATTTAACTCATATTGAGAGTTAAATAAATGGAATGCTTTCATAAATGTAAAGGTCTTATTGTGAGAAAATTTGCTAGTTATAATTTTTATTGAGCATCACAGAATAGCAAGTTGAAAATAATAATAGTATAATCATGTCTATGAAAACTATATTTTCAAAAAATAGTACATGACAATTGTAACAGTGGGTTATTATATGTGAGGAGATTCAACTTGGATATTTATTATCTTTTCAAATTATCATATTTTCCCAAATTCTAGTAAACAAATAACAAGTAAGCAATAAATGCCACAAACAAAATGTCCTTTTCTGTATATGTCATTGATTTCCCTACTGTCACTGATTCCATATTCAGAAAACCATCAAAATTGTTCATAAGAGATAATAGAATAACAGGGGTCCAAAACTTCTTAAGTCAGATAAAACTATATTTATTACTTTTAAAACTTGTTTGACAGCCTTTATACATCAGACAGAATGTAGATATAAATATAGACATGGTCCAAACTCCCACAGAATTTATAACAGGGATAGGAGACAGATATTAAACAGTTATTAAGTAAGGATTATGGTAAGTAAAATAGAGTGAAGGGAAGGAAATATAGTATAAGAATTTAAACTATAGCTGGTTTAAAATTAACAAAACTAGAAAAGAATTTAGCATAATTATTCAATTGAAAGAAAGTTGTTCATTTACAGCTAATAGAGGGAAATGTGTATAAATACATTGAACCTTCTGCTATATAATTTTTAGAGCTTAATAGAGGCTTAAGAGCCATTTTTTAATTTTTGAAAATTTAATATGATGCCTGTTTTGGAAGAACTGAAAATACTATAATGCACTTTTTATTTGCCATAAGATTCCCCTTTATAAAAATTCTAACTTTCAATTATTTAACCCAGTTTGGAGCTTTCCACTCATGTAGGGACTTGTTATCATTTAAATAAACACATTTAATTTGTAGGCACCTATAATGATTAAAATCTTTCTCATATAGAGATGAAGTATCCTTTGCCTATATCCAATTTAACTCAGTCTTCTGAAGTTTCATAAAATAAGGCTAATATCTCAACTAAATGCTAGTTAATCAAATATGAAACAGCTATCAAAAATATCTATTAAAGGCTCTTAAACAGTATATTTCCAGTAAACTCATTATTTTAAATATATCACTGTTTTCAGACTTAACAGTCCTTGTCACTCACTCAGACCCTTTAAAATTGTGATACCAGAAATAAATTTAATGATGTAAGCAGACTTAAACCAGGAAAAAAGTAACATCAATCTTTTTCCTTTAATAAAGGAATTGTAATAGTGTATCTTAAGGTGCATTCTTTATTTGGCAGTCATATCACATTGTTGATTTCTAAATAACATAATATTTATGAATTGCTTCTGCCAAAGTCATGAGTAGTTTTCATATTGCTAAAACCAGTGAGACATTTTCTGTGCAATCCCTGCTATGGGTTGAAATGTGTCTCTCAAAAAGACAGGTTAAAGTCTTAATCCCAATAATTGGGAAGATGTCCTTAAATAGAAATAGAGCCATTGCAGATGTAATCAAGTTAAGGTGAGGTCATAGTGAATTAAGGTGGGACCTAATCCAATTAGATTGGTGCTCTCATACGAAGAGGAATCAGGGAGACACAGAGAAAACATCATTTTGATGACGGAGGGAGGCAGAGGTTGGAGTGATGTCTTTCCAAGTTCAGGATCACTCAGGATTGACAGAACCACCAGAATCACAGAGAGAGGTATCAAACAAATCGCCTTGGGGACTAGAGATTACACAGCCCTGCCTACACCTTGGTTTTGGGCCATTAACCTCTAGAAATTTTAGATAACATATGCCTGTTTAAAGGCACATAGTTTGTGGTAATTAATTATGGCAACCTTTAGAAACTAATATAGATTTTGTTACCAAGAAGTGAGAAGTTGTAACAATGTCTCAATGTGTAGAAGTGGTGTTGGAATGGGATAATGGGTAGAGTCTGAAATAATTTTGAAGTATATGATAGCAAATCCTACATTTCATCGAAACCATTGTTCATAAAAATATGAAGGCTATGGGTTCATTTGGTGAGGTTTCATATGAAAAAGAGAAATGTGATTTTTGAAATGCCTTTAAAAAAGACATTCCCTGTTATAAATTGAGAGAAAACTTGGCTGAATTATATTTTGTTGTTGGATGAAACTAGAATCTGTAGGTGATGTATGTGGATATTGAGTATAGGAGATTTGCAAGCAAAGTGTGGAAGGCATGGCCTGGTTACTCTTTGTTGCTTATAGCAAAATACAAGTAGAGGGGGGGGGCTAAGAAAAAAATCTATAAAGTAGGAACTAGAACCAAAAGATTGGAAAAGTTCTTAGCCTATCCATACTGCAAAAGAATGATAAAGCGTGCTTTGGAGAGAACACCAGGCATGTGGCTGGACCAACTTGGCTGGAGAAATTAGACATGTGACTCATGGGTCCAATTTACCATATCAGTCAAAACACTGCTAGCTTAGACTGAGGAGGGCAAGATGGGAGCCGATGAAGGGAGGTTGTTGGACTACTGGGATTCATTAAGCTGAAAATGGCCAATAGAATTATTTGCTCACAAACATGAGTCATCCTTCAAAGAAAGGGAAGAATAATACTTAGGGTGGCTCAGAGGCCAGTGGGACTACACCTTGATTTGGGACTACTAGACTTCAGAACTGTGACTTTAAAACAAAATTATGTTGTTGTAAAGTCACCCAGTGGGTGGTAATTTGTTGTAGCATTCCTAGGAAACTAATCTCTCAGCAGCTTTTAACAGTGCTTAATGCCATCTCAAAAAATCTCCTTTACCGTGATTTTTATTATAACAAGGCTTTTAACTGGTCCCTCTATACCTGTTATTGCTCATTTCCAATGCATTTTCCATTTTGCAGCCAGAGCATTCTTTAATTGCTCAACTAACAGCCAAGTGGTTGTGATTCTGGCCCCATGGAACTCCCCCCATTGTTATCTTTAAAGTGGTGATTCAAAGACCCAGGCCCCTTGCATCTAGTGGTTCCACCATTCTCTGGAACTCTGTAGAGAGATGCATGGATGGAGGAATGAATAGTGAGAACGAGAAATCATGCTTTGGAGATTTTTATGAGCTTGACCTAGACGTAGTTCACATACCAGTAATTAGAATCTAGTGACATCACCATACCTACCTACGTTAAAGCCTGGGAAATAAAATCTAATTATGTGGGCTGGAGAATGAAGATAAGGATTTTATGACACTTAGAGGTGTCCTGGCTATAGTCCACGCTATTTTTTGCATTAAATATGCAATTTTCTCATTCTCACATACATAGAATACTCATTACTTCCCCAACGGAGAAATACAAAAGATTTCCAGTCACAATATCCAATTCAACATACAGGTGAGCAATCATCCAGATGATGAACTATCTTGTCTATCTGATTCAGTTATGGATTATCCAGGTATGGGAGCCTATGTATAAGAAAGCAAATTATCCCCATTCTGAACGTGGAGACACCAATAATAACTTGGAATAAAAAAAAAATCCTGATAGACCTTATTAAGACTTCTTCCAGCCAAAACCGTTTTTGGCTCAGTGGATAGAGCGGACTGAAAGGTCCCAGATTTAATTCCAGTGAAAGAAATGTACATTGGTTACAGGCACATCCCTGGTGTAGGGTGTGCAGGAGGCAACTGGTTGTTGTATCTCTCTCATCGATGTTTCTAGCTGTCTATCCCTCTCCCTTCCTCTCTGTGAAAAATCAATAACATATATATTTTTTGAAAAGACTTCTTCCACTGAATAGAGAAAACTATTTTAATTAGCTAATAATCTTCATATCTGGGAGGAACCTCTACAATTATGTCTGGATACTAGATCTATTTTTGGAAGTTTTTTCTTGCCCATTGTTCTTCATAACTATAGCACTAATGTGTGCTGGGAAAACATCTTTCCTGAGTATGAAGAGATGTTGGTTGTTGTCTCCTAATGGTTAAAATTTAGGGTTTCATTTTAAGAGTTGAATCAAAAATGTTAAGTGCAGGCTTGTGATTTCTTTGGTAATAGAATTATCTTAACAATTTAGTTGGTCTCTAACTTCTTTCTTTTTATTCAGATCCAGATACCAGTGACTCTGTCCTAGGTTTTTCTAGACATAATTCCTAGGCCTTATTGACATTTTTGCTTCAATCCTCACTTGACATTTTCTCTCAAATTAATGCTGGCTATCTTGAGGATGCCTGAGACAATTTGCTTTGTCCTGAAGGCATAACCCTCACTATAATAACTGCCATTTCGGTCTGGCCAATTTGTTTAAAGAATAGTCTTCTTGCTGGAACTTTGTCACTGAGATGTCTCTGTTTTATCCTTTATTAGCAGAGCGTTGAAACAATTAGCTTGCCCAACACTTTGAGGTCCATCATTTTTGGATTTTCTTTATTCTCTTTCATCTATGCCTGAACACAGCCAATTCTTGACTGAATTCATCTTTTTTTTTTGTAACACCTTTGTCAATGTAGAAAATAGTATTCAGTCCACAGTGTAATTCTAGCTGCTTCAAACTACTTTCCATAGAGCTACAGGCTTAGTAAGCATGTGATTCTGCCATCATATTTAGTGCAGGTGACTCTTCCACCACATGTCATTCCATAGAATAACAGAATTCTCCATACCTTTAACCTGTTATATTTAATGTCTCATTCTTTTCTCCCAAATGACTAAACAAATGCTATGTATATTATATTTTATTCTGTTTGTATACTGTGCAAACCCCTTAACCATTTCTTTCTTCTTTTTTTCTTATTTCTTATACCAAATAGCATATCATTCAGAATTCAGTTAGGAAAACAGAAATGGATTTAATTTAGGGATTTATGCAATTAAACAGCTCTCTGTGAAATTAATATTTGTTAGAGAAGATTAAACCTAAGTCAAAAGTTTACTAAATTGTGGGGAATCAAGAAGTTGCAGGAAGCATAGGAAACTTTCAGAAATGATCATTGTTGCCCTCAACGTCCAAATGGGTTCACGGATGGGAAACCCACAAGGCCACTAGGAAACCTCACTTCTGACAGAATCCACATGTCTGCCAGAAAGAAAAATAATAATGGTTTCTGTTTCTTTTCCACCTTGCAAAACTTAAACAATTGCTACTCAGTGGTAGATTTGATCCAGATATTTGCTTTAGGGATCCTTGAAAATAAAATGTTCAGCTTTTCAGCCCCTGAAATTAAAAAAAAAAAGAATGGTAGGAAAATGGAGCTAAACTGTCACTAGTCACCATTTCAGCTGCCAATGCACTTTGAAATATTACACCTGTGCCCAGGATCCTCTGAGATCTGGCTCTGCCTGCTTGTCACACTGGCTTTGTCCCTCAGTTGCTAAGCCTCGGCTTGTCTGGATTTCTTACCAGAAGCAGCCATGCTCTGCTGCAAATGCAGATTTTTGCACTGATTGTTTTCTTCCTGAAACATTTTACCTTATGCACTCTCTTATTTCCTAGCAAACTCATACTCGCTCTTTGGATCTCTCATTAAAGTGGTTCTTTAGCCTGTTTTTAACCCTTGATATAACTTAAATAGTATCATTATATGTTTTCCATGCACCATTCTTTTTAAATATAATAATTCTTAACATCTATCACACTCAGTAAGTTATTTTTTATATTCCCTTCCTAGACTTAATCTCCATAAAGTTATGGACCATGCTTATTTTATTTACTACATTTCCCCCAGCAACATTTTCTCTTGTGTTAACCTATTTCAAATTTATTTAATTCAATCTAACATAAGAATTGTAAAAATAATTTTCAATGACTTGTTTGATTTCATGATTGCATTCCTTTTATCTTTCAAAAGGAGAAAATAAAACCAGAATGACTTTTGAGTAATGATTGGTTCTTAAAAAATCAAATATGTGAAGAATAACAGTATTGTATTTTGGTTGATGTTCTTCAACAAAGAAATGGACAATTAAGTCAGATTAAATATCACTTATTGAATGTGAGCTATCTCTACTTGCTACTTGCTACTGGAGAAAAGGCCAAAATGAGCAAAAAAATTTTTCCCCAAGGAATTCAAATGTAGTTCATAAATGCATGGAAGTAGTATACAACTGAAAAGTACACAAATAACTTTAACATTGAAAAACCTTACACTATTACAGCTAACATTGAGAATTGGTTTTGTAAAAGACTGTCAAATGCATTATATTGAGATATAGATGATTTGTATGGACCTTCCAATTTTTTGTGAATAAGACTATATATATATATATATATATATATATATATATATATATCCACCTTTAATTAATAAATGTTAGAAATTCAGAGCCTGTAAATTGACAGCAGGACAATTCTTGCCAATGGTACATTTGAGACATCCAATTTTTGAAAGAGGCTGTCTTTTGGGCAAGTTAATTATCTCTCCCTCCAGCTTTGCTAGGCTTTATATTCAAGATAGGTTTTCAGGATATATGTGGAGTTTATTATCTCAGTGTCCAGCAGAAAGATCTTTATTAAATTATATCTGATGTGACACCTGTAGCTTTTATAGCTGAATAATGTCCATAGTTTATATATATATATATATATATATATATATATATATATATATATATATATAAAGTGAGAGGGCATCATCCATTATGTCCTTCAATGTCCCTAAACATAAGAAACCGCATGTTAAAATCTTCCTTCAGTCCGGAGCCAAGAAAATGTTTGTGTCTGAGACAACCTTGGGAGAACTACCTTTTTCCTTTTTGCCTTGTCTACTACGATGAACAGACATCAGTTCAGTGTTTATCTGCAATAATTGGCTCATCACAGGTGTCTGATAATGGCAGTTCTTCTGTTCTTTTAAAGTACTGCTTTGTTTTGTTTTCTTGGTCCTGGAAGGAATGCTTAACAAAATTGCTTTGCACTATATTAAAATGATTAAAATTCTTAAAAACAAAAAAAAAACAAAAAAAACAACAGCAATAAAACACACCAAAACAAAACAAAGCACTAAAAAGAAATACTAAATAATTTAGTAAACATGATAATTGCATAACCATACTATTGAATGTAAAATGGATTAGTTATCAATAAAAGCTTACTATAGTTTTTATAATACAAAGGCAGTTACTTCATTTTATATATTTCTTTCATAGAAATTTTACTGTGTCAGGGCCATCTATAGAGGTGCGCAGGGTTTTGACCACCTAAAATGAACCCTTATTAATTAATTTAGAACCTCATAAGAATTGTATTTTACATTGCAAAACCCATTGACATCTTGATTATTTTAAAAATGTAAGAAATATGAGAATCTGAAACTTATTTTTTGAAATTAGCAAATGTTTTCAAAAATGGTAAAAAATACTTTGACATTGATATAAGATGCCAAACCATACTGTTTATAAAAATTGCTTTAATATAAAATATAAGAGGGCATATATAAAGCATTCCTGTTGGTGTTTTGTTTGTTGGCTTTGGAATAGTAGCACAGAATGTGCCAAGCCAACTTCATAAATCATTTTCTGGTCTTCCTTAAATTAGTAGAAGAAACAAGATATAAGTTTTCTTATGTCCTATAAAATTAAATGCCTATGCAATTTGATTCATGTTAATTCACATAAAAATTGTATGTCTTTCTTATAGAAGAAAAGAAAAATTTTATCATGTATTGTTGTTTAGAGCTAAAGCTATAAACTACCATTCCACTCAGAAGTAGAATTAATTTCCATTTTTGAATTAAAATTTTTTGCAGGATAAAAAAAAATATTTCAGCGGGTTACTTACATCCAGCACTTGAATATACTATTTAAATATATTTTACATCTTCCTTTGTGTTGAGAAATAAGCTTTATTGTGGCTTTTTTTAAAAGGTAATACGTTGAATTTTCCTAGGACTAGGAGGAAAGCAAAATAGGAAAAGGAGCTGAGAGCTACAAGGAGCAAAATGGAAAGTGAAATTTGAGATTGCACAGAGTGGAATGAGTGCTAAGGTGAACTCATTTTCTATAGGTGTTTTTCACTGGGAGACTTTGTTGGATTTGGGTGCAGACAAGTGGCAGAGGATGTGAAAAATGTCCTGATCAGGAGCTATGCTTGGGCTCTGAAAAACCAGCAGGGCACTTGCAGGCATCACAGAGTTAGAATGATGATATTAGAGACTTGAGAAGCCCTAATCAAAGGGCTAATTTTCAACTTAAGCATTTTTGAAATTATAAAATGTAATGGGACTCTAAACAAAGAATAAGGTTAGTTTTTAGCTTTTAAAAATGATAATAAAGTTATGGCAAACTTGTAGTAATGGAAAGGTAGTGATTAGCATTCAACATCCACCAGAAGACATTGTGACTCAGTGAACCATTGTATTAAACTTGAGACATATCTGAAAGAAAAACAACAACATTTGAATTAATCATTTTAATGCATGTCCAGAATTTAGTCACTGGGTATGAAAATGAGGGGAGAGAAGAGAGAGAGAGAGAGAGAGAGAGAGAGAGAGAGAGAGAGAGAAAGCCTGAAATAGAAATACATTGATATAAGTTAAACTGATAGTGAAGTTTTCAGATTAACAATATAAATAATTGCAAATATATTCCATAAAATATAAGGAAACATGGAGAATGATAGATGGAAATGAAGATATTCTAATATATATATATAAAAGGCTAATATGCTAAGTGTCCCTCCCCCAATCCAACCAGTTTCTATGATGCACATTGACCACCAGGGGGAAGACACTCAATGCAAGAGCTGCCAAACTGCAGTGACTTGGCAGTGGTCGTTCTTGGGTAATGCTCCCTGAAACCAGAGATAGGGGAACCTGATTCCTCGTGGGGCTGCATGATTCCATCCTCAGCCATGGGTTATGTTTTTGCTGGGGCACTGTTGGCCCTGAATCTGGTTTACTGCACACTTGTGTTTGCATTCCACATCCTGTATGGCAGCAACTTTGCAGAGTGCCTTCTCTCACTCTGGGACCCCTCAGGGGATTTCAGAGAGCCGGTTTTGGCCCAATCCCCACAGGCTAGGCCGAGGAACCCACCCACTCCACAGACATCTTTCGAGCCAGGGTGCCACCCCAGGTTCAGCTGGCTGGGGAGAGACCAGGGGAGGTTGGATCCAGGGCATGTCCACCCCATCTTGCCCAGTCCTGCCTTGCCCGCCACCTTCTAGTTAATTTCCTTTCAATGTGCACAAACCCATGAGCCAGTTCACTAGTATAATTATAAACTGTCAAATAGAAAATCTACAATATAATACAATATCTGAAATTAAGAACTTCCTAGATGACTTTGAGAGAAAATTAGGATATTTCAAACTAATAAATGGCATGTACTCATAGTTTGAAGAAGCCCCCAAAAATGTGTAAATATACAATTTACATACATAAAATACAGAGAAAGCAAGGTTTATTTGGCATGGAGTTAGTCAAATTGCCTAAATGAGAAAAATCTTAAAAACAGCTCATTCAAAAGTTGAACAGTAAGATTGAGAGCTAAATACCAAACATGCAGTAGCTGGGAGAAAATGGAGCATCATGGTAAGAGTAGTGAAAGCTTGACTCCTATATGAATTGAAAATATCCTCCAAAGATGAAAGCAAACAAATGTAATTTTAGACTAGGCAAATCTGAGCTAATTTCTCATTAGTAGACCTGCAAAAAATGAAATTATAAATGGAAAAATATATAAATAATTATATTTTGATGGCAAAATATGTTAAGGTGTAATTTGTAATTATTAGAACATTTGAATGTGAAAACCTATTTAACTGCAAATTTTAGCATGTGTTAATATGAATGTGGTTTAAGGTATTTGTTTCTTTAGATGTAGAAGTTAATGAAGAAAATAAATTTATTTTATTCATAATGTAAATATAAAAAGAGATCACATATAAGTTAAATACATCATTCATAATGATAAGCAAAACGTTTATTTATTTAAAGCAGCTTTTTGTGAACTTCACATAGCATTCTGGGTTTGTTGTTTTTTTATCTACAAAAATTTACTATCGAACTTTAAAGTTTAAAATTTAAACTATGCCTGGCACAAAGTTAATGAATAGTAAATGGTTTTTGATGGTATTCTTTAGAGATGTAAATGTGAAATATCCATAGTGCAATTCTAATTAATACCATATTATGAGTTCATCAAACTGAAAATGAATGAAAATGCACAGATATCAAAAATCATATGGAGGTGTCAGTTTGCCTTGGAAAGTGAATTGAAAATCAACCAGGGCTCAGTTGAAGTGGCATTTGGTATCACCCGCAAGCTGTATGTAATATAATTATTATCAGTATTTATCCTGGAAAACAGTTAATCCATTACTTAATATGTATTTGGAATCAAGTCAAGGAAAATATCAGATAGAAAGTTCTCTGGTGATTTGCAGTCTCTGTAAGTAATTCATGCTTGTAAACTCAGCTGCATGATTGCCTCCATTTAATCCATCTTTTTTTTCTTCATTTTAAAAAAGCCACCAGTTATCTTAAAAAATAAAATAAGCCTGGATTTCAAAGATGGAAAAGTGTATCTTAGCGTAGAGGTACATAATGCAGTGATGCTGATAACAAGAAGGAATAAAGAATGCTGAAGACATTTAGACCCTGGCTCTTATACGATGCACTCATGTTCTTTTCACTGACTTTCTATAAATGAGCACAAAAGAAATAGCACACTCCAAAAGGCAAGGGGAGAATGCAGCGAGGAGGCTGATTTCGGAAGAAAAGTACAAGAAGGATGAGTGGTGTTGGACCCGAGACAGGAAAGCCATGAGCTGGCAGGAGAGAGCAGCACAAAAATGAGCATAAATGGAAGGAGCAGCGTGCCTTTGGCACTAGCGAGTAGTTTCAGATGCTGTATTTGGTACTTAGGTTATGTTCAGTTAGCTGTTTGTAGGCTTTCAAAATTAGGAGAACATGCAAAGTTCCCTCAGGATGAATGCGAGAGGTGAGAAACAGATTTTCAGGCCTCCATCCACATTCTTCTTTAAAATTCACTGCGCACAAATTATAGAGGAAGAGGAGCCCGAAGTGTGTTGTAGGGTACAAAAGAACCATGTGGCATGGTTCTGTTTGCCAGGGCCTCAGAACTGCCTTCTTCTACAAACTCTCCCTTCACTGACACAATTGGATACAGACACGGATCATTTTTCCACAGGGCTGTCTATGGGGGGATCAAGTCTTCCTTCTCACCTCTTGAAAATCTGCATTGAGTATCAGGGTCATTTCTTAAAGCTGTGTTAAGTGTACATTTTCCCCTCAAAGGTCATTCCATTTTTTTTTCTTTTGCTTGCTTTTATATAAAATACAAGATAGTTGAAAAGGCAAGAAATACTGGAGCAGATCTGACTGGGTGCTAGGCAAAAAGGACCATGTCACTACCCTGCTAAAACCTCAACGTACTCACATAATAACACAACAGAAGCAACTGACTTTTACTGAGTACTGACTCTCTGCCCAAAAACAACTTTAAGTATCAGGCATAGTAACTCATTTTATTCTCAAACCATACTCTGAGATGGATACCATTATTGCTTCTACCTTATAGAAGAGGAATTTGACACACAGTGCTGTTAAGCAGTTTGTCCAGATTTACATTCCTAATAAATGGCAGAGACAGAATTCAATCCCAGGATCTCTGCCCTTCTCAAAGGTAGCATGCTTTCTCTGACCTCTGAGGCTTGACCAAGAAATAACCCTTCCAAGATGCTCTTATGAGCACATCCTAGGCTTGTTCCATTACAAAGTTCATTGCACCTTATTATTTCACTCCTTCTTCTTTGTCTACCCAGTAGGATGTAATTCTTAATAGAATATAATGCTTTACATGTATCTGTTTCTCACTATATTCCCATCATCAAAATAATGCTTGGCCAAGACTTGGAGCTTAATAACTCTCGAGTGAATGATGGGTACTTATATAAACTACCTACAGTGCACTCTATTTAATATTAAATCCTTTCTGATGGTCTCAATGAGTGATGTTAAATACATGAATACATGAGTAAGAACTCAATTGAGTGGAATGGTCACTTACACATGTGAAGTGACTGGAAGTGAACCAAAGTAACAAATTATAATTCCTGTTGCTTTATTGGCGATGCTTAAAGTTCTACCACTCGATTAATTCCTCTAAGGTAGAGAATGTTTCCAAGGATAATTCAGTTTGGGGTACTGGATCAACCTTTCAACATTAAGTGCTTCATCTCTGGGTTCTCTCTCTCTCTCCAGCCCTCCTGGCCCAGCAGCTTGCTTCTCGATCCAGAAATGGAGATCCCCTTCTGTGTTCAATCAAAATGTGTCACCTCAACATGGAAAGTTGCAACCCTGTTTAATGCTTTGCAAAGATTACTTAAGCCTGAATTAAATGCTTTCTCATGGCTTGCCTACTGTGGGTAACACATTCTTGCAGAAGTGAGCAGGTTTATGAAATGAGAAGTCTGATCATAATGTTTTCAATGAGGGTTCATAATGATACATGTCTCAAGACACTGAAGAAAATGTAATGCAACATCAGACGTTGCTGTTACATAGTGAATACCTGTGCTGAAGGTATTTATCTCAAACACAGCTATTGGCAAAACAAACAAACAAACAAACAAACAAATAAACAAACACCAAACTAAAACTCCTTACCACGTGTGATAGATTCAAGTTTGGGAGAAATTCCTCATGTAAATTAGAGCTTGTATTTTTCTATCTACAATTACTTTGTAATGACTTCATCTACAGTCTATGAGCTATGAGATCTGGGTAAATAATGCTTATTAATATAGATCACTGTTGATTAATTCAGGCCTATTGTAATTCCTGGAGGAGAAAATAGAGTTATCTAAAATGCAAGGGATGCTGTGGTGGAAGAATTATTGTAGGGGCAATGAATGTAAAATACACACAAGTGATCACCTGAGTGGCATGACCTCCGGAGTGTGGAGAAGAAGGCTGGGGAGGGTGCCCAGAAAGATGAGGAAGAGGGACCTCCTGTGCCCTGCCACAGGTGGCTCTGGCCAGCAGACTCCTGGCAATCTTTGGATTTGTAAAACTGCACCTCATTGAAGTGGCCAAGATATCAGACGCAGGACTCTAAAAGGAAGAGCTTCACTCAGCTCCCGCTCAGACTTTTCGGAGGAGCCCATCGACTGTGTGCCTCTCTGCCTGCGAATGCGGAGTACTGTTTGACTGATGAGCACATCTCTGTGCATCTCTATACTTCCAGCAAGAATTAGCAAACCCAAAGCCCTCCGCTTTGGAGTCCATCCTGATCTGGAGACTATTTCTCATGTCAGCCTCTCCTGTATTAGTCTGCTAAGACTGGTATAAGGAAATACCACAGACTGAGTGGCTGAAGCAACAGATACTTATTTCTCACAGCTCCTGGAAGCTGGTAAGCCAAGATCAAGGCGTCTGCAGATTTGACTTTCCCAAGGTCTGCCCTCAGGTCTTGCATTGGCTGCTTCCTCCCTGTGTCCTCACCATGGTCTTTTCCCTGAAAGTGTGAAGTCCTGGTGTCTCTTCCACTTCCTATGAGGGCACCATTCCTATTGTATTATGGGCCCACCCTATCACTTCATGTAACTTACTTACTAATGCCAGGGTCAATCTCCAATATAGTCACGTGTGAAGGTTAGGGTTTCAGTAGAAATAATTTGGGGGTATACAGTCCAGTTCATAACATTTTAGTACTTACATTACTTCTAAAATATTTTTATTTACACACACCTTACACCTTAGGATTAGAACTTCACAGAACTCTTGACTATTGTTATGTTTATTTTCCTTCTATGAACATGGCTTTCACTCTATATGTTCTTATTTCTTTGCTGTTATTGTCTCAATTCAATTATTTAAAGGTGATTTTTATCCTTTAGTATGGTGAAATACGTATCCAGGGCATAATAAATTTTACAGGAATACCAAATTATCCAGAGAATTCATTGTATTTTTTACAGCAGGCCACTTTTATATCAATATGGTACCTTTCCCACCTTCACTTAGCAGAATCCTTAGGAAACCTCTTGATCTTCAGAGGATCCATGTATTTACGTCCATAAAAGATCTTGCCTTGTTGTGTGTAGATATGATTGGTTACTAAAAATGTCCAGAAATTTTATGATTCATTTTACATAGATAAGGTAAATATTCTTACATGCTTTTTAAAAAATATATCACAAATGTATCAAATTCATAGTTCAGAAAGAAACATTCACACACATTTTTGACCTTGTATTTTGTTTTGTGTTGTTTCTAATTGACATGTAAGATGCTCTGGAGCAAGAATAATCCTTGAATTTTGGACAAGGATACATTTTACCATGATAATCACTAATTTCTACTAGCTCTATCATAAAATTCTTAGCCTTTAGAGACATGCAGGGTTTGCATTCTCTGATGTAAAAGACAGACTGCCTGTGGTATAGAAATATTTATAGAGCATCATTTTTGTTGTTGTTGTTGTTGCTAGAAATAGAGAAACATCATGGTGGATGATTGGAGACAAGTAACTTGAGGCAAAAAATAATTTTTAGATGTTTATAATTTTTCTTATGTGGACAAATATAAATTAATAGTTGCACATTTTAAATACTTGTTTCTAAAATCATAGGCTTATAAGAATTAGCCAGCATGATGTATTTTTAAAAATAATAAATAATTGCATTGTCAACAATTTGGTTTTATACTTTTTATTTCAGATGTTTTATTAAAGATCAGAAAAAAAGTCAAATGGTCTGCTTTCCCACAACCAGGATAACAAAGTCAATGCCCCTGCTACTTCCTATGGTTTTATCATCTTCTCTATTCCTCACCTCTTTTATTTATGTAAGGTTCCTGGCCCCTATAGCTTTTGCGTTTGTGACTAATACTTAATGTTCCTTCTTAATTTGGGACAAATGAAAAATCTCAAATCAAACCAGTGTAAGTAAAACAAATATAGTTGATTGGCTCTTATAACTGAAAAGTTCAAGAAGGAAGTTATTTGAAAGAACACCAGAATGCAGAGACTCTAATAGTTTTGTTATGGCTCTGACATCCTTTTCTCTTCATTAGACTCTGCTTTCCTCTTTGGCTTCATTCCCAGTTTAAACAATATTTAAACTAAACTATTTGCACAGCTAGAAATTTTAGAGGCAAGAGGCATCTCTCACAAATATCTTCAACAAATCTCAAGGATAACTTGCATTGGCTTAGATGAAGTCATAGTTTGCTTTCTGAATAAACATTATGGCCAGTGTTTGGAGTTTTCCAATTAGGCATTGGTTCACATGCCAAGCCCTAGATTTCATACATCACTGGAAAAACATGAACTGATTGGAGGCTGTGCATGAAGAGATTCAGATCAGATAAAGCAAATAGAAGATAGTCATTCATCTCTTACTGCCTTAACATTCCCATTTTCTCCACAAAGTAAACAAGTTTTAAGTATCTTTTCTTACCATGGTACAGACCATACCATGCCACATTTCAAATTCTCCCTAGTATGGGGTTACCTAATATCTGATGCATGTATTTTGTACAGTGTTTAGTCAAATCACCTGGTTAATTAATAAGGCTTTCATTTACCTATGATCAAAATTGACTTCTTATGATCTGGAACCCACTATCATCATATGTAAAGTATTGTTGCAGTAAGCAAGTATAATATGTTTAATAAAAATTTTCATTTGGGCAGGGCAGATGGAGAAAGTACAGTATATTTCCATACCAAGTACAATGTCCTTTTGTACACATGGGCAAAAACTCCATGCTTTACTGTGTAGAGTTCCCATGTCAACCAGTCTTCATGTTCCTATTTCTGTACTTTTGAAAGCTTTCAGGTTTCCACTTTTCTACAACTTCACATTTGAGAAGGAAATTTGGAAAACCAACTTCTGGTGAATGACATAGCTTAGCGTTTTCTTCCCATTGGTACAGATTTAGATCACAGTGCCAGGGAATGGTATCCTATCTAATAAAGAGGGAATATGCTAATTGAGCCTCACACAGTTGCAAAGATGGTGGCACCCACAGCCAAATAAAGAAGGAATATACTAATTGGCTGCCATGCCCACAAAGATGGTGGAGCCCACAGCCAATAAGGAGACAATATGCTAATTGACTGTCATGCCCTCAAAAATGGTGACACCCACCACAAGATGACAGTGCCCAGTCCCCTCAGCCCTGTAGGGGTAGCAGGCACACATCAAGGCCAGGCCTGCCTCCAGGCAGGCTCAGCCTTGCCATCTACCTGCCTCTGGAGTCCCCCAGTCCCCTCAGCCCCCCAGCCACCCAGGACAGGCCCAAGGTGCAGGCAAGCCTCAGATAGTGGCTGCCCAGCCACCCAGGGCCACCTGAGGCTCAGTAACCAGGGCTGGCTGAGACTTGGGCTCCCTGCAATGGCAGCATCAGAAGTGTGATGAGAGCCTCACCTTCCCCTGATCACCAGGTTGCCTCCTGTCCCTGAGGTCTCCCAGTCTGTGAGAAGGGGAAGGCCAGGCTGAGGGATCCCCTTCCAGTGCATGAATTTTCATGCACTGGGCCTCTAGTTAGAAGATAAATAATTATAGGATTTTGTTTCACAAACTTATAAATTTATCAGGCAATGATACTATTTCTATTTTAACCTTTGTTGGCTTCTTATCAATTTGCATTCAACCTACTCCAAGACATGGATCTAGAGTTGCAATTTTCAACCTCTTTCATCTCATGATACACATAAACTATTTACAAATTTAGTGACATACACACACACACACACACACACACACACACACACACACACATATATATATATATATATATATATATATATATATATATATATATATATACCTTTTGCCAATCTGACAAAAAATAGATATAATTTTGAAGCATTCACACTAGATGGCTATTGTAGTGTTGTTTGTTGTCATCATTTTATTTGACAAGGGGAAAAGAGGTCAGTGCCTCTGACTAAATAGGTATTGCATGTTTTAAAAATTATTGCAGCACAATAATTTGGTTGAAAATCTTTGATTTAGAACTTTTAATCTTTAAACAGCTCTTGGAAATGTTTTCCTTGCATCTCATGCTTTTTAGCACAATGGCTTCTCTCTGGATCTCCACCTATAATAGAATAAGTTTAAGGTATCCCTGTTTTTGGCTCTGGAATCTCAGAGGTAAGGTGGGGTGGGTGGGTGGAAAGAGATCAATCAAAGAACGTGTATATATACATGCATAAGCCATGGACACAAACAATAGGCTTCTATAACTTAATTTTTATATCAAGTCCCCTAAATTCCTGCCTAAATAAATGCATGGTCTGACTCTCATTACCCAACAATTTACCACATGATAAAGTTTGACCTTTATGACCTGAGGTATATAATTTCATATTTTAGAATATTTCATTAGCAAAATCCCAATTCTTCAATGTCTCTGTACCATATATCATTTTTTTTTGACTATTTTATTCAACTTTAACAAATTTGAAAACTGAGATTCATTGTGCACTCAATGTTTAATTGACAATTTTTATTTGCTTCTTTCCTAGTTGGCATTATAAATGATAGCATTTAAAAATTGACAGAACTTTAGCAATCAACATTCTCTAGCAAATGACAGGAACCAACTAAGTATTTTTCAGCTCTGTTTTCTTCTGGGTTGGTTTCATCGTTAATCAAGTATTCTTCGTTTGCAGCAAATATGTTCATCTTTTGTCGTTATAATCTAACTTTAAATAAATGAATCTCATTGCTATGGCTTGGGTCATGGAGCCCTCATTGTTATATGAGATATATTATATGGAGAAGCCTGGATATGGTGCCCACCTGCAGTGCTGAGTAATGAGATAAATCTTATTCGAATCCTTGGAATGAAAGAGGAAGGGCAGACAATTGCCTACCAGAGACTACAATAATTTTTTGTCTAACATAAAGAGAAAATTACATTATAGCACAAATTGTTAAGAAAAATACAACCAAGTTTCCATTAGTTTATAAAATTAATCAGGGTAATGATCACATTGTGTCTTGAAATTACTAAAAAAATGATATGAAGTTACCCAATTCAATTGATAAAACATGTTTGAAAAATAAAAATAAATGGCCATATAAAGGCAGGTTAAATTAGGACGGAAACCATCAAATTAACATTTCAAATGTTCTTGCACACAAACTCAGTTTTTTCATGGATTAAAGCCAGTTTTGTTTTGTTCAAATAGACCCAGTCATTTCTTCTGCTACATCATTCACTAAAATCTGAGGATATCCTGTTACAAAACCTTTAATGTTGGCTTTAATACATTAAACAATTTGCTGTGTGTGTGCGTTTGTGTTACTGACTACGTGCCTTAACTGAATAGTTTTATTAAAAATAGATCAGCATTCATTAATGTCTGAAAAATGTTTAAAGAAAGATAAATATACTCCTAAGCATAAAACAGTTAATGACACAGCATGGGAAAATGTTTGACAAGGCACAGGATACTTTTTAAGCATGTTCAGCAGTGTAAAAATACAGATTAGGAAGTGGTTTTTGGAGTCTTATAATGCTTTCATTAGTCTAGGAAGAACACTCTGCTCTTAACTGCAATTTTTTTTTACCTCAATATTCTGGTTATTTTAATAAAAGACCCATGCAGGTCAGAGTTACCAATGAATTTAAGCCATAGAGTTTCACAAATATATAAATTATGCCCATGGTTTTCAACCTGCTGCATATTTGAATTTTCTGGGCTCAAGCCCAACAGACAGAGATTTCTAGTCAATTTGCCTTGGGTATTTAAAGCTCCCCTGGTAACTCTCATATGCAGACAGGGTTAGACACACTGGTTTAGGTGAACATGCTTGGGAAATCCATATTTGCTAGTGACTGATTTCTTAACACTAGAGTAGAGCTTCTGAGTCAATAAATTATGTGTTTATTAAATGTGTGCAATCTTATTTGATAATACTTCCTTTAAAACACACAAGAAGGTTTTCTTCTGATGCATTGCTGAATCATTATTTTCCAGAATAAAGTTATTTTTACTTGAAATATACCCTTTCCTTTTCAAAGAAGAGGCACCTGAATTCAGAGTATAGAGTCTTTAGGAAATCACTTTCTTCTTTAAAACATTTACTGAGCACAGGGTAGGCATGGCTGTGGATCCTAATCTAAAAATTAGAGATACAGTGGTCAGAATTACTAATAATAGCTCTGCTGTCATGATCCTTAAATCATGATAACTGCGAATAATCAATATAATCATAAAGTTAATAGTGTATATAACTTTAACCTCCAAAAAAAAATAAACAGTATTTTTATGTGTGATTTTCTTAGAACACAAAACAAATGCTAGCTGTATTTGAATCTGAAATGAATACTTTGTTTTACAGTTTACCGAGCTGTAAATATCCAAATGCTAAAATACTCTTATGACACTGTGAATGAAAGTGAATCTCAAAAAACTGAAAAACAACTTAAACATGTATATGAAGGAAATAGAAGTATTACCTCTTCTTTCTAACTTTTGTCTGAAGCTCTTAAGTCAGCACAATAAAACAAATAATAAAAACAGTCCTATATAAGACTTTGAAAAGACTAAAAGACAAATAACATGTGAGATTAATGACATAAACATGAAAAAGACAAAATATTTGGGAAATACATATACATAACTACATGGATGCAAAGTATATAAGATAATTATAAAGAAAAACATTATGGGTCATGTTAGCCAACAAATTTAAAAATAAAAATGAATTTAAAGAATTCTTAGAAAATGTAAATCACTAAAATTATTAGAAATCAATTTTAAATTTCAATAGTCTGAAACCTTTGAAGGAATTAAATTTACTATTATAAATATCTTCCTAAACAAAAACAAAAAACGAACAAACAAAAGGCAAAATTCATCAGTCCTAGTTCACTTTAAAAATTCAAATGTTCATATGAATGAAAAATGTACAGATCAATCTCACTTATGAACATTATTAGCATATAACATGTCAAAATATAAAAATGCCTATATAGAATGAAAAAGTTAGGGTTACACTAGGAAGGCTAGTGTAATTTGAGATTAGGCAATCTCCATAGGTTATGCATTATATTAACCAAATGAAAGTGAAAAATATGATTATAGTAATAGATGAAACCAAAAGCATTCAATAGGATCAAATATCCAAGTGTTAAAATACTCTTATGACACTGTAGATAAAAGTGAATCTCAAAAAAACTAAAAAAAATAACTTCAACATGTATATGAAGGAAATATAACTATTACCTCTTCTTTCTAACTTTGTCCTGGAGCTCTTAAGTCAGCACAATTTAAGACAAATATTAAAAATAAAAACTATCAAGATTAAAGGAAAAACTTGTCCACATTAAAAATCAAGAATAATTTCTATAAATTACTAGAGTTATTTGAGAATATGACAGTATTATTGAGATGTCAAAACATAAAGACAATTGCATTTATATACATTAATAAAAAACAATTTTAATTCAGGAAAAGATGATAGTTATTAAAGCAATAAAATCAATATAAAGAACCATGAGTAGATCTAATAAAATTTATTTTAAGTTATGAATAAAATTATAAACTCTATAGAAATAATGAAACATTAAAACAGGGATATACAACATTCATGGATAAAATATTAGCACCATAAATATATCAATTCTTCATAACATTATTTATGTGCTCAATGTCCAGCCAGACCAAGTTCTCTTTGTGTAAGTGGATGAGTGTGTACATATAGTCATGTTATTGAGAAATTCCAAATAAGAATACAATGGATTAATATGAATTATGATATTATGACTTATTTTAAAGTTATTTAAAGGCAGCAGGATACTGTCATAGAGATTAAAGTATCAAGCAATGAAACAGTAGGGATTTTTTTAACAACTCATGAAGTTGGGAAATTTGATATATAATAGATATGGCTTTAAAGATTACTGGAGAATAATAGACTATTGAATAAAGTTGTTGGGAACAACTGATTATATTTATGAAAAGAAAATTGATCCTTAACTGTCACTCTTATACAAAAATCAATTATATAATTGAAAATAAATAAATATTAAGAGAAGAAATTGTAGAATATTTTCACGTCTTCAGTGTAGTATTTCCTAAACAAGACAATATTTGTAAACCATGGCAAAGTGTAAGTTCAACCTTATTGAAATTAAGAACTTCAATAAATCAAAATATATCCTTGCAGTTGTATTTGTGTTACTAGCATCATCCACAAAATTGGAAATCAACACATTTTAAAAATATTTTTATTGATTTTAGAGAGGAAGGGAGAGTGAGAGATAGAAACATCCATGATGAGAAAGAATCATTGACCGGCTGCCTCCTGCATGCCCCCTACTTGGAAGTAAGCCTGCAACCTAGACATGTACTCCTGACAGGAATCAAACATAGGACCTTGAGTGTGCAAGCCAAACTGGCTAGAGAGGAAATAAACACATTTTCATCTGCGGAAGTATCTATACTAATAAAATGGTAATATGCTAATTAGACCAGGAAACCTTCTGGGAGACCTTCCAGACAAAGCCATGGTGGTGGGGCTGAGACAGAGGTGATTAGAGGCCAGGAGGGAGGCAGTTGGAGGTGATCAGGCTGGCAGGGGAGGGGGATGAGCTAGATGGGGGCGAGCAGGATGGCAGGTGGGGGGCAGTTGCGGGCAGGAAGGCTGGTAGGTGAGTGGATAGGAGCCATCAATCCCTGGTTGCAAGAGGGATCTATGACTGCCGGCAGTCGGACATACCTGAGAGGTCCCAGATTGAAGAGGGTTCAGGCCAGGCTGAAGAACACCCCCTCACACACTATGCATGAATTTCATGCACTAGGCAGCTAGTCTATTTATATAAAAGTATAAGGGACCAGTGACTGCTGACCGGTAGCTAGGATGCACACTGAGCACCAAGGGACATATGCTTAATGCAGGAGTGGAAACCACAGACATGGAAACCTAGAACAAACCTTTGAGATGATTAATCTCAAAGGCAAGGGGGGAGGTGGGAGGGTGGGAAGAGATTAACCAAAGATCTTATATGCATACTAGAAGTCTGTTGCATGGATTCATGCACTGGTGGGTCCCTTGGTCTGGCCTGCTGGGATCAGGTCAAAATTGGTTCTTTAACATCCCCTGAGGAGTCCCAGATTGATAGAGGGTGCAGGCCAGACTGAGGGACCCCACCAGTGCACGATTCCATGCACCGGGCCTCTAGTGGATGTATAAAATGCAATGGAATATAGTACCATAGGGACTATGTAATAACTATAGCTATGCAACTACATGGATGAATCTTTTCTACAAATGTATATTGCAGAAGAATATATACAAAAGTTAATTTGTATAGATGTCAAGACACAACACACATACATGATAGATAAGTAGATATATTAGATAGATAGATAAATAGATAGATAGATGATAGAGAGATAGATAGATAGATAGATAATAGATAGATGATAGATAAAATAGAAAAAATGGTAACACTTGCATAAAACCAAGAGGAAGTTTCATACATCATTAAGAATACTGATTACCTCTGCTAGAAAATATAAGGTATAATTGGAAAGGAACATGCAGTGGTTTAAAAGTATGTATTAAGATGGATAGAGCACTTCTTTTTTCCAATTATTTTTAAGTCCCCTATATATTATAAACTCTTGATATATTGAATATTCTATAATGAGGAAAAACACTACCCAGTTTCTACTAAACTTGATCCAGGCTACTAATCTCTACTAACATTGTCCTTCATTGCTTGTTTTTAAAGATTTTTCACAGAGTGGTATTCCCTAATTCAAATTCTAGAAAAAGTTGTTTTTTTTTCATAAACTTTAGAAGATCTTGAGTTTCTCAGCCTTTTGCTCTATATTTTTCTATGGAATGCTCACAACTAGGTAAGCTACTTATCAGTGAGACCTTACAAACTAATCTTCCATCCACATAGTCCTAATATCATGCTTCTTGGGTCATGAAAATTTTTATAGAATTTCAAAACATTAATATTTTGAACTGAAGCACCAAGTTATCTAGTCTAACTATATACTTTTTGCATGGATTTTGCTTATAAAGAAATGAAAAGATGTCATTATTGAGTCATAGTGAATCTCATATTAAATCATATCATTGTAGGAAATCCAATAATTAAAACCATATTAAAATATAATTTAAAAACCAAAACCAAAATAATATCACTTGGTAGAAAAAAAACTGTTCTTTATCATGGATTCCAGACTTTTAAATAACAAATGAAATTCTAGATATAACTTTTGGAAGTACACATAAAAATTTGAAAACAAAATTGTGCAAAAGTCTTTTAAACTATTAGAGTCTTAAAAACTATTTAAGATAGTTTTTATTTTGTTTGTTTCCCCCCCTATATATTTTCCCTTCTAATCTAGATATTGCAAGACCTTTTCTTGTATTAATGTTGGTGAATTTGAATATGTTACTATTGAACCTTAAGTCAACATTTTTCTGGTAATGTTGTTTACGTAGTTAACATTAGAAAATGTTATTTAATCCAACTTTTATCCTTTTATCTATTAGTTAATTATGAAAATTTTAAGTGTAATATATCTATAAAGTCTTCTTTATTTACTCTCTGAAAATACTATTAACATGTCAATTAGGATGTCTCATTGTCATTTCAAAAAACATCCAGTTAATTATCTTAATTATTTTTTATTTAAAAATATGTTTTTATTTATTTCATAGAAGAAGGGAGAGGTGAGGGAGAATCATCTATCTTCTGCCTCCGTCGTCCTTTCTAATGGAGGTTGAGCAACCAGGAGCTTTTAGTTCATGGGTCAACACTCAACCCCTGGGCAACACCAGCCAGGCGATTTCTGAGTACTTTTTAATGTCCACAAAACACTTGTGAGATATTCTATAAAAATCTTGCATATGATCATTAACAAATTCATGTGTTTTAGTGTCCAGAATCCTTCTCTTTCTGGGTAGATTATTTGATTTCTATTTTCATTGACCTGGCTCTTCTTTCATTATTTTTCTGGTTACAGATTCATAATTTTACATGATATAATTGATACCAGGTGTTTTGGGTGGAATTTTTCTAAGAATGCTCTTGTGACTCTGGCAGATTAATTGGCTATAGGATGGTTAAAACACAAATTTTGGGACAGTAACAGAACTTTTAAAAATGAAATTATTATCTCTTTCTTTTGAGGTTACTAAAATGACAGAATGTGTCTTAGTCTATCGGGGTCACTAATTTGAGAGTGAAGGTGATTGTCTTTTTCGGAAGATGGAGACTAATTGTACTCAGTGGACGAGGTCCAGGCATAAGCAGCACTGAGAGATGGAGAAACGTATCCCTGATAGAATCATTTGTGTTCCAGCATTGCTCAAATTAGCTAAGGTTTGGGTTTCCTAGTGTAGGAGTTCAGAACAGGTTTACCCAAAATGTGGCACTTTGTTATGGGCATTATTTTGAGCTGAAGGCAATGAATATCACACAGGTTGTCAGAAAGTTTTACTTCTCCCTTAAATAATTTACACTAAAATCCCTGCCCATAATAAAAATTATACCATGAATAATCAGCAAACTACTAATTACTGAACATCTGCTCTCACTGACCTGCCATGCCCTTCCTTTCCTCTGAAGCTGCAAGGCCCCTTAATTCATCCTCAGCTCAGAATATCATATGCACCTCATTTTCCCTTTCTGTTTTTTTAAACTCTCATGTTTGTGGGGTATCTGACTCTCTTATGTATGTATAATTCTCATGTGCATGTACATAATTACATTTTGTTATTTTTTCTTATTCACTTGTCTCATGTCAATTCATTTATTAGATCAGTCAAAAGAACCTTGAAGGTGGAGGGAAGTTTCTCCCACCCCATGCTGGTGATGTGAAGCTCCACGTTCTGAAAGTAAGAGTGTGATAACTATGTTCTTGAACCTTTGCAAAGTTAGGGGAGGGCTATAATAACTGCAGCCCTAACAAATAATGCATCACTGCTTTAGAAAATTGGGGCATTTGCTTATCTTCTCTGTTTAGAGGCAATTTTCTAATTTTAATAGCTATTTTATTTTTCATGTTGGCTCATAGAAGAAAGTCAACATTTAAGAAGTGTTAGTGGCTATTTCACACATATTAGTCTGCTACAAATCTCTTTATTTCCTTCATTGTTCAGCTTCTTATCTCCCTGTACATTAATGATAATTTGCTCATGAATTTTAGGGCATATGTGCTGATAATTTACTTTGAATCCCCCAATTTTTAAAGAGAATCTATCTAAAGTAATTTTAAAGTGCTATTTGCACTTTTTAAATAGAATATTAGAATAATACCCATAAAAAACAGCTAACCATCAGTATATTTTTTGTCCACTATTATACTAAGCCATTAAATAAATTTGGCATATTCATTGTTGTATAATATGTAACCTGAAAGGATATTGTAGGTCCTTTCATTACTGTTAATTTTTTTTTCATATAGCATGTGAAACCTTTGGATAAAATGGTTTAAATAGGATAAAACCTGCTTAGTATTATTATTTTTAAACCTAAAATAGCACGTTTATTTTATTTTATTTATTTTTTATTAAATTATTATCTCTGTATTATTTTATATTTTTAACTTATATTCATGGAAAATTATTCTCTGAACTTTCCTACTCACTTTACTCATCCTATATAATAAAAGCCTAATATGCGAATGGACCGAATGGTGGAATGACCAGCAGAACGACTGGTCACTACGATGCACACTGACCACCAGGGGAAGATGCTCAGTGCAGGAGCTGCCCCTAGCCTGCAGGCCCAGGCCAGCCAAAGTGGGTGCCAGCCCGCCCCCCCCCAACCCCCCAACCTCATCATCCCACTGATCACCCACAGATTAGACCTAGTCGCCAGCCAGGCATACGGACCCTACCCTTGTATGAGTTTTGGCACCAGGCTTCTAGTATTTAATATTAACAATTATGTTGGTGTGCTTGAAGTTGTCCCAGAGGCTCCTTACACTATCTTCAACTTTCTGGATTCTCTTTTCTTCTTGCTTCTCCAGAGGAGTGTCTTTTGGCTCTTTGACCTGATTCTTGTGTTCCTCCATTCTGCTGTTGGATCTCTGCATAATATTTTCCAATTTAGTCAGTTTATGTGTACTTTTTAGTTGTATCTCATGAAGTTTATCCATCTTTTCTAGGATATTCTTGCATAACCTTAGAACCTTAGTTCTGAACTCTATATCCTCCATCTCTTTAGTTTGAGATCTAAAAGTTAAAGGAGTTCATCACCACCAAACTAGTATTACATGAAATGCTGGAAGGTATTACTTAAGAGGAAGAAGATCAAGTGAATTAAAAATCTGAGGAATAGAATAAACTGGTGAATATAATAGAATGAGGGGCAAAGAAAGGGAGTGGATTGATAATTATCAGGGTGAAAGGGGTGTGGGCGTGCAGAAAGGGACTGGATTAAATTCGTATAACCTATAGATGAGGACAATGGTGGGAGGAGGTGGTAAGGGCAGAGGGTGGGGTGGGAATGGGGTGGAAGGGAGCTATGGGGGAGAAAAAGGAAAAACAATTGTAATAATCTGAGCAATAAAGATTTATTAAAAATACACATGAAATAAATGGAAAAAAACAATTATGAAGAATTGGTTTTTATATATTATTATTTGATGTGACTTTCTCTTAAAAACACCGAGAAAACACACTGCCGTTTAAAGTATAAGGTCTCCCTTTCGACTTTCTTCAATTGAGGCTGTTTGATACAGTACCCAAGTGCTTCATTTTTTAATGAAAATTGAGCTTCTAGGCATTCTAAGTGAGAAAACCATATGGCAAAGGAACAGATGAACTACTGCAATTAAAGGGTGTCATAAGTCTCTGACAATGACAGTAAGACAGGTACAATGTTCCCACGTTAATCTCAATGGACTAATTGTGGCCACTTAAATATCAGTATTGTTAACTTTTTTCATTGCAATGGGAAGAGCTAACTACTGTATTTTTCTAGGCCAGCTGAACACCCGCCATAGCAGGAGGTGGCATTCATTTGAAATCATGTGCTATAAGGGAGATCCTCTAAGAACTAGATGTGCAAAAACTTGAGTATTATTTTGATTAATTGGTTAATTGAAGTGCTACTACTTCTGTCCTCACTATTAGAATGAAAGTAATGGTTATAGTGTAGTCAGCTAAAAAATGGCTGGAATCCAACCGTGAACTTTATAGAATTCTGCATTTTTCTATAAAATATCATCCACCGGCTGGGAAGACAGTTTACCTTAATAATGTAATAAATATTTTAGAAAAAAACACACTCCTTTCTTGTAATACTACCTGACATTAAAACACAATGGAAGGTCCAAATAAAATAGCAAACAAATGATAAATCCTTACTTTCTTTCAAGGGATATTTGCAAGTTTTATATTTTAAATAATGTTCATCACCATTTTCCCTGTGGCGGATGCTATGCTCTGGAGTGCACAGACTGAAGTGACACCAATAATTAGGATAAAAATGCATTCTGGAAATAGAAAAAATGCAGTACTGCTTTTATTCTGTTGCACTTATTTTCCTCCACACAAATATCATAAATACCATTATCAGTTGGGCTATACGTTATAATATGCTACATGTTATCATCAAATATGTTTTCACAATATGTTGCATACCATACACATTTTATATATTATAACATACTAGGGGTCTAGTGCACTAATTCATACACTTTGAAAGGAACTGTGGGCCATGAGGCTGTGGTAGGCACAGGTCTCAAACCATCCTCAGCATCTCCCACCTCTTCCCCTCCTGCCATGGCCCCCGGTCCTCTCTCTGCCAGCAGCCATTCCCACTGCCACTGCTCCCATGCACTGAGGGTGCTGGCCCCGCTCACACCTTCTGACAGCATAGAGCAATTGGGGCTAGTACCAGTAGCCCGAGCAAGCAGCAGCTCTATCACTGGCAGTGGGTTTGAGAGGCAGCTCTGGCGCCTGCAGTAGGTGCAAGAGGTGCCTCTCAGGAGCAGGGGGAGGGGGAGAAGCCCTGAGGCTTCTCCATGTTGTGATTAGACATGTCCTATGTTGTGATGAAAAAATGACTTGTTGAAAAGCTTAATTTGGTGACATATGTGAATAGTTTTTTAGATTTTTTTAAAAAAGAGAGCATTATCCTATAAAGCATATTTTATTTTTATTTCAAATTCACACATTCTATCCATCAAATCCCTGACATAAAACTACATATTTACATCACCAAAAAGACAGGAAAGACACTGTGTACATTGTATTTGGAAATATGAAACCTATTTGTAAACATGTCCTTATAATTTTGTGCAAAACAACATTATTTCTTTCAAAAGCATATTCAGTAATATGTTTGTGCTCTAGAATGTTAAACAAAACACCTTATTCCAAATTATCATCCCAGTGACCCCAACAGCAATCAAGGCTCAACTGCAACAAGACAGTGCATGCAGCCCTCACTGGGGCACACCTAGAGTGCCCAGACTGGGGAGGCTGAGACACTGTCCTTACAGAACACCTACTACCCAAGGCCACTCTACTAATTCCAGGAAACATAACAGCTCTCCCTAATACATAGAAACAAACACAGGGAAGCAGCCAAAATGTGGGGACAAAGAAGCATATCAAAAATGAAAGAACCAAAGAAATCTCCAGAAAAAAACAGATAAATGAAGTGAAAGCAAACAAACTACTAAATATAGCATTCAAAACATGTTATAATTACACGTAGGTGTTTTAATGAGGGCTTCAAGGGGCTTAGTGAGAATTTCAAGGAAATTAATAAAAGCATCAAATATATGAAAAAGTATGTTATACAGTATATATGACATATAACAAACAGGATAAAAACTTCAATCTAGATAACAAAGGATAAACAGAAAGAGAGAGAGAAGCCGAAAGCGTCGGACTGCGGACTGAAGGGTCCCAGGTTTGATTCCTGTCAAGGGCATGTACCATGGTTGCGGGCACATCCCCAGTAGGGGGTGTGCAAGAGGCAGCTGATCGATGATTCTCTCTCATCGATGTTTCTAACTCTATTTCTCTCTCTTCCTCTCTGTAAAAGATCAATAAAATATATTTTTAAAAATTAAAAAAGAATGAAAGAGAGAGAGAGAGAGAGAAAAAAAGGAAGGGTTGTTAAAGTACCAGGTAATGTAAAAAGTATTGGTATAAAAGTACTTACAAAGTAGATTAAATTGCTATTCAAAATACTGAAATTGTATATTTAACAACATAATGTATAATGCCATGTACCTACCTTCATAATAAAACAATACAGAGAGTTTGAAATCCTTGTAAGAGTAAAACTATTTGAGGCAATATTAATCAAGAGAAGTCATTGTTAGTATTGTTCATAGGAAAATTTAATTTGATGAAGCATGATAAAGGATAAAGAAGGAAGTGTACCCTTGGGATTAATCAGCTACATTTTCACATGCCTCATAACTTAGCATTAAGCTTACATAGTATCATAAAAATGGAAAGTAATGTTAAAAAATCTAAACCTTGTTGTGCCTACATTTAACAAATATATTTCAGAGTATGTACTTTTTGAAATTATATTAATTGATGTATTTTATTGTAGCAAAAAATAACCATGTAACATTAATTTTACTCTACTAACAAATGTACCAGTATAGATCTAATTATATGCATAATTTTGAGCAACACATTTTTAGAACTTATCTTGCAAAATGTATATTCTATACCTACTAAATAACAACCTCTTCCCCTTTCCCCAAGCAACTGGCAACCACAAGTCTAGTTACTGTTTCTCTAAGAAAATACATTTGACTACTTCATAACCATCTTTTACGCAGAATCATGGTCATCTGTTTTCTCAAGACTAGAATATTTAGTCAGCACAATATACTCAATGTCATGTTGTAGCATATGACAGGGTTTCCTCTCTCTTTAAGGCTAAATAATATTTCATTATTTGTATATATATATATTTTTTAATATCCATTTTTCTCTCCATATACATTTAAGTTTCTTCCATCATTTGGCTATTGTGAATAATTCTGTAAGACATACAGATATTCAAATATCTCAAAATATTTCATGATTTTAAAACTGTTGAAACAAATATTTCCTGCTTTCAATTCTGTTTGACATATAGTTAGAAATGCAATTTTGGGATCATGTAATAATTACACTTTTTACTTTTTAATATATATATATATATATATATATATATATATATATATATATTTGATTTTTTACAGAGAGGAAGGAAGAGGGATAGGAAACTAGAAACATCAATGAGAGAGAAACATGGACCAGCCGCCTCCTGCACACCCTCTACTGGGGATGTGCCAGCAACCAATGTACATGCCCTTGACCAGAATCTAACCTGGGACCTTTCAGTCCGCAGACCGATGCTCTATCCACTGAGCCAAAATGGTTTCAGCTATTTTTTACTTTCTTGAGGACTCTTTATACTTTTTTCCATAATGGCTATGGCATTTTATCTCCTCAGCAACAGTGTACAAAGGTTCTAATATGTTTTGTTAATTTTGTTTTGTTTTGTTTTGTTTATAATAACAGTCACCCTAATGAGTATGAAATGACATATGAAGCTGGTTTTGATTTGCGTATATCTAATGATTAGTGATGCTGAGCATTTTTTACATGTCTGTTGGCCACTCCATTTTTGTGAAGCAAAGTCTATTTAATTACTTTGTTTTTATTTGTTTGATTTTGAATTATAGGAGTTCATTAAATATTCTGAAGATTAATTCCTTAAAACAGGCAATTTGCAAATATTTTTTCTAATTTCGTAGGTTGTGATTTTACTCTTTTGGCTCTTTCCTTTAATGTACAGAGATTTTAAAGTTTGATGTAGTCTCATTCTCTATTTTTCCTTTTCTGCCTTTGCATTTTGTAACTAACCAAGAAATCATTGCCGAATCTAATGCCATGAAGTTCTCCCCTATGTTTTCTTCTAGAAGTTTTTGGCTTCAGGTTTGACATTTAAGTCTTCAATCCAATTTGAATTATTTTTTGTGTGTGTGTGTCTTGCATTAAGGTAAAAAGTCCAATTTTATTATTTTGCATGTAGATATCCAATTTTTCTGATACCATTTGTTGAAGAGACTATCCTTTCCCCAAGTGTAGTCTTAACATTCTTATCAAAGATCAGTTACCCATATAAGCAAGGACTTATTTCTGCATTCTCTATTCTTGCCCATTGGTTTCTATATATCTGTGTTTACATCAGTATCAGAGTACCAACTGATTAAAACAAAAAATAAACAAAGAAAAGAACGAGTAAAGAGAAAAGCAGAACTTAATAAAATTAAAATAATTTTAAAATATGGGGAGAATAATATGATAAGTCAGAGTCAAAATAATAGAAATAGAGACTCAATATTATTATAAAATTGGGACAATTAGCTAAACCACAAGACAAATACTTTTGAATAACTTGCTATTGTCCCCAGGTAATTGCTGCGAACAAATTCCAGCATGTAATAATTACAAGAGTTTTATCAAAAGGTTGGTGAAGCTTGAGGGACTCAACAAGGGCTGAGCCACATATATACTTTACCTGTTGGAACAGCTAAACGGCACTTCCCCCAAACATGAATAGAATGATTGCTTGCTTTCAGACAGCTCAGGACATTTTATTGCCTCCAGTTTGCCAAACACCTGAACAACTGTAGGCTATGCCCCAATCTGACAATGCTTCTGTAAACCCTAACCTTTGAAATGTATTTTTTCACCTTGTTTTAGGACAAATTGTGTTAATAAAAGCAAGGGTCCTAGACGAGGTGGTAGTCTTCAGTTCCTGACCCCCAATGCCTTTCAAAATTATCTTTCATTCTTGGACTCCTTCTTAATCATCTATGCACAGCCTCTCTCCAGATTGCAGCACCCCTTGTTAATGCTGGGACAAGAACCCAGGCAACTAATATGGTGGCCATGGAATAGAATTTAACCAATCTTTCTCCACAGCCTGCATTTGAATTACCATGCTCTGCACTTTGATTTTAGTTTTGCAATTTACTAGCTTGTTACCTACAAGTCACTTAATCTCTCTGTCACTCCATTTCTTTATCTATAAAATGCTGTGTGTGTGTGTGTGTGTGTGTGTGTGTGTGTGTGTGTGTGTGAGAGAGAGAGAGAGAGAGAGAGAGAGAGAGAGAGAGAGAGAGAGAGATAATATAAGGTTTGCATTAGTTAGTACCTCAAAGCAAACACAGGTATACAATAAATGTTGGAGCTTAGTTATTTGGTTTAGTGAAAGAAGTGCTATTCCTTTAGTTAGATGCAGATATTTGAGTCCCAGATCAACTATTTATATAAATTTTTAGCTTAGGCAAACCTCTGAGACTTCCTTTCATAATTCATACAATGACAATATTGCTACCTACATCATAGACTTGTTTTAATGAAATGATGTATGTGGAAGTACTTAATAAGAAATCACAATTTCATCAACAATTTTAATCCTTCTTTGGGGATAAGTTTTGACACTCACTGTATATAAATAAAATAGCTTTCATGATTAGTTTTTTTAGAGGGGTATAAATATTGACATTTTAAAAACTAATACTTGACAAGAAAAATAACTTAGACAGGTAGATAAAACATTTAGCATGATTTGTCATATTGTAGTTTACCATGCCATTTCTTTCTACTTAGAGAAATTACTCCAAAATGAGAATATACCATTGAAGCTCAAAGTAGATTATTAAAAAGAATAAAACAAGGCTAATATATAGACCCGTGGGTGACACAATTTTCTGAAATACTGACTATTATACTATCAAATGTATTGATTTATAACCTGTAATGCAGTAACATAGGTAATAATCCATATCTTTGGAAATTGAGTTTTGCTGGCAAATAAAATAATAATTTAGAGAATAAAATTTGATGATGTTATAGATATAAGATTGAACTTTTCATGTAGTTTAAAAGTATATAAAAGAATTAGAAAAACAATATATTTATAAGGCAAACTTCAGAATACAAGGCATATAATGCCCAAGAGACTAGGGATTTGATTTACTCAACATTAAAAATGCCACTAAAAAAAGGTTAACCAAGATATTTTATTTTTAAAGAATTGCAACAATAAAAGTAAAATGTTTCAGCTTATTGTGTAGAGCATATTTTAGTTTTACACAGAATTATGTAAGGTTAGAAGTGTTTTTTTTGTTGTTGTTTTGTTTTTGTTTCTTTGAAAATAGAAGTGTCTATCAATGTTATAAGTCTGTTTTCCTCTGGAGAACTCCATTTACTTGTATCAGTCTATCTCAACACATTCAACTGTGTATACCTTCAAATCACATGAAATATTCTAGGTGTATTTAGTGGCAATCAGAGTAAAGGTTGCTTTTATTTGTTTTTATTTTTATTTTTTATACTGCATATTTTAATGATTGATAGTGTGATGAGAATTTCCACTTGTATTACTAGATATGGGTAAATAAGAAAAAATAATATACATTAAGACAGGTAAGAATTTTATATTCCAAGTTCTGCACATTCAGTAAAACTCATTGCACTAACCTACTGACTCAGACTGAATGATGAAATTTGCGGTGGAATGCACACTGCTTGTTTATATCTAGGTTAAAGTTTAACACCTTATAACCTGAAATTTATTTTAACCCAGAAAATAATAGCAAAAATGTCTTGATCAATTTATCTTACTCCTGATAAATAATAGTTATGTTCTTGAACCATAGAGGCAGCCAGCTGATTTTTCAGAAGTTATAAAAAACACACAAATTTTGAAGGATGCTTAGGGCATAGTATTACTAGAAATCTATTGCAAGATTATGGTTTTATATATCTCTTAAATTTGAATACAAAAGACTTTGAAAATTATATATATTATTAAAGCACAAATTCACCAATAAACACATCCCAGTGAACAAGTCAAAGCTTTGATTTCAAGGTCAGTGATTGTTCTAGGTCAAGAGAATTTGTTTGGGTCCAGCCATGTAGTCTCCTTAAATGTCATCCTTTCCGTTATTCATTTTAAAAAATCAAAAACAATCAACCAAACCCTAATTTATGTTTGGACATAATATATGATTCTCATCTAAACAGTTTCTGATAGTTGTTGCATTTGTAAATATGTCTGATTTATTTTTTTACAAGAATCCCAGTGCACAAAATTTGTGCACAGGGGGTGTCCCTCAGTCCAGCCTGCACTCTACAATCTGGGACCCATTGAACATCCTCTCACAATCCGGGACTGCTGAATCCCAATTGCACACCAGCCTACCTGCCTGATTGCCCCTAACCACTTCTGCCTGTCAGCCTGATTACCTCCAAACCACTCCCCTACCAGCCTGATTGATGCCTAACTGCTCCCCTGCCAGCCCATCCCCCCCCCAATTGCCCTCTCCTACAAGCCTGGTTATCCACAAATGACCTCTCCTGCAGGCCTGGTCCCCCCAACCTCCCTCCCCTGCAGGACTGGTCACCCCCAATTGTACTCCTCTGGAAGGCAGGTGCCCCGCCCCAAGTGCCCTACCTCCCATGTCGGCCTGGTTGCTTCCAAGGCCCTCCCCTGCCAGCCTGGTCACCCACAACTGCCCTCCACTTTTGGCCTGATTGCCCACAACTGCCCTCCCCTGCTGGCCATCTTTTGGTGGCCATCTTGTGACCACATGGGGGAGGCCCTCTTGTGTGAGGACGTGATGGTCAATTTGCATATTACCTCTTTATTATATAGGATCCCTGCTCATAAATGAAGTAGATTTTCAGTTCACACAGTTTAAAAACTTTATTCTATAATGTATTATAGGCCATGGTCATGTTTTCTATTTACACAATTGGTTCCACTTAAGAAAAAATAAACAAAGCTGTGATCTGGGAGAGTGATTTTGGAAAGTCATTATTAGTAATTAATTATTTTGTAGGGATTAATTTATCAGATTACTCATCAAGGTAACATTGTATCCTGGATTGTCTTTAGAAGTAAATGGACTGACTTTGAAGTCAATATATTAAACACCAACTTTGTGGTCTTAGCTAGCCATTTGACCAAGGTGTCTTTTTAAAAAATATATATTTTATTGATTTTTTACAGAGAGGAAGGGAGAGAGATAGAAAGTCAGAAATATCGATGAGAGAGAAACATCGATCAGCCACCTACTGCACACTTCCCACTGGGGATTTGCCTGCACCCAAGGTACATGCCCTTGACCAGAATCGAACCTGGGACCTTTCAGTCTGCAGGCCAACGCTCTATCCACTGAGCCAAACCAGCCAGGGCTGACCACGGTGTCTTAATCTCAACATTTATAATAAGAGAGAAAATTATACCTGCGTTGCAGCATTATATTAAGGACTGGGGATATATAAATATGTTTGATGCTCAATAAATGGCAGCTCACTGAGACTTCTCCCTGTTTAATAAAATTCAAGAGAAGCCCTGGAAATAATATAAAGGTTTAGGCAAGAGTAATAAAAGGGACTTTGTTGGGGGGGGGGGATGGCGACTTCTATAAGTCTTCTTTCCAAGGAAGAGGAGGATGAGGCAGACAAACCACATTAAAATCAAAGAAATAAACTGTGGAATATTGAAGTTTCACCACATTCAGACTCAGCACAAAGATATCTAAGTGAATTGCGCTAAAATTTTTATTGCATATGCCCATCTGGGTACCTGATGAATTTTATAAAATCAAAGATGCCAAAGTCTGCCTAACCACAAAATAGAAAACAAACAAGCAAATAAAAAACAAGAATGGTATCAAATTGATGGGAATGAGTGAAAGTGCAGGTGACCTTGTTGCTGCCTGAGTTATATTACAGAACAGTGTCAAGATTTACATAAAATGTCTCTCAGAATGTTTATTCTAGTAGGCACATTAATATTCAGCTTCATTATCATATTACAAATCTGCTCTTATAAATATCATATAAAATTGTGAAGTTTAGCAAAGTAAGAGCGTGACTATTCAAATTCAAGTAAGAACACTTCATAGGCAGCCTATTTAAGACCTTTAATTATTTAGAAATCTATAAGCAAACTTTTATCCATTAAGTAGAGTCATTATGAAAATTATATACCTCATTTTACAGTAAAATGCAGAAAATAGAACACTATGTTGTTCATGAAATATATCAATAATTTTGTTTATGATATCCTTGTTCTATTATAATATAATGAAGCCAATTTAGTGATAATTTTTAGATATATCATGGTTAATGTGTACATATAGGTATAATGGAATTCCTAATCTCCTTCAGAAATATTAACATTAAAAAAACATTCTATTTACCACATACTTAAGTCATAACCTAGTAATTTTTGGTCATCCAGGCATGTGTAGAACAAGGTAACATTATCCCAGATAACCATATTATTTTTCTATTGGTTCTCTCAACATTTATTAGACATTAACCAGATCCCAAGAAACACAATAAGCAATACATTATTATTTAACTCTTAACTGCTTATGACTCATGTGTTATTATAATGATCACTTTATAGGTATGGGAAATATAGCTGGGACAGGTCAAATGATTCACCAATATCTTATAACTAGTCATCATTGGTGCCCACGGAGCCTTCTTCTAGAACCCATACTAGACATTAATTTATGCCTCCCGCTGACATTACTTCCGTGGTATCCATCATGTGCATCTAGTGAGTAAGAGAATGATGTGGGACCACCTAGTGCCCACAATTGTATTGAGAACATGTTTTTGTTTTTTTTCCCATGGAATTAATACCATTATAGACAATTAAAATCCTAAGCTAACTATACAAATCTGAAGTACTATTTAGTTTAACTAGCAGCAGAATTCTAAGTCAATAACAATACATTTTTTTCTCATTTATATTATACAGAAAATTTAATGATATATACTGACAGTGCACCAACAAAAATTCATAAAAAACTAGTGTGATGATTTAGGACAGGTAAAATTAACATAGATTAATTGCTTTCAAGAAATAGTAAAAATGTGATTTTTATATTTTTTTAACAATGAAAAATACTTTAAACCAAATAATGGTTTATTTTATTATGAACAAAATAAAATATCAAGCCCTAACCAGTTCAGCTCAATGGATAGAGCATTGGCCTTTGGAGTGGAGGGTCCCAGGTTCAATTCTGGTCAGTGGTATGTACCTTGGTTATGGGCACATTCCCAGTAGGGATTATGGAGGAGGCAGCTGATCAATGTTTCTCTCTCATCAATGTTTCTAACTCTCTATCCCTCTCCCTTTTTATAATAAAATTAATAATATATATTTTTAAAAATCAAAATATAATTGCCCCCCAAATCCAAACTATTGATCATCAAATACTCAGTATACTTGGCCAAGCATCAATGTAAATCTTGAATTTCATATTTTTATGAATTAAGAATTACTAATTTTTACCATACCTGTTTTTCACAATTATGACAAATTTAAAAAATGAACTATATTTTTAACTTGTATTCTTATTATAGAACTAGAGGCCCAGTGTACTGATTTGTGCACAGGTAGAATCCCTTGTCTTGGCCTGCACCCTATCACAATCTGGGACCTCTGGGGAATGTTGGAGGCCCAGTGCACAGATTTGGCCTGATCCCTCTAGGTCAGGCAAAGGTACCTCACTGGTGCACAAATCTGTGCATCAGGCCTCTAGTATGCATATAAGATCTTTGGTTAATCTCTTCCTGCCCTCTCCGCTCCCGGTTGCATCTAAGATTCATCAGTCTGTCCCATGTTTCCATGACTATGTGTTGAGTATCTGCCTCCTGTTGGTCAGTGTGTGTCATAGCTATTTGTCAAATGGTCAAACAGTTGCTAAGGCTTTTATATATATAGACCAGAGGCTTAGTGCACTCGGGCGCGGGGTGTGTGTGTGTGTGTGTGTGTGTGTGTGTGTGTGTGTCCTAACCTGGTCTGTTGTTCTCTCATAGTCTGGGAGCCCTGCAATCAATCGCCCCAAAGAAGTAGGCCACACCCACCCCTTTGAGTCTTCTTGATGAATTGTCCCAAAAAGGTAGGCAGGAGCTGGGAGTCCTGCCTCTGTGGTGGGTGCACAGGGCCACCGGGATCCTGGCAAAAGCTGTGTGGAGGGGCTACTGGGGCCCTGCCACCACGGCACTCATGAGGGGCCTCAGGAGGCCTGCCCCCAATGTGTGCACGCCATCTTGAGATGGTCTGATAGCATGATGCATAAAGGTGTGGTGACTACTTAGCCTTTTATTAGTAAGGACTAGAGGCCCAGTGCACAAAATTTGTGCATGTGGGGTGTGTCCCTTAGGGCAGCCTGCACCTTCTTCAATCTGGGACCCACAGAGATCAGGTCTAAATTGGCAGTTGGACATCCCTCTCACAATCCTGAACTGCTGGCTCCTAACTGCTTGCCTGCCTGACTGCCTGATTGACTCTATCATCTTCTGCCTGCTATCCTGATTGCCCTAACACAGGGGTGGGAAAATTTTTTGACTCCTGGGCAACAATGGGGTCTTAAACTGGCCCAGAGGGCCGGAACAAAAGCATGGATGGAGTGTTTGTGTGAACTAATATAAATTCAAAGTAAACATAATTACATAAAAGGGTATGGCCCACTCTTTCGGCTCCTTGCGGGCGGGATAGAATAGCGGAATGGGCAGGATCCGGCCCACGGCAATAGTTTGCCCACGCCTGCCCTAACAACTACCTTGCTGGCCTGATTGACACATAACTGCTCCCTGTTAGCCTGATTATCCCCAACTGCCCTCCCCTATTTCAACTTTCCTCCTTTTTAAGCCCCTCCTCCACTGTACGTGCAGCCATCTTCTGAGGGCTATCTTGTGATGACATTAGTGCATGATGAATGAGGGCATGACAACCATCTAGGCTATTATTATTATAGATAGTTTTAACAATATCTTTTTTTATTACTAAATATTTTAATTGAAAATGATCAATAAACATTAGGAATTACATATGACTTTCACTTCTTTAACAGACACTCAGAATAGTTTATAATTTCTTATAAGTATGAGAACAACAACAAAAGAGTATTAAACACTGATTACTGGAGAGGAGCAGAATCTGCCACCACAAAATGTGCACTTGGGCAGATGGATCATTTTGAGCACAAGAAAATCAAAACTCTGCAGACTCCTGAAGAACCTTTAGCTCTCCCTTAGCTGCCCAAAATAAGTTAGATCAGGGGTTGGCCCAGAAAGAGAACTGTGGACAGAGATAACTTTTTGTCTGAAAGATTTAACTGATGGCAGGGTAAATGCCTGATTAGAAAACTTTATTTTGCTGCCTTCTTATAAAATGCCTTTTCCCCTTTGAAGCCTTAGGCCCCTATCTGATTCCTTAACTTGGGATGGCATAGTAGTCTCAATCACCTGGCTGCCTTTGGTTTTCATATTTCCATTGGGCTCCTATACATACATAATTAAATTTTATTTTTTTCCTATTAATCTGTTATGCCAATTTAATTATAAGACCAGCCAAGGAACTTAGGAGGGTAGAAGGATTTTTTTTTCTTTCCAACATTCTCAATAATTTGAAAAGATTAGTGTTTTCTTTGACATAGAAATTTGCTAGGAAACTCAAAGATAAACTGATAGATTTTTTAAAATTGTAATTGATATTTAAAAAACACACAATGTTACAGGTTTAAAAATGAAGACTTGGCAAATTAAAAATAAATAAATGACAAAACAGCTCCTCTCTAATGCCATCTTTCAAATAGCTGAATAAGTAATGCACACTTTTTAAATGAGAATTGCTGATGTAGCAACAAAATAGTTTCTACTAAAATGAACTGTTTATTTACTCTATTCAGGATAGAACTTAATTCATTGCAAAGCATTTTGAAGCTACTTCAGGATGAAAGACCATGACAGCTGCAAGAACTTTATCTTATACAAAAATGCTTAATTTAAGAAGAAACCACCTACATGCACAAAGTCTTGCCTTCATTTTTTTTTGGGGGGGGGGGTATTATTAAGTCATAGTAAATATGGGCCCGGCTTCGATTTATTTGAACTATTGAATCATTGCCAATTCTATAGTCATTTAATGAATTAATGGATTCTTATATTAAGGTTTTCTTAATAGATATTTTTATATTTAATTTATTGGGGTGACATTGGTTAATACACTTATACAGGTTTCAAGTGTATGATTTTTATAATCGTGTACCCACCCGCAAAGTCAAATCTTCTTCTATCACCATATATGGCTTACTATTTCCCTACCCCCATTCCCTGCGGTAACCACCATATTGCTAGACTGCTGTTTGTCCCCATGTACAAAAATTAACTCAAAATGGACCAAAGACCTAAATATAGACCTGAAACAGCAAGTTACATAGGAGACAACATAGGTATTAACTTTATGAACCTCGTTCTTATGGAGGTATTAATTTATTTGACCCCAAAATCAAGGGATGTAAAGGCAAAAATAAATGAATGGGACAATATTAAACTAAAAAGCTTCTTTTGCACAGCAAAAGAAACCAATAAAACAAAAAGGCAACCAACAGAATGGATGGAGATATTTGCAAACAAGAACTCCAACAAGGGGTTGAAATCCAAAATATATAAAGAACTCATACACTCAATATCAAAGAAACAAACAATCCAATTAAAACGGGCAAAGAACCTAAACAGACACTTATCCCAATAGGTGAATATTATGGCAGGATTTGATTTACTTCTCCTAAGCAAAAGGTTAAGAAACTACTATAGGATTGCTAGTTATCAAGGATGGGAATCTTGGTAAAAATATTAAGATAGATTCTCAAAAGTCTAACAAGTCATACATACTTTGTAGAAGATGAATGCCTTGATCTGAGTCCCAGGTCTGTCATTCCACATGTGTGTCATCTTAAACAAATCATTTATCATGTCTGTGTTTCAGGTTTCTCTTCTGAATTATGAGAATAGCAAAGAGTCTTCTTATAGATAAGGCAGCAACAATTCAAAAAAAAAGAGAAAGTATTTATAGTAATATGCATTATTGTAGTAATGAAAGAAGGCACTTAGAAATATCTCAGACCATTTGATAAATTATTTATGAAATGAGGACATAAATAAGAAGTTCAAAGTAGTGGTCCATGTGACCCTGGTTTAGATGGTCATAGGTATCACTGAGAATTTAAAGGATAGTTTTAGAGATTAAGAGAGCACAATATGTTTTCTTTGAGGAGGGCTTACAGCCTTGTGGCTGTGTCTAGATAATGCTAGGCACTAAAATGAAAATAAATAAATAAATGCTTCCCCACCCCCTTCCTAGATTTTAAGGATTCCTGAGATTTTAGTTGCCTCTTCAACTGGTTCTGGTCAACCATTTCAAGTAAATTTTTCATTCAGACTGCTTGATTTTCTGGCCCATTAAGACAGCTGATTCAATTCAACTGAGTTTATATAGCTTCATCTCCCATGCATGTTGATTGTCCTGCCAAGTGGCATCAGGCCACAGTTACACATAATCATTCATGCAACTCTCTTATCTCCGTTTGATATTTCCTTGGCATTTAATATAGGGTTATGCGTGATATTGCTGTTCGGCCTAAAGTCTTTGGAATTGCATCATTGATTCAGATGCTGAAAATGATAGTTAGAAAACCAACAACTTAATGTTTTGCTTTCACAAAAGCAAATCTCTGTTAATGGAGAGCTGGCTTGAGTTTCACTCCCAGGCTCTGTTTCAAGGAAGTTAAGGCACAGGATTGCACCAAAAAGTGCTTTGGATTCTGGAAAAGTAATCTTTTTATAACCTTAATGAATTTAAGAAGACAGAGGCCTTTAGGTCAATAGACTTAATTGGGATGGATAATTTAGTGACTTATTCATCTCAGAAAGTATGTCAAGAAACATATGATTAGACCAAAACTATCTACAGGTATTTATTATGTTTGTATATTTTTATAGATCATAAAGAGTTTGATCATAGTAAGGAGTGAAGATGTTGGGGAGTTAGTTGCATATATGAGTTTGGATTTTGAGAAAGAAATCAAGACTTTAGTTACAAATTTGGGTATTTCAAGCCAGGGGGTTGAATACCATTATAGAGAGAAAGAGAGAAAATAGAGAATCTATACTGATAAAAGGGTAACATGGTATTTAGGGAAAATGTCTTCTGGACGTCCAGTCCATCCAGACATCCATCTGGACAAAGCATGGACGGCACCATGTGGGAGATGTGGGCTGGGCTGGTGCCACACTGGAGGGGCGGGCTGGTCCAGCACTCATGTCTCATGTCAGAGGAGCGGGCTGGGCCAGCGACACTGTTCCAGCATCGTGGCCCCTTTTGCAGTGAGAAGGCAGCACCGCACCCCCTTCTGCAAAGATGGCAAGGTACAGGCTGCGGTGCGGCCTAGTCCCAGTGCTGTTCCTTCTGCAGAGGCAGCCACAGAGGTAGTATCATGGGACTGTTCCAGGTACCGCCCTGCCACAGAGGATGGACAACCTGCTGTGCCTCAATCTCCCACAGCCCCTACCCAAGCCTGCCTGGCCCCAGATTGTCCCCCAACCACCAGTTGCTAAAAAAGTGAGGGCCAAGGTCCAGCAGCAGCAGTGGGGAGATGGGGACAGAGCCTTCCACTGATCATCCTGGTCACCTCCTGCAGATAAGTACATCCCCTGAGAGCTCCTGTACTGTGAGAGGGGGTAGGCTGGGTTGAAAGACCCCATCCCCCCTGCATGAATTTCGTGCACTGGACTTCTAGTATGTATATAAGGAACTAGTGGTCTGGTGCACAAAATTTGTGCACATTAAAAGGTGATTAATTAGAGGAAATACTGTAATATTGTCATTTTCCCTTTCTCTATAATAGAAGTGTCAGAGATGAAAGAAAATTAGTACAATGTATATGAAAATCTTCCTCCTGTCAGAGTCTGGGGCACACTGAAGGGCCCAGAGTTAAGTCCCTGCCCACCCATAGTACCTTAAAATCACACAAGATTCAGACCCAGGCAGGCCCCAACCTTGTCAAGCCCTGCCCAGCAGGGGCACAGCCTCAGTTACCTTGGCCTGGTGCCGGGTGGGGGTTTGCAGACACAGGTCCCATTAAGCCCTGCCAGGTGGGGCACACAGCCTCAGGGCCGTTCTTAAGCCCTTCAGGGTGAGGAGTGCAGCCTAAAGCTAGGTGAGGGTCATGGCCTGAGATCCCCTGTCAAACCGTGCCAGGCAGGGGGCATGGCACTGGCTGGGGGGCATGCCTTGAGGTCCCCTGTCAAGCCCCACTGGGCAGAGGGGGTTCAGGCTCAGGTCTCCAACCCCAGTCAAGTGCCACACAGCCTCAGGTCTCTGCTGATTGCTCATTAAGGCTTTTTATGGGAACTCGGCTTCCACTGTGGGTGCATCCATCTTGTGTTACAGAAACTCTTCCTCTGCTATGGGTGCTGCCATCTTTGTGATGGTGTGATGGTCAATTTACATATTCCCTCTTTATTAGCTAGGATGATAGCCAAGGATCTGACCCAGAAATTGTGCAAAGTTTAAGATTTGAAAGAGGAGGAGGTAATAAAGAGATTAAAAAGAAGGAAACCTAGAGATAGTACAGGTTGTTGTATGGAGGTCAATAAAAGAAAATGCTGAGATAAATAGAGAAAGGAAGGAGTCAAATACTTAATTTTTTTTAAAAGTACTTGGGATAATGGAATATAAATAATTTTAAATGATTCAATATAAATTATTTAGTGAAATAACCCACATGTTATCAATGTGGTGGTAATAATGACAGGTTTTATTTTGACTGTCATGAAGATAGAACAGGATGTTTTTGATAGATGTTTATATAAAACTATGGATAAAAATGAATAAGAAAAATATTAAAATACTTTAAAATGTTATGAGATATAATTATTATTAAGATAAAGTTTAATTGAAAGATTTTTATGAGAGGAATTATAATTTGTTTATAATTACTCCATTCTTAGTTATTATTGGTGAATATTTTATAATGCATATGGTTATCAGTCTGAGCTCTACAAGAAGTAAGAAAAAATAAATATAAAAAAAAACCTTGGTAGGAATATATTTGGAACAATAAACATGTAAAAGGTCTGTTAATGTAGTTTACACTATGATTAGTGTAACATAAAATCTTTGTCTGTCACACAACATGTCATAAATGGATTTTGCTCATAATTAAATAAAAAGTAAATTTTCTTTTGGTGGAATAATAGCCATTTGCCTTATTTGCCTTCAGATCTATTTTTCCTTTGTTTTCCTTTGCATGGTATCAGAGCTGATCCCTTGCAAGCTGCCTTCAATTGGCCATTTTAAGCATAACTGCCTGCTTTAGTAAATGGTAAACCCTGGCAGAAATGTAAAAAGAAGGCAGGATATGCTAGCATATTCTTGATTCACCACCCTCATCCCTGTGTGTGGTCAGCAGTGGCTGAATCTCCACCATTAGCTTGACACTGGCCATGTAAACTCCCCAAGGTTCCAAATTGGGGCCCTGAGATCTGGTAATACTGCATCATCTCTTTGCTCATCTAGAATAAGAGTGGTAGCACCTGTGGGTTCCTCTTTAGGTTCTCAACTTTTTCAGCAATTATGTAACAAATTAATTGAATTAAATTCCTTTTGATTGAAGTAGTTAGAATTGTTTGTTTTTATCTGCTTGGACTATCTATCTATTATCTGTACTTACAATATATACTATTATTAATGCAGGAGGATAACTGTTATTGTTAATGAAGAAAAGTCTTACTACAATTTTTTTTCATAACTAAGTGTTACCAAATACTAATCAAGTAAGTCTTCACTTATTATTGCTAGTTTCTTGGAAATTACAACTTCAAGCAAAACAACATATAATAAAACTAATTTTACCATATACTAATTAATATAAAGAAGAAATAAGTTCCTACAGCATATTTTTGCTCACAAAACCATCACCAAATTTCTATATAAAGACCCAAAAACACTTCCAATTTAAATACTGCAGTAAGTGTGAACTACACATATATTTAAGAAAGAATACTCAAGACAAGTGAAATAATGACTTTAAAGCCTCCTTATTCCATTTCAGTGTCACCAGTGGTCCAAGCCTATCCTGGCTGCTCAGGGCACAAGGCAGGGCCCGCCCTGGACAGGATGCCCTTCCATCAAAGGGCACAATCACACCCACATTCACACCCACACCCACACCCACTCAGACTGAGGCACCGTGGACACGCATATCTTTCAGATATGAAAATATTCTGAAATTCCTAGAGAAAACTCATAAAAAATGATCCCAGAGGAAAAACTTCTTCGCATTAACATTATAATAAAATTAGAGGCCCACTGCACAAAATTTGTGCACAGGGGGCAGGGGTAGTCTCACAGGCAGGCCTGCAGCAATGCCAGTGCCCCGTGCCGTGGCCAGCCTCTCTGTGGGCCGGGGTACGTGGGATGCTGGGGCCCATTGCTGGGGAGACACCTCCAGGGTCCAGGTCCAGCACCCCGGCCACTGTGGGCATCACCATCTTTGTGACAGAGCGATGGTCAATTTGTATATCACTCATTTATTAGATAGGATGATGTTAAACAGAGCAACGTTACTTGAGAACCTGCTCTGTACTTAAATCAGAACTTGCATTCTTTTGTCTTCTCACAGATTTTTAATACTGATGATGATCCCTATTATGATGGATCAAATTATGATTCTTCAACTTTATAGCACTACAGTGATACACATTCAGCAGAAGCTGTACTTCGAATTTTGAATTTTGTTCTTTTCCCTGAGTTAGCATTGTATAGTACAATACCCTTTTGTGATTCTGAGCAGCAACAAGGAGATGATTTTGTCCGACTATTGGCTAATAAAAGTGTTCCAAAGACGCTTCATTATATGCTATGACATCTGGACCTGTTGTGCCTAGTTTAGCTGCAAATGTTATTCATGGTCTCATAAATATCTAATCCCTGTGACTCTTGCTGAGCTATTTGCCTCAATTATTTACTCCACAAGGGAATTAGAGATTGATTTTGAATCTTATGAAGGCATTTCCATTAAAATGTAGAGTTTAGTTCCCCTAGTGCCACCTTACTTTAGTACTTATTACGAAGGAATGCCCAAAAGAGTTTTTCTGAGCCCCTCATTACTTTGAAGCTATCTCTGTCTTGCTGCCATTGTATTCCTAAACAAACACACAAACTATTTGTCCACTTTTAATTGAACAATTTAACACATTATCAATTCTCCTTTAGTGTTTTCTAATAAAGAATCTAAAATAAATAAAGCCCAAGTATGAGAATTCCATTGATCTATGTAATTTCATGTTAATAGTTTTCATATTATTTCACATACTCAAATCAATGTCTACAAGTGTTCTATTGGCCACTCTTAATGCTCTTGCACAATGAGCAACTTCCTCATTGAACTATCCATAATGACTTTTAAATGCTTTCCCTCGGAGGTTCAGGCTAATTCAGAACCCATGAGTGTGCATGGAAAGTTTAAATTATTTTTCCCAGTATGCATTACCTTGCTCTTATCTGCACTAAATTTAATCTGTCATCACATTGCCCAATCACCCAGTTTAATTAGATCCTTCTGGATTTCCTCATAATCCTGCATGCTTTCACTAACCTAAATAATTTTGGGTGATCAGCAGAAATTTAATACCTCACTATCTACCACCATCCTCCAGATCACTCATAGAGCTTAACAGCCCTTGTCTGCTCTCAGCATTTGGAGCACCCTGCTATGAAGCTGCTTCCTTTGGAGCAATAGTCACTCTTTATTTCAAATAGTTTAATCTATGTTTATCCATAAGGAAGCATATTCACCTAATTCGACCAGCTTTATGTGAGCTGTCAATACATTTGTAGAAGATTTCAAACTTTAAAAGGCATTTCCACAGGTATGTGTTGACATTTTCACATTTCAGAATATTGTATGAGTACTTCATTGGGAGAAGGTGTATAATTAATAGAATAGTAAGTGAGTTCTAAGATTTCTTCCAAATGCAAGAATATTATGAATATTATGTTTTATAATGCTATGGGAAAGAGGGAGGGAGAAATGAGGACTTATTGAATTACTGTGGTAGATGCTGCCATACCTCATGTGGACAAACTCAAACACTGAGTTTGTCCTGAACACCTCATGTGGACAAACTCAAACACTGAAACAGCTTTAATTGTCACATGATTTCCAAAAGAATAACTGACATTCAGAGACCTAGATTCAAGTGTGACAGAGACAGTTACAAAACTTCCCACTTGGACCACATAAGTTCCCAAGTGGTTTATAAAATATTCACAAAATTTATCTTGTCTTCTTTAATTCTCTTTTACTCATTTTTGAGATGTTTTATAGACTCCATTAATATAACCAAAATTAGTGTGCTCAGTTTTATAATTTACCACATGACATTATATTAGATTTCTCCTGATATTTATTGCTAGAAGGTGTTTCTTGATGGATTTATATTTTCTATGTATCATAAATTGTTATACAAGTCACTCACTAAATTAATAGATATTATATTTTTAAATGGATAGTTTTAAAACATCTGGCATGAAAGCAAATACATTTATTAATATGTTTATATTTTAAGCTATTAGTACTTTTTTGGTTGAGCAAAACAAACAAGCAAACATGAACTGGCAATTATAGAAACATTTTTATTGAATTACTCAGATGACAAAGAAGGCTTAATTTAAATGAGGTTATGAGAACCCACCTCCCTTCAACTTTTAAAAAATATTTTTAAAATATATTTTATTGATTTTTTACAGAGAGGAAGGGAGAGGGATAGTGAGTTAGAAACATCGATGAGAGAGAATCATTGTTCAGCTGCCTCCTGCACACTCCCCTCTGGGGATGTGCCTGCAACCAATGTACATGCCCTTAACTGGAATAGAACCCAGGACCTTTCAGTCCACAGACCGACATTCTATCCACTAGCCAAACCGGTTTTGGCTCCCTTCAAATTTTGACTCAGCTCTTCTCCACAATGTTGTTTTATCCAGGTGATTCAAGAGAGCAAAGTGGCTACAAGATTTAAGGCTGGTGTTAGAAAGTCATAAATCTTCTCTTTCAATAACCCAAACAAAACAGTCATCACAATCTATTTTTCCCTGCTTGGGTCATGTGGTCACAACATCTTTCTTTTTCTTTTCTTTTTTCAGCTTTGTTATAATTAACAGACAACATAGTGTAAGATCATGGGATACAATGTAATGATTTGATGTAGATATATATTATGAAATTATCACAATAAGGCCAGTTAACATATCCAACTACTCAGATGATTAGTGTGTGTGTGTATGTGTGCGTGTGCGCGCGCGCGCGCGTGTGTGTGTGTGTGTGTGTGTGTGTGTGTGAGTAGTAGTAGTAGTAGTAGTAGTCATGCATAATTTAAGGCATTCTTTAATCATACCTTAGCTTTGATTGCTAAAATTCGAATTAACTATAACCCAGAGGGAGAAAACGGGCATTAGTTTGCTCTGAACACATACCACATTCAAGCAGAGAGTTCCTGCTACCACAGTGGCCATGGTAAGTATAGGAATAGTATAATAATGTCTCCCAATAGTATCTCTATGTTTTTTGCATGGTTTTCCATTATCACTTGCAGAACTCTTACATCTTACAAATTCCCCCAACTTAAAGCTTTTTATTTTTTATTTTTGGCTCTAAATAGAAATCACAGGCCAAATTGGAGTCACTGTTGCTAAGCCACTCACCAAACCAAAACTTAATAACTAACCTAATTATAGTTTTAGCCTCTCCCAGGAATGGGATTTTGAACCAATCAGTCTGGAATTTCCTGATCAATACTATTGAGGTAATCTTGATGCTAAAACCCTTGCCACCATTCCCCTCAAAGGAAGGTGACCTGGACTAAAAAGGATTCTCCTGTCACACCCTCTGCTGCTAAAAACATTCCATTTTTGTACAAACCCTCTCACAGATCTTCAAGTTTCCCATTCATAGATTCCTTAAAACCAATTAGATCTTCCAATGTACTTGGTTGAATTTTATACTTTAACATACTGTGGTTAATGTGAACTTTCCGAACTAACAGCTCCCACACAGAGACAAACCTTTAAGGTAGATTGTATTGTCATTCCTCAGGCATAAAATTGAGTCTCAGAGTTGATAGATGATTGGGTTTAGCCCCCTGGTTTGTATATTCTGCAGCCTAGACTGGAACATAGTTCTTGATTCAATCCCTGTGTTCTTTCCACTGCAACACTCTGCCTTCTATGCCACATATCCACCAGAGCTTCTTTTCTCTCACTTGAACAGACACTGTCAGCTTTTTGGATGTACCATTCCCACGCGCCCCCCCCCCCCTGTTCTTTTAGGTTCTTTGGCTTGTCTACTAATCAAACTAATAGGACAGATTAACTGGAGAAAAACAAACAAAGGATTTAATAATATGCATACCCGCTTTAAAATTGGACAAAGGAAAACTGATTAACTCTCTTAAATGGTTGAAACACCACCTTAAATGCCACCCGCAGCTGAAGACAAAAGATGCCAGAGGTAGTGAGTCAATGGTGGGAGGTTTTCAGGACAAGTACAGTAAGCAGGGTAAGGTGTTATACAGATTTAAGTCTTGCCTTCTCCTTTGGCAAGAGTTCTAGAAAAAAAATAAAAAGAGTTTCTAGAGATTGAGTCATCTTTTTCTTCCTGCTGCATAGAGGAAGACACAGTTACAAAAGGAGTTTTTCCTTGCAGAAGTAAATCTCTTACAAAAGGGTAATTTTTACTCAGTTTTTGGAGCTCCTCTGATGTCTGTTGTTAATTAAAAATAACCAATTAAAAGAAATCATTATGCCAAAGATATACAGGGTGCCTCCCCCCCCCAAAAAAAAAAAAGTATACATACTGTAACAGCTGATAGCTTTGAAAATAAAATGTATTTTAATAAGCACTGCTTTTTCTAATTATTATGTGTATACATTTTTGAGACACCTATATTTTGGGGTGGCAAATTCAGACCCTTTATATTTGCTCATTACCAACTTCTCATGGACCATTTAAGTCAATGTATATAGTTGTTCATGCAATCCTCATCTGTCTACCATAATATATAACCACTCCTCTATTATTGAATATAAGGTAATGCCCATTTTTATTTTTATTTTTGTTCTTATAAATAACAAAGCCATGAAGGTCTTTGAGCATAAATATTTGCTCATATCACCTTAGAAAATATTACCTGAGAAGGAATTGCTGGTGTCACGTATGAACATGTTTACGGTTGTTGAAACATAATGCCAAGTAGCTTTCTAGAAAGGTTGTATCAATTTATGTTCCTGACAAAAGTGAATGCACATTGGGGTTTTAATTTGCTTTGGGGTGGGGTTGGGACTGGGCATTCACAGTATCATGTTTTAACAGGACTTTGGGGGATTTTACTCCCTCACCTCTGTATCAATCTCATGGCTCCATGCTTTTTCTTGTTGTTTACTTTTTTGATAAGACAAGTGTCAAATCAGTTGCTTCTAATTTAAAATAACAATGGCTTTTCTAGGTCTATCATAGATTAGCTAAAAGAAAGGATAAAATAAAAGGCAGTAGCTGAAAGAAAGAATAGAATGAAAGGCAAGATATCAGATTAGCTACAGAAATGAACTTAAAAATGGGATTATCATTAAACTAAACAAAAGTTCAAGCTTCTCTTACATTTTGCCCATGAGGCCTTATTTCTTATTTAACAAAATGCACTTGAGAGATTCCTTCAGAGTGGTTCCTGCATTTGTTGACACTGTGGCTAGGCCTCTAATGTCTGCCATCTTTGAGTTGGCTTTCCGTGTCATTGCAGGACTTGCAGGATTGTCTCAGCTTATTAGATATGGGGGATATGTCCCTCCAGATATAGGGGAAAGTGCAGGCCACCATTTGAAATACATTATTTTAGCTTAAAAAGACTGATATCCTTGAATTCCCTTCATATTTTTTTCTAAATTATCTTCATATTTATTTTAATACACTTAAGATGATCCTCACAATAAGGTCATGTTTCTGAAAGTATTGTCTCAAGAACACTATCATTCTAATCAACCAGAGTGATTGGTTGCAAACTCTTATACATAACTGGCCACTCAATAAAATAGAATCTCTAAGCAGCGCAAGAACTTAGTGGTTGAGCATCAGTCTATGAACCAGGAGGTTATGATTCCACTCCTCCTCAAGCCATATGTCCCGGTTTGGGGTTTGATCCCCAGTAGGGGGCAGCTGATCAATGATTCTCTGTCATTATTGATGTTTCCATATCTCTCTCCCTCTCCCTTCCTCTCTGAAATAAACAAAAATATATTAAATAAATAAGTAAATAAAGAAGAGGTGTTTAGGGGAGGTCTTAAGGTTAGATTAATCGAATATGCATCAGTTTTATGCTGATGTACCAAAATGAGTTAGTCTCTTAATTTTTCCTGTTCTTGGGTGTGGTTGGCAAATGGCACTAGTTGGATTTCTGTTACCTATCTCCCTGAGTAGTGTGATTTAAGCTATGTACCCTCTGGTTTGGGAGGAGAAAGGCAAACCATTTGCTCTTGAGTATCCTTGGTTTAGGGAAAATAGGATTTATTAGGTGTCTGGAAACTACTGTTTAACTATCTATTCCTCTTCTCCTGAAATTTTCCTAGATTCCTACTATTCAATGACATGTATACAGCTTTTAGATATCTTGCTATTTTATTTCATGACTCTTTTTTTTTTTTGGAGTGAGCCCAAAGATTTAGCATTTAATAAGTTGCTCAATAGGGTTAAATTTCCTGAGCCATTGGCCACCAATTGAGTAACAAATCACAGGAATTTGATCACCACAGATTTTACCTATTATCTATTTTCAACTTTAGTTGCTTTATGATTGGCCAGTAAGAAGCAATTGGGCCCCAAACAGGCAATACTGTGAGTGAAACTTTAGCAGACAAGCCACAGCAAGATACCAATGAAGCATAGAAGTCTGGCTGTGCAGGTGTGGGCAGCAAAGCAGCACCAGGTGTTAGAGTGTTAGACCCAAGTTCAGCAACTTCAGTAGTTCTGGCTAAGAAAAAAAATCAGGGCCAAGACTCAAACTATCAGAGAAAGTTTATTTAGCAAGTCACAGAGATAGAGGAAGTCAGCTGTAGAAGAAATGAGCTTAGCAAATTTGTTAAGGGGCCGGGGGGAGGGAGGTAAAGACCCTTGCAGCTAGGAGAAAGAGAGAGGTAAGAAAAACCATGCCTGGGAAAATGTGTAGGGAAAAGTGTGGGCATGATCCATAGATATGGATGCACTGGGCCCTTTCTCTTGAGGGTATTTATCTGGAGGTTTTCAGAGGAGGGTTCCGTTCAATATTTTCCAACTTTCCTGATGTAGCCTTTCAGAGTCGTGGTCTCTAGTAATTGATGGGCACCAGGGTACAGGGTCAATAGTAAATGCAGCTGGGTCTGATGCCACCCAGAGAATTGCTTGTCTGGTTTTTCAGCCTCATTGAGCCTGGATCTGGATCTGGATCTGGATCTGGATCTGCATCTGGATCTGGATCTGGATCTGGATCTGGATCACAAGTGAGACCTAGAAGTTATCCCCAGGGGTTCATGCTTAAGGGAGTGACTGGTCATGCAAGGGCCCCTATGGAAGTCACATGAGGCCACTTTCGGTCCCTGTTCCTCTTCTAAGGAGTCGACCAAATGTTTAGCAACATTCCAGGGGAGGAAAGGTCAGAGGACCAGTGATTTAAAGGGTCAGTGGGTCTAAACCAAAAGACCAGTGATATGCGAGGGGAGGAAAGCTTACCTGGGGGTGAGGTTCTTGTTTGCCCGTTTTGCCACTTGCTAGGCACCATGGGCTTTTTGCCCTGGTTACCTCTGTACCTGGACCATTGTCCTTGCTCTGCTCATGTCTGTCTAGCTGTCTACAACAAAGCCACCCAACATTTGTGTTAACTCTAGATAAAGTGATGTGTTAAGACATTTTGGCCAGTTTTATCATATAGTTCAGGCCTAAAATCCATAAAATTTACTCAAGCTTTTTTATTTTTACCAATTGATTACCTTCCACAACTAATGCTACCTCCTATCTCGGTCTTCCTGTATCTCTAATTTTCTTCTTGACATTGACATCTTGCCTTTGACAATTTTTCCCTTAATGGAGTCAAACACAAATTGTAATGTGAGGCAATTTGTCATGAATGTGCTTATGTTTTCGTTTTTAGCTGAGGTGAGGTAGTTTATTGGATTTTTTTTTCCACAAGAGAATCGCAATCCTACTTAAAACTGCACTGATTAATAAAGTACACCATTCTATGGCAAATGGCATATGGGAACTCTGGTAGCTTCAATGAGGTGTGATCTTGAATTTTGACTGATGGAAACAAAATCTCTAATGAATTTCATGAAGGATATCATAGTCCATCCGTTCCTCTAGGGAGAATGTGCTTAACGTATTTTAAGGAACTCTCTGGCCTATTTGATGTCCTGAATAAAATGGGCTTTAAACAGACACGTGTAGAAAATCTGTGCTATATATACTGCATTTTGTCCGGAAGATCTATAAGACCTGAAGGGGCGGGGGTGGGTGGGTTTGAGATACACATATAAAATACACCACCACATAATAGGCCTCTCTGGCATAAGGTTTATTTTAGGCTGATTATTTTTAAGAAACAGCATAGGAAAATCTCTGTAAACAGAGTAGAAGTTACCCTTTTATGAGAGAAATCTCCATGTATAAGGGTGTCTCCCTGTCTAGACTAGGAAAAGAAAGAAAATTCTAAATCTCTAGAAACATATGAATGGAGAAGTCAATGGCTAACATCCTCATTAACAACCTTCCCCTTGTTTACTGTGCTTTTCCCCATCATCTCTCATATTGGCCTTCTCATATTATTTAATGTGGTGGCTTAAGACATTTAGAAGAATTACTTTTTCTGGGCATCTCCCATGTATACAGGAGCTATAAATGCTATTAAACATCTGTGTGTGAGTGTGTGTGTGTGTGTGGGGGGGGTGTTTTCCTGTTAATCTGTATTTTTATTACAGTGTAGTCTTAGCCAAGAACCTAGAAGGATAGAGCAAAACCTATTTATTCTCCTCACACTGAAAGCACTGTGAATTTGACAGTCAACAAAATAAAGAAATAATTTCTAGTAGATACTCTACATACTGTCCCAGGTATTTTAAAAACTTCTTTTGGTATTAAGTCGAGTCTTCAGAAATCAGGGTACTTGTTGGCTATCATATTAGCTACTAGCTAACAAGTATTAAGCTGTAACTATTAACCAGGCCATACTCTAAGTCTAAGTACTTTATTGTGTTATTTACTTATCTCAGAAAAATTAGAAGGTACTTTCTTTTCCCATTTTATAGGCAAAAGGGAGGAGGATTTAAAAAATCCCATGCAGCCGAAACCGGTTTGGCTCAGTGGTAGAGCTTCGGTCTGCGGGCTGAAAGGCCCCGGGTTCGATTCTGGTCAAGGGCATGTACATTGGTTGCGGGCACATCCCTGGTAGGGGGTGCACAAGAGGCAACTGGTCGATGTTCCTCTCTCATCGATGTTTCTAGCTCTCTATCTCTCTCCCTTCCTCTCTGTAAAATATCAATAAAATATATTAAAAAAATAAAAATATAAAAAATCCCATGCATAAGAAATGCATTTGTAAAATCAAATGTATTACTATATGTTATATTTTACTTGCTTGTTGTTTAGTTGAATGCCATCAGACTACATTGTATTGCTACACTTTAAAATTGTCTATGAATGCAAATAGGGAATATTAATTAATTACCCATGTCATTCTACCCACCTTGCACAAAGAGGCATCGAATAAAATTACCTAATGCCGGTAACAGTAAGAGTTATGGTTTTCTTGATTAGCTATTTTTACTTTTACCTTATGGAGACTATGAGGCAGGGCACTGGTTGTGTTTCCCTTCCCCCTGTTGACTCTGGGAAAATTAGAGCTAACAAGTAAATAGTACCACATATGCTGTTCTAAGAATACTCCTGGAATCCCTGGTCTTTTTGCACTGTCAGTACAATGGTGAATAAAGGAAAAGAAAATATTTTGGCTTGGACAAAACTGTAGTCACCAAATTACAGCTGAAGAGATAGAAGCTGCCCGAAAGGCTTTTAGATTCGTATATTTTTAAGCTTCTAAGAACCTCAGAAAATTTTAGCCTGAATCCTTGATTTCATAAAGGGAGAAAAAGTATTCTTTATTTTATTTTACAGAAATACAACAGCAACATCACAGCAAAACCAAGTCTGTTCAGATACATTTTCTCTAAGCAAATATTGTTTATTTATTTGATCTTAGGCAATGCATAACCCCACAGGTATTATTTGTTTATCAAAAAATGTGACATATTCTGGATTTAAAGTAAAACTCAGAAATGGCAGGATCTCTGCTCTGTTATCGGTGGGAACTCTCCTTGTGGTCAGACTGAATAGCTTGGATTCTGGCTCCATCTCTTTCTGCCTTTTGAACTTGGGAAAGTTACCTAATCTACCTCAGTTTTAATTTCTCATATTTAATATTAAAAATATGGTAGTACCATCAAAGGGCTCTGGTAGGAACGTGAGTTAACATATAAACTTACCCATATTCATCACTGAACTGACACGTTACTCCATCAAAAAATATTCTTCCATTGAATTTAAGAGCAATGATAAAAACCCTTGCTCTTTCCTAAAGAGAAACATGAAAGGAAGCAGACCTAAAAGTAAAAAAAAAAAAAAAAAAAAGGCAAAACAATATACAAGGTCTTGTCAAGGAAACCCCAGAGCCCTTATAAACAGCCCCACAGTTTGTTGTTTCCTTTGATGAAGGCCTTGAAGGCCTTGAGGTGAAGAGGAAGCAGGGTACTGAAATCTGGCTTCTACTTGTAGAAATCTGCTTCCACTATTATTTATAGAAAAGCAGGGCAAGTTCTAAAATATCTTGACACTCTGCCGAAGCCGGTTTGGCTCAGTGGTAGAGCATCAATCTGCGGACTAAAAGGTCCCGGGTTCAATTCCGGCCAAGGGCATGTACATTGGTTGCGGGCACCTCCCTGGTGGGGAGTGTGCAGGAGGCAGCTGGTTGATGTTTCTCTCTCATCGACGTTTCTGGCTCTCTATCTCTCTCCCTTTCTCTCTGTAAAATAACAATAAAATATATTTAAAAAATAAATAAAATAAAATATCTTGACACTCTAATTGCCTGTTGATATTGTTAATTTCAAATCTAAAATCATTCTTTAATGCTAAAACCAAATAATAAAATGACTGTAAAATATTCCACATTTGAAGATCAGATACTCTCCAGTCTTTGGGGCATGCTAAAGGTTCAAGTTAGGACTCATTTTGGCAAAATCACTTACCTGGCTACATAAAGAAAAAACGAGGAAAGAGGAGATGGTGACTTTTTAAACAATTTGTTTTTATTGATTTTAGAGAGAGGGAAAGGGAGGAGATAGAGGGATAGAAACATCAATGGGGCTTCCTGCTTCCTGCTGAATGGAGCCCACAACCAGGGTATGTGCCCTGACCAGGGATTGAACCTGTGACCTCTTGGTTCATGAGTTCACAGTCAACCACTGAGCCATACCAGCTAACTAATAAGATGGTGACTTTTAAGGAAAATGCCTGAAGAGAGACCTTTGTGCTTCTTTAACTTCTGTGATAAAGGGGACAGGTAAATGGTTCTTCTCTCTAAAGTTGAGTCTGCAGACGTGGGAGTAGGAGAAATGGGTGGGAGTAGGAAGACTACTAAGAAGCTACATTCATAAAAGTTGGGGTACCTAAATTTCACCTCTGAAAGAATAGAGAAACAGAGCTAGTAAGATCTGTCTAATATATATATATATATATATATATATATATATATATATATATGAAATAAATATGTATATATTTATTTATCATAATATATATATATATATATGCACACATATACATAATTTGCGTTCACACAAGGGTGAGTTGGCAAGTAGGAAAGCTGGAGAGTAGGCTGACAAGCTGGCAGCTCTCCAACAACAGTCTTGGGGATAACTTTCTTTTTCTCTAGGAAACCTCAGATTTTGTCTTGAGTCCTCTCCATTGACTGGGTGGGGCCCACTGCTATTATCTAGAGATAGCTTTTTAATTTAAAGTCAAATAAATATAGTGTAAACCCATCTACAAAATACCCACAGTGCCGAAGATTAGTCCTATAGCACAGCCAACCTGACACCCAAACCCTAGCCATCACAGGAAATGATGTCAGTTGCCCCCGGAAGCACAGACTGTGTAACAAAAGATTGACTAAAATAACTTGATAAGAGCTCTGGAAACCTTCCAAAACTTTGCAACAAGCAAGCAAACACCCAATCGAGAAAACAGTGCATTAAAACAATAGAAATTATGTTCCATGTCACCTGCCCTTTCCCATCCCCTCCCTGGCACAGCTCAATGTAGTCAGAAGCAGCCCAATCTCTGGCTCCCTCCCTCAGGCAATTATCATGCACTTAAAAAACTTCCCTAGTGTCCTTAAAAACATTAGTTTTCCTAATTTATAATCTTATAACAGAGTGCATGTCTCCATCTCATCTCTTTCCCCTAGTATAAATTTAATTGTATGTGGATTTGTTGCTAAGTATATGTCATCACACTAGAATGTGAATTCAGGACACCTCATCAACAAGTCCAAGTTTGAGGAAGACATGTGATTCCCTGGTACTTCCAAAGTAAGTGGGAAATTGCCATTTCATTTGAAGAATTATATTTCTGGCTTATTTCCCTCTTTCTGAAACAGAACTTCTTTGCATTTGACCCTTCTGAGGAAGATACAGGCTTTATGAACTTATTAAGATTAGTGTTTTTGTTCTTTTATCCTGGTTATCATTCTCACTCTCTTCATACCCACAAATAAAACACAGCTCAATTAAGGAAAATATGTTACATAGATTCTGACTGCTTTTAGAGCTTCAAGTAAAAATACATTAATAGATCCCTGGCCAGGTAGCTCAATTGGTTGGAACATCATCCAGTACACCATAAGGTGCAGATTGAATTCCTACTGAGGGCACATACCTGGAATGCAGGTTTGATTTCTGATCAGTGCACCTATGGGAGGCAACCGATCCATGTTTCTCTCTCTCCCTCTTCACCTCCCCCTCTCTCTAGAATATATTTAAAAGACAACAACACAAGAATAAAACATATCCTCGGGTGAGGATTAAAATAATAATAATAACAATAATAAATGAATAGATACAAAATGTATTTATGTATTTTAAAACACACATTTTTATCTCAACTCAACTTTTTACATGTTTACAGGCAGTTTAGTATAAGGACTAGCGTATTTTTTAATTCTGATTCTCATATGGATAAAAATTTTGATTTAATATTTATAATCTTAGCACTAAAATATAATCAGTTAAACATTATTCATTTTTACCATAAACATTGAATAATACAAATGATATTCATCAGGTATTTTTCATAGTCATACAGAAAGTGTCTGATAGCTTTGCAAGTAAAATGTAATGTTGCATATAAATTATATTACTGTTTATGTTTTATTTGAAATATTCATAATACTCATTTTGTAAATACAATATACAGTACAAGAAAATGACAATATTGTCATTGAACCTTTATGAAAAATCTTGCCTCAGAAAATTTTAGATGAAATCAATCTTGCCTGAATTTACTAGCTTAGGAAGACTAATTTACTCATCTTCTTTTTTATTCTAGGAAATATATCATGTAAGAGATTACTGTCATTCCTTGCTTTCACTGTAATCAATAACCTAGTAAAAGTATAGTATAATTATAAACAAATGTTTTACCTATTACAAACCTCATCATGCTTTAGTAAACCCACACAAATGTATATACTCTAACATTCTCTATTATTTATATAATTGTATATTAAATAAATGAGGATATTGTAACATAAACAGTGTATAAAAGATTGCAATGTGTTTCCCAAACTGAGGTAAATTTTAATTTTTTTAAATATATATTTTATTGATTTTTCACAGAGAGGAAGGTAGAGGGACAGAGAGGAGTTAGAAACATCGATGAGAGAGAAACATCAACCAGCTGCCTCTTGCACACCCCCTACCGGGGATGTGCCCGCAACCAACGTACATGCCCTTGACCGGAATCGAACCCAGGACCTTTCAGTCCGCAGACCGACGCTCTATCCACTGAGCCAAACTGGTTTGGCACGGGCACTGTTCTTGGTAACTTGGGTAACAAGAATCCAAGAAGGTGATCTAGGTGTTTTTGTGCTGTTGGTTTGTTTTTTGTTTTGTTTTGTTTTGACCTTATTCCTGGAGGAAGAAAATGAAGGTACTTTGCTGAAGGGTCTAAAAAAATTCATATCCTGAATTGGCTGGTTTGCTTAAGTGGACAGAGCCATGGCCTGTTGACCACAAGGTCTGGATGCAATTCTGGTCAAGGGCATGTACCTAGGTTGCGGGCTCCTCCCTGGCTGGAGCCCAGGTCAGGACTCATGCAGGAGGCAACCAATAGAAGTGTCCCTCTCACATTGATGTTTCTCACTGCCTTTCCCTCTCTCTTTCATGCTCTCTAAAAATCAATGGAAAAATATCTTCAGGTGAGGAAGAAAGAAAGAAAGAAAGAAAGAAAGAAAGAAAGAAAGAAAGAAAGAAAGGTCATATCCTATGAAAAAGACATCTTGAAAGTGCCTAAAGAAAGTTGTCATTTTTTCGTGGTGAAGGGACTGGAGTCCATGTTGATGAAAACACCTTGGTGTCTGTGGGCAACCAACAGTGGTAGTAGCAGTGGGGTGATGGGGGCGGCACCTTCCCCTGATCAGCCCAGTTGCCTCCTGCAGAGGGAGGTCAGGCTGCAGCTCAGGCCTGATTCTCTCGGGCCTAAGCCATCAATAGAACATCTCCTAAGGGCTCCCAGATTGGAGAGGGTGCAACTTTTGTGCACTGGGCCTCTAGTTACAAAATAAAACATGTATTTTTATTTAAACAATATATAGACTATCCCTGACTCATGATGGTTTAACTTTTTTTTTCTTCACTTTATGAAGGTGCAAAAGTGATACACATTCAGTAGAAACTGTACTTTGAATTTTGGGTTTTGTTTTTTTCTCATGCTCGTGATGTGTAGTAAGGTACTTTTTTTTTTTTTTTTTTTTAATGATGGGAAGCAACAGCAAAATAATTTTACCTAACTTAAGCTGATGTAACTCTTCTGAGAGTGTTTAAGTTAGGATAGGTTGAGCTTTGATGTTCAGTAGGTTAGGTGTATGAAGAGCATTTTTTATTATAATATTTCCAACTTATGCTAGATTTATCTAGATGTAAGCCTTTAGTAATTTGAGGAGCATCTATATTCATGGTGGCTTAGGATGGATTATGTAAAGAGAATAATTATATTAATACCTGCAGAACAATATGCACTATAATAAATCAGATTTCTGTTTTATAAACAATTGCGAGTGCTTAGAGTTTAAAAAATTGGAAAATGTTATTTAAAGACTGGACTTTTAACCTCATTTAAAAATGAGTTCAGTAGGCATATTGTCACCTATCTTTTTTGAAGATGTCTCACCCTAACTGAAAGACATTTTTGGATTGATAATTTTGATAGATATACAGTCAGACTAACCAGTTACCTTTCCCCTTGAATGCTGAGAATAAAGCATAAGTTATGAGGTTAAGTCTATAGGTGACTTACACAGCAGTTCAGGGGGGAAAAAAAAGTTTAATAAAGTTTTGAGCCTGTGTTTGTTTTCCCAAGGCACAATATAGCTGTTATTTATAGTTCTACTGAAAAAGCTGGTGATGAATTTTCAGCACTTTATGAAACTAACTTTCTGCTTGGGAAGCCAACATTACATTCCAAAAGCAGCCTAGAATTTGTCTCTGACAGCAAGATGTTGAAGGAGAGAATTTTTTTTTTGAAATCCATAATTTAACAATAACAGTGCCCGTATAAAGTCAATTGCAGTTTTGTAAAATATATGTCTTTACTATGAGTACTAAGAGAACTTATTTTTTTTAATGGTGCAATATACAGGCACCCTGAATCAGGTCAAATATTTGATAAATTACTTTCTTAATGGGCATAGGAAGTTTCTTCAAATACTAGAGGAAATTTGCTTCAAAAAGAAAGCAATTCTCACTCACCAGAGCCAGGGATATTCAGAAGCATGCCCCCAAAATTGATTTCAGTTAGAAAGCTACTTCAGAAATTCCTGTTTCTGTATTTCAAATATTATCCATTTACCTTCTGAACTAACATTTACCCACTTCCCTTTCACCTTACTTATACCGTGTGACTTGTGCTCCTGTTAAACAGAAGGTCTGGCTACCTGATAGAATCCAAGACTTTCTCATCCTTCCCATTTGAATCTGATTTAGTCTGTACATACGTTCTTTCCAACTTGTGCTCAGGAGGTAAATATATTAAGACATTTCAGATTAAATCCTACTGGCTGTGTTCTCAGATCTTCTCCCATCCATGTTCCTGATGGCGCCTTGTGGTCCATCACTCTTCCTTCAAGTATTCCAATTTCTCTTCCCTTCCCTTAATCTGGAGGTCCTCTTGGGAAATCCTTCTATATTTTGCTTTTCTTTCCTAGGCAAATGCCTTCATTGATTGAGAATGTGATATTTCATTTTCCCAGCTATACTCTAACCACTCCATTATTTTTCATTGTTTAACTAAGAATGTGCTTTCAATGATCGCAAAAGGTATTTCATAAATTATAGTGGATTTTTTGGGAAACCTGCAAGATATACCATAATATATGTTCTCTTTTCTCAGAGTAAGAAAATCCCTGGATTTTAGTTTGGCACATGGCAATCTAGAACAAGACATGGGTCAATTACATGACTTTTTTTTTCTTGAGAGAATATTGTTTTTCTTTTAGGAATCACGTTTCTTTCTGAGTGGACCTTTAATTTGATACTTGACATTTTATACTTCATTTTATTAATTGGTTAATTCAAGTATACAAATAAAAATTTTTATTTTCCCATGCTCTAGGAAAATGAATGCAATATAGTATACCTGGTAAAATAATTTTACAAAAAGAAAAATGTAATTATAAGGAAAACAGAGTGGTATTAGAGATAAAATTAATAGCTAGTATATTTATTTTGAGAAAGCAGAGACTTTAAAAAATGTTCATTAAAAAACTTTGACTGCCGAAACCGGTTTGGATCAGTGGATAGAGCGTCGGTCTGGGGACTAAAAGGTCCCAGGTTCGATTCTGGTCAAGGGCATGTACATTGGTTGCGGGCACATTCCTGGTAGGGGTTTGTGCAGGAGGCAGCTGGTTGATGTTTCTCTCTCATCAACGTTTCTAGCTCTCTATCCCTCTCCCTTCCTCTCTGTGGAAAATCAATAAAATATATTTAAAAAACAAAACAAAACAAAAATAACTTTGACTGATTGGCTAGAGATTTTCCAGTAGTAAGTGATAGAGACAGAAGGCATATAGGAAAAAAGAGAAATGTAAGAACCAAACAGAGTAGGGAAATTTTAATGAGAATTTTGGAAAAATAAAGAAATTCTAGCCCAAACCGGTTTGGCTCAGTGGATAGAGCGTCAGCCTAAAGACTGTAAGGTCCCAAATTCAATTCCGATCAAGAGCATGTATCTTGGTTGCGGGCACATTCCCAGTGGGGGGTGTGCAGAAAGCTTCTGATGGATGTTTCTCTCTCATTGATGTTTCTAACTCTCTATTCCTCTTCCTTCCTCTCTGAAAAATATCAATAAAATAGCCAAAACCGGTTTGGCTTAGTGGATAGAGCGTCAGCCTGCGGACTGAAAGGTCCCGGGTTCGATTCCGGTCCAGGACATGTACCTTGGTTGCGGGCACATCCCCAATAGGGGGTGTGCAAGAGGCAGCTGATCGATGATTCTCTCTCATTGATGTTTCTAGCTCTCTAGCCCTCTCTCTTCCTCTCTATAAAAAATCAATAAAATACATTTTTAAAAATCAATAAAATATAATGAAAAAGAAGAAATTCTAGTTTGTCTATACCAGTCATGTGTAAGGAAAATAGTGAAATTCAATAGAAAATATGTTAGATCCTATTATTAAAGTGATTAATTCCCACTATAAGTATTTAATATTTAATTGGATTTATATTCAATATAAACCTTAAAGACCTTTGATCAGGAAATTGAGATTGGTGCTTTGTTTTAAGAAATCTCATTTGTTAGTGATACATAAGAAAGCTCAGAAAAATTGAGGTGAGAATTAAAGAAACCTCTGATGAAGTTATATTTTTATGTAGATAGTCTTTTTTATGTAGCTATATTGAAATATATCTTGTGATGTCCTTGTGTATACCACAAGATGTGTAGTAGTATTTAAATAAATTATTATTACTGAATTAAAATAATTTCAAAGCTCTATAAGAAAGCTATTATGAAAAATAAAGTTAATTAACTTCTCATGTTTGACAACAGACTTGAGCAACTGAGAGGCGCTTTTTCTATTCTTTCTAAAAACCAGATGCTGATATTTATAATCAGGAAATATTTATTACAAGTGTACTTATTTAAGCATCTATAGTTCATGCTTCTGAGAAATGCAACATAAAAATAGAAAAATCCATATTCTTAGAAATTCAATATGGCTTACAGGCAAGCAATATAAAGGACATATTCACTGAACTGCAAATCGGAATAATTTATGGTGCAATTGTATAGTTTAGTTAAGTAAATGAAGAAATGAGAGAACTATACTATCATATAAAAATAACAGTGCAAATAGAGAGAAAATATCGGAGATTTTAAAATTATTAACAGTTAAGTGAGTCTATACTTTTATGTATCAGACTAATCGCCATTCATTCAACAGCATTTACTTGGTGTCTTCATTTACCAGCCATTTGATTCATACAAAATCTCTGCCCTCAGAAATTCTTGATTTAACTTCAATAGTTCTCCTGGGACAAAAACGTTTCCCACCATCCTGACCTAAAAGCTGCTAAGTTTTGCTGATAAACCATTGCATTAGATATAAAATAAGACAATATTCTATAGTTTCCTAGGATATGCCTCCTAAAAAGTGATCAGAACGATTATTGTACTCAAAAAATGAATTACTATTGAAGTAGAAATTACAGTTTTAAACTTCCAACACAACTTAGAATTTGTTTTATAGAGAATGCATTAGTCATTGAATGCATTGTTAATCAATTGAGAGATATAAAACTGGTTTCATTTGAGATAAAACAATTTAGACCCAACCTCCATAGTATTATCTAGAAACAAGACGAAACATTATTTAACAACATTTTATATTTTTATCAATTACTTTATTTTTTCTTTATTGATTAAGGTATTACATAGGGTTCCTTATCCCCTCATTGCCCTCTCACCCCCCTCAAAGTGCTAAAGACTCCAGCATAAAATTATTAGACTTAATAAGTAAATTTGGCAATGTAGCAGTATACAAGCTTAATGCCAAGAAATCTATGGCATTTTTAAGCACCAATAGAGAACTTATAGTAAGAGAGATTTAAAAAAAATCTCATTGACCATAGCACCAAACAAATTAAGATACCTGGTAATAAACTTGACTAAGGAGGTAGAAGACCTGTACTCAGAAATAACAACAGTTAAGAAGAGAAAACACCTGAGAGAGCTAGCTAATTACCTCTAAAAATATACAGTTAAATGCAACTCTATCTCCAATGGCAATGTGTCTCAGCACACATGGATCTTCACAAAAGAAGACTCATACTAAATGTGTACCTTACTTTAATTTGACTGGAAAACTATGCATCGCCTCCACCATCACTACCATAACTTGAAATTGGCCATTTTACTCTTTTCTCCTAATTCTAGCCCCTTTCCTTTTACATCTCCTGTTTGCCTTAGTCCTGTTTACTTACATTCTCTACTTTCTTAACTATTTTGTAACTACAAAGTACTTGCTGAAGACAATAGATTAACAAGGCACACACAAAAAATACATCTTTAAGTGAAAATATCTCTGGTGTACCCAATAGTTGATATATAAAATTGCATGAAGATGAGAACCTGTTTAATCCTTTAACAACTTTGACCCTGAATTATGATATCCCAATGAGCTGGTGTACAAGTTTGCTCTTCAGAAAGCTAGGTGTTCACATTTTACACAATGGCTAATTTTCATCTACGGTTCCATTTCTAAAGATGGCAAAGAAACCTCATAGGGAGAAAGCAAATTTTAAAATAAGTACAAAAATTCTCTTTTCTCTCTCAAGCTAAATAATGGGTATATAACTTTTTGAATAATAAAAAAATACCCATGGATCATCAATTGACTATGCATGCCCAATATTTTGCAAATTTATATACTCTGTCACGTTATATCATTGTTATCAATCAGGATCATTTCTTTAACACGAATATCCTTTGTGCTAATGGTATAAAAATATGAAGATAACAGTTCTCTTCAAAATTACTAATTAGAAAGGTAGCAAATATTATGCACATATACAACCAATTACAAAGAATGTTGACATTCTTTTGGATTTCAATTTTTCTTTTTGGAGCTCATGTAAAAACCACGGATTCATGTTTCAGAGATTTCAGAGTAACAGGGAAGACAAATTCTGCATTGTTTTAAGAACTGGCCTTCATATAAGTCAGTAAATTGATGGTAGCTTGCAATGATTCTCTAGGCAGATGTTAAATATCTCATGGTACATAAAGAAATAATGTGAGTAATACCCATGTCATGCCACATACTTAATAAAGTAGCTCCTGATAGCATTATTAATGATTTGAACATTCTTAGAGTGCTTCATCTCTCCAAACACATTTTTTATAATGCCTAAAGCTGTTTCTGTCTCGTGACTAAGCAGATAACCATGGCCATTTTTATTCAGTAAGTCACTTCTTGAATTGTTCAGTGTTGCCATGGGTATAAAAAACATCTTGTAAAACACAGTTCTATTCAATAAACATTTGCCCTTTTTTTCCCCCTAAGAAACACCGATTTGTTGAAAGAGACAGCTAAACTGAAGACTTTTTAGTGGAATGATGGTTCCAAAATCATTATTTAGGTGTTTTACATACACAGCTCATATTCCGGTAAAAAGTAGCAGTTTCATTAGCGAATTTAGTATCGTTCTTAGTGAAATTTCTCAAAAAAGCATTTCAAGATCCTTAGCTGGCAGTCCCACAGATTAAAATATCATTCTCTAAATATTTATATAATTTTTTAATTTTGAAATTAACACTTTTCATATTATGGTATTTTTGTGTGTTTGGAAGAAAACGTGGGGTTTGCTGTACAAACAATACTCGGTACAGTAAATACACAGCCAAATACCCTTACATTAGCATTCGAAGCTACAAATTTGGCTTAGAAATGCAGTTTAGTCAAGACGACATTTTCAGCTACTAGCTAGGTAAAATACCAAATTTAAGAGATGAGGTTTTATTAGTGGAAACATATTCTCACATTGACTTCAAAGTCAATATTTAGATGTAATAGTTTCTATATTATCAAATAATTATGTGTCTATGACATTTCTGGGACTTTGCCAGTCTAACTAAAACACATATAATCATGCAAATGTAACATTGTATATTGTGTAGATTCCTACAATTAAAAAGTATACAATATTATCTGGACCTATCACATCTTGCTGGTAGGAATGTAAAATATTGAAACAGCTTTGGAAAACAGTTTGGTAGATTTTTTACTGTATGAAAGATAAAATATATGCCCCATTAATTTTATTTTTTTTCAAGAGAAATGAAGACCTATGTCCACACAAAGATTTATGCATGCATATTTTGGCAACATTTTACACAGCATACAAAAATTAGAAACACCAGAAATGTTCCTCAGTTAGTAAAAGAATAAATGAATTTTGGCATATCAATAAGATGAGACATTTCTCAGCATAAGTAATAAACAGATATCTGATATACACAGAAACATGAATGAATTGCAGAAAATATTAAAGGTGCCAAGCACAAAATAGGGACTATTTGTACAAAATTTTAGAAAATAAAATTCTAATCTACAGTACTATAGTGCAAACTCATTGTTTTTTGGGGGTAAGAGAGGTAGCATTCACTGAAAATTGGCATGGAGCGATTTTCTAGTGTGATAGATCTGCTCTATCTGTTGACCCATGGATTGTTATACATGTATATATAAATCTGTCAAAAGTAAGAATTATACCTTCATATGGACAAATTTTATTGAATGCATCTTAATAAAGTCTACATTTAAATACAGATAATAGTACAAAAGTGATTAATAGAGGACATATCTTAACTTGTAAAGTATTTTGATAAACTGTTAATGGAAATTAAATCTGGTGTATTAGCCCTAGCTGGTTTGGCTCAGTGATAGAGAATTGGCCAGTGGAAGGAAGGGACCTGGGTTCAATTCCAGTCAAGAGCAAATGCCTGGGTTGTGGGCTTGATCCTCAGTGGGGGACATGCAAGAAGCAGCCGATCAATGATTCTCTGTCATCATTGATGTTTCTATTTGTCTCTCCTCTGCCCTTCCTCTCTGGAATAAATAAAAATACATACAAAATACAATAAATCTGTTTAGTTAAAGAATATTGCAAGAAAGGGAGGCAGAAAGAAGGGCCTCTGTAAGTGAGGGACCTGCTGAAGGTGCATGAAGTGTGTAATAAACACTTAAGGAAACTGAAAGAAAACTACACCTGGAATTCAATGGCCGATGGGAGAGTAAGTGAGAAAATAACTGAAAAAAAGTAAATTAGTGCCCCATTAGGTATGGCATGCCATATGAAGGATTTTATTCCATCTGTAAGAATGCTTAATTAGGAAGGGTACAATAAAGTCAGAACCACCTCTACCCAGCGGTTGACTGCCTTGTGATAAAGCTTCAATTAAAGTAAGAACTAGACATATTAGTAGATGCTTGCTCTACCTACTTATGTTTTACAAACTTTTGGCAGCACTACTTTAAGTAATTGAAATAAATATTAGAAATCATTTAATGAACTTACCATTTTTTCTTATATGTTATATGTCCAGAAAACGTAAGAAAAGAAACTGAAAAAAATAGGTAAGACATAGAAACTATGAAAATGCCTGGTATTTTAGGTTGAATGGGGTCCCCTCCAAAGCTCATGTCTACCCGGGACTTCAGAATGTGATCTTTGAAATGGTGACTTTTCAGGTGTAATAAGTAAAGGTGAGTCATTGTGAATGCTGTAAATCTCATAGCCCCAGTTTAAATATCAGATGAAAATGTGAACATGCCGAGTGAGTGTGGGGTGATAGCATATTCAGAGACTGCAGTGATGCAGCTACAAGCCAAGGATTGTCAGAAACCACCAGAAACTAGAAGAGAGGCAAGGCACAGATTCTCCCTTCCAGTTTTCAGAAGGAGTAACCCTACTGACACCACGGTTTCTTACTTCTGTACTCCTGCATTGAGATAGAATAGATTTCTGTTGTTTTAAACCACCATTTTTAAAATAATTTGTTACAGTAGCCCTAAGAAAATAGTACCTTTTATTATGCAAAATACAAAAATCAAAGGTTTTCCTACATAAACATGGAATAAGGAGAAATATAGAGGGCAAAAATACCATTTGTAATCAAATAAAAAGTTAAAATTTAATTTAACATGATTAATTTAATTAAGGATTAATCATACATAGATATGTTCAATACATATTTGAATGAAATTTTAATAAATATAAAACAAAAATATACCACCTTTGAATAATCAAAAAATTATAATCGGTTTCTGTTACATAGTCAGTTAGAAATAAAAGATAATTCTCTCAAAATAAATTTACCCATCCACTGTGTAGCAATAAAAATAATAAATTAACTTTTATATGTTTGGGAAGAATAAAAAAATAATAATACTGAGTTTTATTTAGACAACAAATGCAAACATAGACACAAATATTCTAAAATGATATTCCTAATTATGGAATTACCACCTCCATATATTAAAATATTTGAATCTACTGACTTCACATCACTGACAATAAAATTATGAGACATAACAGAGAGCTGTAAATAGATACAAATACATTTAATTAATGGTTTAAAAGCTATTTGTAATTAATGGGTAAAGTTTTAGTAATTTTTTTTGAAAGACAACTATCCAATTGGGGGAAAATTTATCTGGATTTCCCATGTTATGCCTGATATCAACATACACAGATGTTAACATAATAAATATTTTTGTACAAGTGTGGGAATCTTTCTTCTGTTCTGAAGTGTCCTAGGCATAGAGAAGACTACCTGCCACACTAAGGTAGTTGATAAGCTTATGTTTCATCCAGTTGAAATCTGCAAGAGAAAAAAAATAGAATTTATATACTATATTCTGTGTGGAAGGTTAAAATATAAATATTGGAATGATGAGCAGAGAAAAAGAAAAACTCAGTGTGAAAAAGATGGGTTAAGAGTTAATTTCTTTAGTTTACAGTAGATTCATGGAAAGTAATCTGCCAGGGAAATAGACAAGTTGAATAAAAAATAATTATAAATGCTCAGGAAGCATTAGAAAATATTTTCTTCTCACTTATAATTTAAGAAATGCAAATGAAAATTAGATATTATTTTTATTAGTTTTTGCCAAATAGATACAGAAACATGCAAATGTTTGATGATATTCAGTGCTAGCGAGAAAGTGAAGAAATATACAGTTTTAACTACTATTAGAGCCAACTATTTAAAGGAAATTTTGGCAATATATGTAAAAATTAAGGATGCAGATTCCAACTGATAAATTGCACTGATGGAAATTTACTAGTATTCATATAGTGTTCATGGAAATTTTATAAATGTGCTTACTACCAACATGCAATATTTATTAAATTTCACCTATGAAACAGGAATATTTTTAAGACTCATGAGAAAAAGGTAAACAAGAAAGATAACGTTCGCCAACACTGGTTTGGCTCAGTGGATATAGAGCGTTGGCCAGCAGACTGAAGGATCCTAGGCTTGATCTGGTCAAGGGCATGTACTTTAGTTGTGGGCAAATTCCTGGTGGGGGGTGTGCAGGAGGCAGCTCATCGATGTTTCTCTCTCATTGATGTTTCTAGCTCTCTACCCCTTTCCCTTCCTCCCTGTAAAATAATCAATAAAAAATATTTTTTAAAAGAAAGATAAGGTTCTTTGACACAAAATGTGTAATTAACTGAGGAGTTCTCATCTCAGTTATCCTAGTTAAGATGTAGTGTGATATCCATAAGACTGAAAATAATCTGTAGACATATATACATTAGTTCCCCCTTATCTATAGTTTTGCTTTCTGAAGTATCAGTTCCTATGTTCTAGAAATATTAAATTAAAAATTCCAAAACTAAAGAATTCATGAGTTTAAATTGGGCATTGTTCTGAGTATGGTGATGCATTCTCTCACTGTTCTGTCCCATCTCACCCAGGATAGGAAACATCCCCTTTTCCAGTATACCCATGCTGCATATGCTACGTGTGCATGAGTCATTTAGTAGCCATATCAGTTATCAGATCAACTGTCATGCGCTAGTCTTCAAGTCACCCTTATTTTATTTAAGAATGGACCAAAATTATAAGAGTAGTAGTGCTGGCAATTTGGACTTGTCAAAAAGAAGCCATAAACTGTGTCCTTTAAATGGAAAGGTGAAAGTCCTTAATAAAGAAAGGGGGAATAAAAATATGCTAAGGTTGCTAAAATTTACTAAATTGTGAAGAATGAACCAGAAATCTATGGTAGTTTTTCTGTTGAGACCCAAACTATGGCTGATATGTCCACAGTGCATGGTAAGTGCTTAGTTAGGATGGGAAAGGCAGCCCTATGGGTGACAGACATGGTCAGAAAACATGGTCTGATGGATGGCATCAGACTGCAAGTAAGCCTTGAGCCCATATAAAGACTTCTGCTAGGGGACCTCTGAAACGATTGATATTGAGGCTCTTACTACAAGTAAGAGATGGTTACGCAGATTCAGGAATAGTTTGTGACTAAAAAGTTAAAAATTACTGAAAGAGAGACCACATCTGCATAATTTTATTACAATGTATCATTATAATTGTTTTATTTTATTATTGTTGTTATTCTCTTACTATGAATAATTTATAAATTAAAATTTATCATAGGTATGTATAGGAAAAAAACAATATATTAGGATTTGGCACAATCTGCAGTTTTAGGAATCCATTAGGGTCTTAAAACATCCCTTAAGGATAAAGGAGAACTACTATATGCTGGTATAGCAAGATAGAAATAACATGAACTTCAATTAAATATGTATTTGTGGCCCTAACCAGTTTGGCCCAGCGTCGGCCTGCAGACTGAAGGGTCCCAGGTTCGATTCCAGTCAAGGGCACATCCCCAGTGGGGTATGTACAGAAGGCAGCTGATCAATGTTTTTCTCTCATGGATGTTTCTAGCTCTCTATCCCTTTCTCTCTGAACAATCAATAAAATATATTTTAAAAAATGTAATATGTGGAAAAGTACATCTAGTATGATTCTATTTATGCATATACAAAGATTCTCTGCATAGATCAACAGTATTATAATTTTGAAAATATACGGGGTGAGGAAGACAATTTTTTTAGATATTTAGTCTGTAATATCTGGACTTTTAAATCATGTCCAAACAATACCAACATATATTTTTGGACACATGACTTAATGAGCCATTTAAGATTTCTTCTTTATGCAAATACAATATTTTAACACTGACAACATTTTCACAATAAACTATTTAAAAAAACAAGAACTCTAGAGAGAAAAAAATTTTTTTTTTTTTTGAGGCCAGGCTTGGAACAAGGGAAAGAACCCTCTCTTTTTGGTTGCAGGAATCATGCTTTTTCAAATTTAGTATAAGAAGGATTCATACTTATAATTTCCAAAAAAGCTGACCATGAAAAGTACACTTTATTTGTTTAAGTCTGAGTTGGGATCTGAAATGAATCTTTATAATTCCATTCGTGTAATCAACAGAAGCAAGAGTTGTGGAAGTGCTGACACCCTGCAAATTCCAGTCTGCTAAGAACGACATCGTAATGAGTTGGGCTCATGTCTTTCCCTGGCATGCACTTTTTATTTATTTATTTTATAGTCTTATCAGGCTGATGGTCTGCATCATATATGTATGTTCCAAAAATTCATGATAAAATATTTTTTCAGCTCATCTGAAAAGAGAGGGGGGGGTTGGTTTTCTTTAATTACTTTTTAGTTTGCCAAAGGCTTTAGAAAGTAAGCAAACTAGTTTTTTACAAATTAATAAAAAAATATTTTAGGATTTCACATCAAAGTGCTGGATGTTCCTCACATTCAATTTTTGTTCCTAATGAGATGGTGTAGATAGCTGCTTTTTCTGCTATGTAGTTAATAGGAGGTAGGTGTTATCTGCATTATTCATTATCAAAACGGTGGTATATCTTAGTTAGATTCTAAACTCAAACAGTTCTTATGACTAACCCTATGTCTCCCATAAAAATCATGAATTATGTAATGTGCACATCTTTTCACTCTAACATCACTGTTTTGGCCAAGCTAGTCAGCTATTTTTATTAAATGTTGCTCATCTGCCATATGGACTCCCATTTTCAAGTTAATTATGAATCAGAGATGAAAAGATATTAAATTTGTAAAGTATCTTTCCAATTAAAAATATTTTAGGAGACTGCACATATTAAATGGTTTCTACACAACTCCATACATCAAGAATAAGTGTGTCTTTTTCTAATTATACAGAAATGACACAAAATTCTGAAATCTTTTATTCAGGTGGAATTACAAAATATTGGCTGTATACCATTACTTCAAACTAAAAAAAAAAATCCACAAAACTTGCTGCATTTTGTATTATACAGAGTCTGCAGCAATTTTAATTGGCTTTAGTCCTTATAGTGATCACTTAAATTGTTAAAAGCTTGAAAATTTGTCATATTGCAGATTAAGATAGTATTGATGTGAGTCTACAGTCATTTTAATGTGTCAATAACTTATGATTTTTTCTCCTTAAAAGCCCATACACTGTATTTCTTTCTTAATCTCAAAACAATATCCTGTAACCGCATACACCTCTGAGCTACCTGTCTTTATTTTACATAACTTTTTTCCAATTTGTATCTAGAATCTAGAATTTCCCATATTAGATCTTCCACCTTTTTTTCATATGAATTTTGTTTGACAGAGGAGTGTTAATCTCTCTAGCTACTCAACACTTATAACAATTACCTTATCTAAATCATCTGACTTTTTTGTTAATATTTAATAAATTATGTTAGACTGGTGAAGAAAAATATCATATTAATTTTACTAAGATAATGATAACATATTGGATTTTTTTCCGTCTTTTCCTACCTAGTTTACAGAAGTGTTAAACAGTCACCAATTAAATGTGTGTGTGTGAAATCATATATATATATGATTTCAGAGAGGAAGGGAGAGGGAAAGAGATAGAAACATCAATAATGGGAGAGAATCCTTGATCAGCTGCCTCATGCACACCCACTATGGAGATTGAGCCTGCACTTAGGTATGTGCCCTGACTGGGAATCAAACCATAACCTTCTGGTTCATAGGTCAACACTCAACCACTGAGTCACACTGCCATGCTACAGTCCACAAACCATATTAATTCATTCCCTAATTCATACCAATAAAAAAGAAAGAAGAAAAAAAAGAAAAGAAAGAAAGGAAAAACTGAAGTCAAGTGAGAATTTCTCAAATTAGTTATGAATTATCAAATTGATAGTTACTTGGCATTTCTACTATTAGGATCATAGGTGCTAATAATTTTTATGGAACTGGCTACTTATTTTTAAGAAGTAAATGGATGTATGCTAAATAACTAATAGGTTCTAATTATGGTCAATTTTACATAATAATCAAGTTATAATTTCACAAAAAGTAGGTAATGACTGATAGATTAAATAAATACATCTGATTCCAAATCTGTTAATGTGCCCCTTTTAAATTATTTTGTTTCAAAGCTAGCACCATAATTATCAATATGATTGGTATTTTATTCTACTTTTTTGTTTACAAACCATCTTAAGAACCAGTATGGAATCTGTTTCCTACAGGAACTCAGGAAGGTATAAGTATGAGGTATATTATCTCCACTTTACAAAGAAAATGAAAGAATCAAAGGTTTGAAAGACATGCCAGAATATCACCTTATCTAAGTTAATATAATCTATCTGCTATAACATAAATGCTCAAATAATAGTTATTTAATCTAAAAAATATGTATTACCTATTGAAGCATGTCCAAGCCTCCTTTGTGCTGATAGTAAGGGCTCTCTTTTATATATAGTCCTCCAGAGGCTGATTTAGATTCTGACTTCTTCACTATGTGATTTTCAGAGTGATCCTGGACTTTGACTTCCATAAAAGGACAAAGAAAAAGTACTAGATTACTTGAAACTTTGTTATGGGCCAAGTATAAAAATGACATTAAATATTTTTAGTACCAGAACACTGTCATATGGCCAGAGTCATAATTGTACAACAAAGAAGGTTGAGAATGTTGCTGTTAGTTTCAGTTAGCTACTACTGCATAACAAACCAACCCACATACTAATGCCTTCAAAGAAGGAATTAGTCTATCTCTCATGGTTCTGAACATTGACCAAACTCATCTGAACGGTTGTTATGAAGAGTCTTTAGTGGTTGCATATTGATGTTGGCTAGGTCATTAACCATAAGAAGTATAGCCAACAGTTTTCAATTTCAAGATAGCTCAATAACATAATTAACAATTGATATTGGCTATTCAATTGATATTGGATAGCTCAGCTGGGACTGTTGACTGTAACACCCATGTCCTAAGATAAGCATTCTAAGGAACAGGAAGAGAAAACTGCCTGTTTAATATAGAATTATACTGGAATTTGCACAATTCTGCCTCTGCTCTATTCTTTTGGTCACAGAATCCACTCTGTTTCAAAAGAGTGGGGGAATAGACGTGACTTCTTAGTTGGGAGAGTCACAAGATCACACTGAATGAAGGATGGGGGATGGGAGATATTGTTGTGATCATCTTATTTTAAAAAATATATATATTTTATTGATATTTTACAGAAAGGAAGGGAGAGAGACAGAGAGCTAGAAACGTCAATGAGAGAGAAACATCGACCAGCTGCCTCTTGAACACCCCCTTCTGGTGATGTGCCTCCAACCAATGTACATGCCCTTGACTGGAATCGAACCCGGGACCCTTCAGTCCACAGACCGATGCTCTACCACTGAGCCAAACTGGCTTCGGCTGTTGTGATCATCTTAAATATAACCCATCACATAATCTCCCTATATGCCTAGCAAGAAAGAGATCTGGTTAGGAATAGCTAGACTATTTCTGCCACATTAATTTAATAAAATATACACCTAAAATATTAACTTGGTTATCTTCATTACCTAAGACATATGCCAGATAATATAGGAGGGATAAAGTTTTATGGTTAGTTTGTTAACTATTAATCTCTCCTAAGGGCCAGGGAGTAATAACATTGGGCTAATCATCCATATGAACTACATTATCTGTTACCTTCTTACTGAACACTGAAACTAGACAGACAGGTTAATTTAGTTTGAAAACTTCTATTATGGAGGGGATTTCTATTCCTTGGCAGAAAAGAAAGTTATTCTGGATGAGTATTTTCAATTTTTTTTCTTCAAAGCTCCTTATAGTACTAATATCTGTAGATTTACTTCATCATTATAGTGTTATACACTCAAAAAAAGTTCATTCTGTTCTATGAAAGGGACTGATTGTAGACCCAAATCAATGAAGCAGTGATCTCATCTCATACAATGATTGGACCTTCACATTTACCCCATTACCCAGTTGTAACTGGTTATACAGAATATAGATATAATCTTACTGAAGAGTCAGTTACTATACTAATTTGGGGAAACGAATTGGAAGTTCAGGTGTCATTTTGAATATGTTTGAATGAGTAATCACCATGATCTTTCTTTTTTGGCTAGACTACATTTATCTGAGAGACCAAGAAGGGAAGTCAGTAAAGCCAAAATATATAAACCACTCAATAATGTTTTGCTTATTGTCCCCACAACTTTGTAATTTTCTAGGTTAGAGTTTGTAGTAATTAGGCTAATTAATTTTAGTCGTGTTAGTTTTACATGGCTTTCAAAGTTGGCAGAGAGGGGAGACAAGCAATAAAGAAACACGTCATCACTAAAGTGCACACAGACCAGATGTGATACATCAACACTCACATTCCTGTTGGCCATGATGCAACCACTTGGCCTTACTCTTAAGTCAACTTCAAGGGATAAAGGAGCGTGCTAATATGTGTTGTTCCTATTTTTCTCTGCCTCAGATATCGTAATCACCAAGAGATGAATAATTTTGCCAGTATACGCAGCAACACTCTCACTCAAGTAGAAATTCAGACTGTCACCTTTTTGACTCCACATGCCACTGAACCAACAGGCAAAGAAAAAAAAGAGACCATTTTGCTGGTTGGGGTGATTAATACTGATTATCAAGGCCAAATAAGATTGCTACTATAGGTTGGCACAGGAAGATCTCAGCCAGACACTCCAGTGCTTCTCTAAAAATGTCCCTTAATGTTACCATATGCAGAGGAAGAAGAAGGTAAATATAATTGAAAACAACATGAGTGAGTTTAACGTAAAACAACTGTATTAGCTTTGACTATGTAACAATAAAATAACAATAACAATAATAACAAGTCTAGGAATTTCAATGTTTAAAAAAAATAAACATTGTCAAACTCACATGCTCACAGGTATGTAAATCAGCTGAGATTAGGCTAATCTCCACTGAACGAGGGTCCGGTTTTTTCAGTGAGTTTTCTAAAGGTGAGGGGTAGCATGATGCTCTTCTGGAACATGCTCTTCTAATTCTGACCACAGAGAGAAAATCATATGTATGGTTTCCGCTCACATCACATCGGTTAGCATTTTCCAACTCAAAGAATTTACATGGACAAGTCAAATCTATAATAATAAAAGTGTAATATGCTAATTAGGCCATACATCCTTCCGGATGTTCTTCCAGATGACCTTCCCAATGAAGCTGGGCTGCAAGGGAAGCCAGGGTCTCGGGTGCCAGAGGGAAGCCAGTGCCAGCAACCTGGGGAAGGAAGGCCTACTGTTGCATGGATTTCCTGCATTGGGCCTCTGGTATCGCAAGAACAGCAAGAAAATGTACTCTGACTATCTAGTGGGCAACACAAGATTACATGGCAAAGGGTGTGAATGCACAGTTCTATAAAAAATAGGGGTGGAAGAATGTAATATTAAGTAATAAAATGTCAATCTGTTACTGAACCAGTAATGATATTTTGGCTGAAGATAAAATAAGATATAGATTGGAAGTGAAAAAAAAAACAAAAAAAAAAAAACAGTAAAGTTTAACTCATCTGTGAGAGGAAAAGTGTTGAGTTCATGTAAACTATTTATTCTCCAATAATTAAAGCACTCTCCTTTGGTCAACTGCAATACCAAACTCCAGCTCCCTCAGCTACATCCCATCATGATAAGATGAGTAATGTCATTAGTTCAACGGGTTTTGTAACTATAATCACAAGGCATACATACAGCACCTGATCATGCAGGGGTGCGATTGGTACTTCCAAAACATCGTATGCTGAGTAAAACGAATAAGGCTATAGCCACATCATATCGTTATTGTATACCTGTTCCTGATCTTGCAAGTCTTTTTTTGACAATAAACCTCTAATAAAACCCTACAGCTCAAGTTTTAGTGCCTCTACCTTATAATCTAATGTCTGTCCTTGCTTCATTTCTATGTGCTAACCCCCTAAAATTCCATGCCAAAAGGAGCTCCCCATATTTGCTACTGCTGTGTGAGTTTTCATCAACAGACATCCTGTCCATACTGTCTAACTTGTGTAAAGACCGGACCCCTTCCAGAAATTTGGAATCTACCCTTCCTCAGTTGAGGTTAGCCCAGATCAATCTACACTCAGCTAGTTTGCACAGCAGTGAGCATGGTAGGCTTGGCTGCCTTTCAGACTCAATGCCCTGCAGACTTCCTGGGATGATTTTGGTCCTGTTACATAAAATGTAATTATGAGATACTTAGAAGTCAGAGGTGGGGGTAGGAACAATTCTTTTGAAAGAAGTGGCAGATATTTGGAGAGATGTGATTTTTATTTAGTTTCTGAATGAATTTATTTCCTCTGAAGGTCATGCATGATTGAGCTACTGTGATGTCAGCCTCCATGTTTTACAAGTTCCTCACCTTTAGGTGACAATTGCAACTTCCTTCTCTTGGGGTTACAATTGGACCTCCACTCAGAAACACTCCAGATTTCAAGTCTGCAGTCTTTCTCAGTGTATTTAAGCGTGCTATTTCCTATATTGATCCCATACTCTCTGAAATAGGGCGGTTTCTTTTTTTCCTAATTAATCCTTGAACAATGACACATCACTCTTTTAATGCTTTTAGATTTAACTTCAACTTTCCCCCTACACCATTGTTTTTGTCTTCATGAGTCGGAGATAAAGACCCATCTTCTGTTTTGCTTTGTTTTATTTTATATTAATCCTTACTAAGTCTTTCCCTTTTATATTATTTTGGATGCCTGATATAATTCTCTCAAAACCCACCATTAGTCATTTAGTATTGGGGGTTAATTGAGTTCACTGTGGTGTGCACACCATGTCTGTCAGAGCTTAAGGGTCTGACTTGGCTTGACTCCCAAAGTGAATCAACCCTATCAATCAACTTAACCAAAATAGTAACAGATTCTACCTGGAAATATAGGTCAGTAAAACAAGCAGACAAAGCAAATTCAGAACATATTTGATTACTTAAGATATTCTGCCATCTCCCAGTTTGTGTCAAAATAGTTTGTACCTGAAAGATTAACTTGTTTTGGAAATCAGAAGCTGTTTGTATGTGGGCAGTTTTAGATCTATTTATTCCATTCTTTAGCACAACATAACCAGTGAATACTTAAAATCAAGGGAAGAGATATCAATTATCCATCACATGCTGATAGAAAAGGCAGGTGAAAGACCTCCACATTAAATTAAGGCGTCATGAATATGAGAGTAGCATTAAGAGGAAGATCAATTGTATTTGTTGTTGATGATGATGATGTTTATTTATAAATGAGATGGATAAAACAGAAAACATGAGAAACAGCAAAAGAATGACTACTCCCCAAACTGCATAGGTAAAAACTGGCATAGATTTTACAATTCTAGGTTCCCGGGCTGAATTTTCTCTCTTCACTGTTGTCACAATTACTTGATGCGTACTTTTGTCAATATTAGAAAACGTAAGGCTTAAGAAACACTATTTGTACTAAAGATCTGAAAAGGGGGGTTATGTTTCCACTCTCCAAAAATTCCTGTTAGCTTTGAAACTTGTCCAGGGGAGACTTTACTTAGCATTTAACCTATAGGTTCTAAAATATAACCTAACAAAAGAGTCATAATTTTTGTGTATTAGGTAATCTTTGTAGTATTTCATTGTGGTAACAAAAACCTATTGATCCTAAGTTTTCCCCCAAAACACATACATTTTCATCAGGTCATCCTTCTTCAGACTGTTTCCTTATGAATTTTCCTGAAAGTAGAGAAAAAGGCAGAGAAAAATCTTGGAGAGTAATGAATTAAAGCTGAATCCTCCATCTCCTAATTCAAAGGCAGGGCCTTATCATAGGGGCATATCTTAGGCCAAAGACTTTTATAATTTAGGGCTCAGTCTCCTTTTATAAGAAATTGTATTATATATTCACAATGACAGTGTATATTTACACTTACACTTAATTTTTTTATTAAAAAACCTAATTAGCATTTTAATTTTTGGAGATTTTAAATGATGGATGACAAAAATAAAACAATAATTATTCATTAAAAAAGAAAAAATATTTAAAAATGTATAATATGTAAGATACACCTTATTTTCTGAGAAGGTAATATTCAGATATTTTCATTGAACAAAAAGGAAAACCACACATAACTGGGTATAGAAATTATATAAATCATATACATTACTTAGAGCTTTAACAATGACAAGGTTTATATTTCAGGTTTATTTTATTATCATTGCTATTATTTTTTTTCTTTGATAATCAATTACTTGAAAACTATTTTTAACTTCAATGACTCCATGATAGGGCCTTAAATATATCTGGAAGTAGTTTAGAGTTTGTCATAAATTTCAATATGCTAACATTCCAGTCAGTACAATGAAAAAAATATATAGTGATTGTAGAAATATTAATAAGAAAACTACAAATCTAAAATACAAATTAAATTATACATATAAACTCCTAATTCTTGTTTTATTTTATTGTTTAAAGATGTTATATATAGTAGAGAGAATTTATGGGTTTGGAGACTTAGCTTTTAATATTTTTCTCATGTAACTTTACCTATGTAAGCCTTACTTTACTTATCCATATAATTTTTTAAAAGATTGAACTTAGTAGTTTATAATTATTAATTAAATATAATTATTTTAAGGAGAAATAAATTGCATTTGTTTTTGAATCATACAACTGTATTCTTCCTTTTGAATTGGAAGCAGAATCCAATAGATGGTATGAAACTTTAGGTATTCTTAAATGTTAATGTAGACACTATAATGAGGTATAAGTATTATTTTTATAAATCTTTAGTTTCACTCTTTAAGAGCAAATGTCTGAAAACATTTCAGGTTTTTTAACTATCATGTAGATTCATTTTTGTATAGTATATAGTTTGTTTTGTTTTGAATTGTAGTACAATACATATAACAAAATGTACCACCTTACCCATTTACTATACAGTTTACTAACTCTATGTGTATAAGTATATATGTATATATTTATGCACATATGTTTAATTAACATATATTAGTACTGTCAGAGGTTTACTTTCTTCTTGCTTTGTAGATATAGACTCCTTGCTCTGTCCTCACATGGTCTTTTATCTGTGTCTGCTCATCCCGGTATCCCTTTGTGTGTCTGAGTTTCATCTTCTCATAAGGATGCTAGCCAGAGTGTATTAGTGTCCAACCTAGCATGCTCATTTTAACCTAATCATTTCCTTAAAGGTCCTATATTTAAATATAGTCACATTTTGAGGTACTGGAGATTAGGGCTTCAACACAAATTTTGGGGGCACACAGTTTAGATATAAATAGATAGATATAGGTATAAATAGAGGCCACAATGCCCTATTAGCCTATTATGAATAATTCCCTGTTCTCAAACCATTTATTTAAAGCCAACACAAAAAATCTATAAAACATGTGACCTGCTTGTCATAGTAACAATAGGTTAAAAAAACAATTCTTGGACACAAAACAGAAAAGAAAAACACAGTTAGACACTATAAGACAATTCTAAAATATTAAAAGGGATGTGGTGGTTCTAAAATATAACCTCAAATATTGTTGGTTAAAATTATATTAGTTCCATCAGTTTATGCTCTGTGGTTTTACATATGGCTGGTTATGATTACTTACGTGTGGGTCATAAAAACCCAGTGTGTTTTCCAAGCAGTCAAATTGCCTGTCAGCTGCAAAAAGGGGCAGAATTAATGAGAAACTTACTTTACAGTCTAAAGAATAGCAGCTGGGGTCTGGTTTAACAAGTCCCGGGAAGTGTATATGGAGGGGAATTCTTTGTGGCTAGACTTATATCCTGCCTTGTCTCTAAGATACTCTACTCATTGACTTGAGCAGTTAGATAGACAAGATTCAAGGATGCAGTAATAGCTTTACATATCATTAAATTTGAGTAAAAGAACAATATGCCACTTATTTTCACTGTGGAAGAGAGTGCCATGTGTTTATCAAAGCCCGTTTCCTTTTTCTCCTGGTATGGAGCTGAGCCAGGTTTCTCAGCCTCTGTTGCATGCAGATGCAGCCATGTAAATTAATTTTTGCCAAGGGAATTTGGAAACAAGGGGTATGCACTTCCTTCTGGCCTTGACCAACTCCTGTGTGAGTATTTTTGCCCCTTGATTTATCCACTAGAGAAGTGGATAGCCTTCAGACACGGAAGAGGACACAACAATAGTAGAAGGAGCCTGCACCCTGGAATTATTATATAGACCACCTACCAAACACTCGTCCCGTTAAGTGAATTAGAAAAAAAATATTGTGTTAATTCCCAATACATTCAGATCCACTATTAACCATAGTTAGCTTATCCCAATAAAACACTCACTTAAAACTTGGCTTATTAGGAGACCCCTCTAATAATCTGACATGGCATTCTCCTTAGGAATAAGCAGAAAAATCTATTGAGAGGATATGAAAATTTTTTCAAGTTTATTTTTAAATCTTTATTTTTTATTTCAAAGAGAAATTTACTGATACTTAACAGATGCCTCACAGGTAGTATATCATTCTTAAAGATGTTTACAGATTTTATTGGTGATCAAAATGAAAATAAATTAATAGTGGCCCTTGATTCAAAAGATTTAGACACCTCTGATCAAAGATAAGTTCTGTGAATAAAGCTCAGAAAATATTTAACTGTGAAATTTTGAGGAATAGAGCATTTCAACATTATGCCAACTCCAGACCCTGAAAAAGCATGTAGTGCAATGATATTGGATACATTCAATTTGTCAAAAGCTGCTACATTATTAGTAGTAAATTAATAGAAGGAAATATCATTGTCCATTCTCCATTTCTTATATCTGGAAAGGCATTGTGTTTTGACGAACTAAATGCAGGGGATGTGTCCTTGTGTTACCTTGTTTGACTGACAGCCACCAGACACCTTCCTTAGTCACCCCCCCCCTCCACTGTGCATGCTCTGTTTCCCCTGTGTTGGACCACTTCTCCCGGTGACTGCGGGGCATGGGCTGGTAGTTCCCTGGGGAGTGAGAGGTAGCAGCTTCCAGGTGAAATTGCCAAAACAATGTGCCTATAATGCCTGGTCTCTCTTGCTTCTTTCCTATAGTTAATAACTAGCTAATTACAATGGTATCAGTGTCAATAGTAAACTTCAAAAGGAACCATCTTTAAAAAACCAACAGAAAACATATGCTAAAATTCCAGGTCAAGAAAAAAAATTCTTTAAAAAAATATATTGTATGGATTTCTTTTTACAGAGAATAAGAGAGAGAGAGAGAGCTAGAAACATCAATGAGAGAGAAACATCGACCAGCTGCCTCTTGCACACCCCCTACCGGGGATATGCCCGCAACCAATGTACATGCCCTTGACCGGAATCGAACCCGGGACCTTTCAGTCCGCAGACCGATGCTCTACCACTGAGCCAAACCGGTTTCGGCCAAAAAAATTTTTCTTTAGCAAAGGGAAAGTTCCCACCAAGTACCTTGATGCTGGTAAGTATCCAACGATTGAGTATCTATGAATTTAAAAAAAAGTTGACTGATTAATTAAATGTATCTTATCTCAATACTTAGCATTTTATTTAGTTTGCAGAGTCTAGGTCTTTAATCAATAGCAAAGCTAGTTCTGCAGGATGAGCTGTATTTCCAGAAAATAGAATTTTCTTGGGAAGGGAAAAAAAGTTGGCAATCAGAGTATACTCTGCAGGGACATTGCTATCACAGTATAATAATGCCAACAGAAAATAGAAAGAAAATCCTCTGAAATATGTTTATCAGTAAATAACCTGATCAGCTATGATCCATCACAGGCATATCATGGTTCTGTAAATCAGAACTTCCCAGGGAGCAAGTTTAAATGGATTTGAGATTACTGACACTTTTTATTAAAGTTCCCTTGAAACTCAGGCAAGGAAAATATAATGCCCAAAATGTTACACCTTTTAAAACTTCATAGGTTATCTTATTTAAAACAGAAAACTTTCCTATTTTAGACCCCTTTATAAAAAGCTTAAGTCACTGAGGTTTATAAGCAGAGCTGACAATTTTTAAAGGCTCTTTTTGAGGTTGTACTGCCTGCTTCCTATCGTGGGTTTGATCGGGATAGCCTCCTCAGCTACCCAGCAAAATGACATATCAGACCGGCTCAACTCAAGGAGTCAATTAGGATAGCAGCCCAAGCGCACTCAAAATATTTAGAGGGCTCCTGCTTTTAACACTGGGGAAACAGACATTTGTTTTTACAGAATCATCAGCTTGGAAGACTTTATCTTCAGGCAAAAACACTTTGAAAATGATCCCTGCTTGGGGAGAAATACCCTAAGTGGAGTCAGATTTCCTAATTTGCAAACCATGGTTGACTATGGTCCTTTGAATGACCTTAAATGTGAATCCCTAACACATCGCTTTCAGTTGTACTAATGGATTTCGCAAACTTAACAGCACATGCAAATTTATGTAAATCGGTGTTCTATTTTTTTTAATGAAAAGTCATATAAATATTCATGCCCTAGGTTCCTTAAAAGAAATACGGTTTCAAAAACACAGTTTCTTTATTTCACTTTGGTTTTCCAACATTAGTAGAAAAGAATTACCTTGGATACCTAAGAAGCCCTATAACAATAAATCCTAAGCCCTCTAATTAACTTTCATAGGCTGCACGTTTCGGTCTTTGTTTTCCTCAATTTTAGGACAGAAACTGATGCTCTGTTTTTATTAACTGGCCGTGCTAGCCTCCCTTGCTAGGTTTCCAACAGACAGGATAAAGATATCAGAAAGGTCAACTAAGATCACGAAATGTAAAGACACTAATATCGGCTTATTATCAGGGGCCTCCGGGATTCTTTTCATCTCTCTCCATAGTCAATCAACTTATATTTGTGCGACAGTCTATTACACAAAACCTCTTCAAGCAATTAGGGAAAGATGAGTTCAATAAAAATGGACTCGGAAGTATCTCATGAGACTAACCCTGATTTAAACCTAATATTTGAAAATAGTGGTTTGTGTAAATTATGGGATAACTTTTTTAACAAATGGTTTATATTTATATGACAAATGATGCACCAAGAGTAGTATACATTTTTTAGGTCATCATGGTGCTTACTTGGAACCCGTGGTAGTCACCTGAATCCTGATTGTAATTGAGAATTACCCAGCTTTATCTTTAACTGGAGAGAATTATAATGACTGATTAGACCGGAAAAAAAATGTGTAACACAGATATACATAGAAAGTATGAAATGCCCTATGGGAATGTTCTATGTAATTAGTTCCAATATGAAAACATTTAAACTAAAAATGATATACTGAATATATTCAATGGCGGCAGTGATCCTTATTAACTGGGAATAATCAGCTGCATGCAGGTAATGACAGTTTTTGAATCGGTCTTACCTGTTTTTAGTTACACTTCCATTAACATTTGAATGACTATTTTTTAGTATCAGGGCTTATATTCAAACTGCAAGAAATTTTGATTCTCTCTTTCTACAATGATAATATTCTTCATATTTTCATGTTTCCACCACTTGCACTAATTTGGATAATTCTGTTACAGTTTTCCAGGAATTACTCACATATCCCCAATATGTGCTTTGTGTGTTTAAAATAGTATCTGTTTCAACCATTGTTCTTAACAGTGGGGTGTCTTCTCTTAGTATGTTGTTGCTGTTCTTTTTACTTCATTAAGAAAGTTATATGTTATATTGGTGCATTATATTACAAGGACACTCAAGGATGTTTTATTCTCCAGGAGAATGTATCTGTGTTTAGTTTATCTATTTAACTAGGTCACATGTTAATTTGTTGATATCTGCCCAGTAAAAGACATAATGCCAACAGTTATGGTTTTAATGCCTTGTGGAATATTAAAGAGTTTTATATGTAATTTAACAGCCTTATTTTAATATGCATAAAAGAGGAAGGAAAGGGGACTCCTGCAATAATGTGAACATTAAAACATTAATACAGCCTGGCCATTTGGCTCAGTGGATAGAGCGTTGGCCTGTGGACTGAAGGGTCTCAGGTTTGATTCTGGCCAAGGGCACACGCCTGGGTTGTGGGCTCTATCCCCAGTGGGGGACTTGCCAGAGGCAGCTGATCAATGATTCTCTTTCATCATTGATGTTTCTATCTCTCTTGGCCTCTTCCTTCCTCTCTGAAAACAATAAAGAAATATATTTTAAAAAAATTAATACAAAACTGAAAAACAAAGTATGTCTTTTCTGAGGGCTATATAAACTTTAATCCTCAAATTATTTTTAAAACCAACTTTATCATATTACTGTTTTTTTTAAATTAATTAATGAGTTAAGTAAAACAATCTGACATATGTCTATCCAATATTTTGCATGAGAGTCATGTTTTTAATTTTTGAAACTATACTTTGACAACTTAGTGTTTTATTTCTTTCTAAGCTGTGAATGCCTCATTCATATAGGAGCGACTATTTAAATTTTTTTTTAATAAGCCGAAATCTAAAGCCTAAACCCTCTCCTATTCTCTAAACCTACCTTATGCTATTAAACCAGATCATTTTCTGGTAAATGCTGGTACTAGTTTGGTGTTTATCCACTGTGACATTTTCTATGTATTTACAAATATCCAAATGTGCATATGTTAACTTAAATAGTAATACACCATGTGGAATTATCTGTTCTATAAGTCTTAAATATTTTTACAGTTTATTCCTCATTCTTAACTGTTGCATACTGATCTATCATAAGAAATGCCATAATTTGAGTATTTATCTATTAAAAGGGAATTGAATGAACAAAATAAACTGACAAACAAAATGGAACCAGAAGCATGGATACTTGGAACAGATTGGCTGGTGCCCAATGGGAGGGAGTGGGGGGACTGGATAAAGAAGGTGAAGGTATTAGATGAAGAACATATATGCATATCCCATGGGCCTGGGCAATAGTTAGGTGAAGGCCAAGGGGTGGGTGGAGGTGGATGAAGGGCAGGAAATGGCCACTTGCAATAATATCAAAATTTTAAAAAAATAATTAAAAAGTTATAAAGAGGCATTTAGGTTGCTTCCATTTTTTAAATTATTATAACCAATGTTAGAATGATCATTTTTGTAAATGTTTCCCTGACTTCATATTTACGAATACATCTCTAGGATAAATATCGAGAATTGGATTTGCTCTATCATTTGCAATTTTAAATAAGAAAAATATTTTTAAATTGCCCTCCAAAGGAGTACCTCTTTTACATAATCAGTTAGCCTCATTGGTAAATATCAAACAAATATAATATTTTGTCACACTAGTTAATGGATATTTCAATGAAATAATATATTTTTAAGGGTTAAATTTTTAAGTCATCAAAGAAGAGAACAATAGTGTACATAAATTAAAAATAATCTCTAAAATATATTTAATTTGCATATATAACACTATAGAAATTTTGTCAGTTTCTCTAAATTATCCTTACTCTATTTATATCGAATATTATATAACTCTTATTTAATACATAATAGAAAATCAAGGGCAGCACAGTGGTTGTTTTCATATCTTATTTTTCTTTTTTATACTAAATTTTGTCAGAAGCACTATATCTTTTAACTGAGACACACAGCTAAGTGAGCTAAGTGACAGAAGCATTTTTTTTTTAGTCTCCTATTTTATGCAAACAATGCTGAGATACTTTTGTGGAGTTTTTCTAAGTTAAAATGATGTTTTTATAAGATTCTCTACTGTAGCAGACCGATTTTTTGAAATGTAAATCAGATCCCATTTCCCCCAATCTTTTCTCCATAGCATTTGCCTTCTGTCACTGCACTTTAGGGCCCCCGGGAGGGAAGCTTGTGGGCACAGAGAACATATTCAGTTAATAGCTGTCCAGTGAATGGATGGCTTCTAATTGAAAAGAATCAACAAATGGTTAGTCTAAGCATGTTCTATGGATGCTTTTAAAAAGTGTAAAATGTCTACTTGTTTTGTAATAATGCATATCTGCTCACTAGTGTACACAACTGAATTGTTTTTATGGAAATATTTGATCTGTGGTTTCTGAGAAAGGTGTAATAAACTATCTTGCTGAAGTTTCAGATTTGTCATTTAGCAGTTGTCACTTTTTGAATTATAAAGTTATTTAAAGATTTTATTTATATGCATGAAGATCTGTGACTATTATATTGTTCTGGTATATTGTTGCTTCTATCAATATACATTATGTCTCTTCATAGTATTGGGGGCATTTTTGTATTGAATTTGGTTTAATCTTTTTTTGTTCTGTTTTGACTTAATCTGATCAATTTTTGTTTTATAACATTAAGGATTTCAGTATATTCTATTTTGTTTCTTTATTCCAACTGATACCTACTTTAAGTTTCCTATTTGCTATACCTTATTGAATGTTTCAGTTACCTTGTTATCTTTTGAGTGTTGAGTGAACTTTCTAGTGGTTTTCTATTCTAGTAGTTTGAATGGCACATCTTCTTCTAATCATTTATTAAATATCACTAAATAAATTTGTATTTTTCAAACATTAAGTACTAGTAAGTATGTATATCTGTTTTCTACCAAGACAAGATGTGTGGAATGCTTATAATTACTTTGGCTCTTTCCTCTACCCTTCCTACAAGTCACTATGGATATTACCTGGGGATTTCATTTTATATTATTAGAATATTTTGTTTACTTTCAACACTGATTAACTTTACATCTCTGGGCCTCAATTTTCTTATGATATTTGTCAGCCCTATTGTATCCACAGCTTAGCATATAAATTTACTGAGCTAACTCATAGCCATTAATTTGTTACCGCCTCTGATTTTTTTCTAAAAAATTAATTGTGGACTTGATGAGTTCTCAGCTTTCCAAACCTAAATAAAATGAAAATTAAGTGACTATGTAAAGCACTTACTCTAAAGAGAAATGGCCAGAGATGTAGGACAGAGACCCTGAATTGAAAATTGAACAGTCAAGCAGTATAATACTGAAGACAGTTTTGAAGTGCATTTTCAGTCCAATTACTAGGACAATTATAATGGTTTCTTTTCCCAAAACATGTACCAACTTCTCTATGTGTATTTTTGTTGTTGTTTGTTTTTGCTTCTCTCTAATTCTGTCATTAAGGATTCTATCAGAAAAATAGAAATCTACTTAGGTATTTCAAGCAGAAAGAGAACTGGGGCACAAAAATTGTTGGCAGGAGCAAAAAGGTGGAGTGGCATTAGTCAGATCAGAAGGTATAGGAAGCTACGGGTGCCTCTGCATTCCTCTGTGCCTGCCATGCACTATAGAGAATCAGCATTCACATCTTAGCTACTTACGGAACTGGTCTTTGCCCTATATTATGATATTGATGCTATTTATAGTAGAGAATTATCTGAATAATCAAGGGCCTAGGTGACTTGGTATGGGAAACCTTAAACTTGATCTACTATACGATTTAAAGTGAAGATTGAAGGATGCCCAGGACCAAACCAGAGATGGTCGGACCTGCATCAACACCATTTGTCCACCAACCAGATCTGAAATAGCATGGCTGACATGTACACATAAGGAACTGTTCAACATTGAAATTGGTACTCAAAAGAACTGTTGGCCCAGAAAGGAACTCACTACAGACTGATTCATTTGCCTCTCAGCATTATGGCTTGTTTCAGTTTTGGTTCTTATAAGGGAAATCCTTGTATCACATGATTTAAGGGAAATAGTGAACAACATAAATTGATGAACAGAAACAGAACTAGAGATAGAGAAGCAGCGATCAGACTGTCAAACCCAGGGGTGGGAAAACTTTTTGACTCAAGGGCCACAATGGGTTCTTAAACTGGACCGGAGTGCAGGAACAAAGGCAACCTGACCATGCTGGCACTCTCATCTTGGGCTGCTGGTGAAGGAGCGGATGGGAGAGCAAGAGAACCCTCCACTCTTTTGGCTCCGTGGGTGAGATAGAACAGCCCAAAGGGCCAGATCCGGCCCACGGGCTGTAGTTGGCCCACGGCTGGTCAAACCTTAGAGGGAAGGTAGAGGAGGGTGAGGTCAAAGGGGAGAGATCAACCAAAGAACTTCTGTGCATGCATATAAGCCTAACCAGTGGTCATGGACAACAGGGGGTGAGCATACGTGGGGAGGGGTTTGGGATGGGAATGGGAAGATGAGGACAATTATGTGATACCATAACCAACAAATAAATTTTAAAAAGAGAAAGTAGAAAAAGAAATATGGGTCCTAACTCTCATTGTTTGCTAACCATCTATAAATTTACATGAGCTCATTGATGAATGCTCAGCTGGAAGAAAATGACTTTTTATTTTTATTTTCTCTGTGCCAAAACACCAATGAGTTGTTCTATTGATTACACACATCAAGTGAAATAGATCTACTAGGCTTCAGAGTCTCAAATCATGACATGTCGCCTTGGTGTCTATTATTGATAAAATCTGTAGACAAGAAGCCAGAAGAATTCATTACAATAAAAATAATTTGTTATCCCACATGCTGTTTTGAGTAGTTCTTGAAAAAAAGTATTACATGATAGGAGGATAGAATGATAAGTTTTGAATCACCAACCATTGAACTTAGCAATTTACTATAGCTCTATTTTTCTTATTTAAGTAGGAAAAATAATTAAATGAGGTAATTTACATGATGGCATCTTACAAATTGTCTCATAAATATTTGGTACTGTAATTTACTATTCTTAACTGCCCATCCCAGAAATATTTTATCATCGTTGATTCATTTAGTCCTTATAAAAACCCTTTAATCTAAGTTTTATTAAAATTCTTATTTTTATATAAAGAAACAAGAGTTTGGAAACAAGACTTTCCCAAAGGGCATTGGGGAAAAGTCCTGTGCAATCATTACTCTCTTTGAGGAAATTCACTCCATCATTATCCCACAGACCAAAGTGAAACTATTTTATTAGAGAGTAGTAGTGGTAGTAGGGAGAGTAAAGAATAAATTAGTTGAAAAAATAGGTTAACATCAGGAATCAAAAATATATTTAACATTTTAAATTAAAGATATGTATATGTACAGTTTGCCAGACTTTTGATTACTATGGATCATTTTCTTTCCGAAAATAGAGATATTATTCATCTACAATTTTCAAGTTTGATGTATTTAATAGAAAGGACTTATACAATTGCAAATCTATCTGAGTGTAGAATCTCTCTTCGGCACTGTCCAATAAAACGTTTTGTGATTATGGAAATATTCTGTATTAGTACTGTTCAATTCGGTGGCCACCAGATGCCTGTGGCTATTAAACAGAGAGCAACTGAGAAATTGAATTTTTAATTTAACTCAATTTTAATTACTTTGAATATGAAGACCTGTGTGTGGCTAGAGGCTACTATGTTGATTTATATGTTCCCAAATCAAACCCTCTTCCCACCAAATAGTTTACCATTTTATTGTTCACATCTAAATTCAATAGTATTTCAGAAAGTTGCAAGAATCATCATATTCTTCCAAAGCACTGGAATTTTTAATGGGCAAAAATGCCAAATACTTTTACAGTCTTTCTATTTTTTCAGTTCATGCAATAGTTAAACATATTACCTAATTACAACAGCAAGTTTGAATGGATTGAAAGGTTGTGAAACTTGACAAGCATATAATTCAACTGGTGGGGAGCACATGTCCACAGATATATTAGAGGGAGTACATTGGGTACAGATATTCATTTGCTGTGAGCATGGTTTACAAGAGGAAAAAAGTGGGTCCTATATTGGGTGAACAGATTAATGGAGTCAGATCAAACCAGCCCTACTAAGTTATGAGTGTCACTGTTGATTGCACACCCTCAGCAAAAATCAAATAAATCCATTAATACGCCATAGAATGAAAGTTAGGTCATTGATAGCCTGCATATCTGATATTAGTCTAATAAGATTATGAATGAGCTGGAAATAACCTATTGCCTAGTGACACGGTAGCCATCATGAGGTCAGAGTGTAAGTAAAGCATTACTCTCATGATTGTTGTGTAAGCAAACCAACTGTGCTGCCCTTCATATAAAAAAAATAGCTCATACAATTATGTACAGTACATAATACTTGCACATAATCATAAAAATTATTTTACTGGTATGTATGTATTATGGTATACTTTTTATTGTTATCTTAGAGTACAAATGTTTTAAAAGGTTGCTGTAAAACAATGGGCCATGTTACATTATCAGCCACCTCATATGTCTCTTGGTTGCATCAATTTCTCTTGTGTTTGATTTAATCTCTTGTTGTTTTCTACAGTAACATGCCATACTTTAGCCTAAGAGCAGTGGCTATACCATATCACTTAGATGTATTACAGGCTCTAGCATCTAGCTTTGTGAACTCTGCAATGTTTGCACAATGACTATATCGCATAATGATGCACTTCTCAGAACATATATCCATCATTAAGTGTTACATGACTGTAGATACATGAAATATGTAATATAAAATAAATGTTAATGCAAAGCTATTAACACATTATTACCAAGCATCTAAATTCATATAAGACAAAATTAACAGAAAGAGGTGTAATCATCAGAATATTATAAACATAATTTCAAATTTTCTTTCTTTTATAGGATTTCGCTTGAAAAACTTGTAAGACTTTCTTACTCTAAGTAAAGCCACACGGATATGAAAGAGAAAAATCTTTCTTGTGTGTTTCATGAGAAATCCCACACACCTGCATGATGGGTTGCTGTGAGAGAATGACTGGCTCAAAATGAACCCCAGATAGCCCTTTCACTCCTTCCTGAAAATGTCCTCTCTCAGTTATTACACCTGCAGGCACAGGTGTAGCCAGGTTATAAAAGGCAGCATGATTGGTTATGTGCCAGATCAAAGTACAGTATGCATTTGAAGATAGAAAAAGTCTGGAAAACAGGAAGCTTAAATGAATGTGGCCCTGGGGGCACTAACAACAGATGTGCTGACAATTTATGAATATTTTACTGGAAATGTATTCTTCTTCTTGTGTTAAGTAAGGAATTACGTAATGCCAGACGCCATGCCAAAATACCGGATGATAATTTAAAATAACTTGCACAAACTGGTATTTTCTGAAAAATAAGACTCAGAAGTGATTGTCTTTTATTTCATTTTAATAAGTAATACTAATGTTCCCATGCATGGGGATGCACACACTATTGCGCAGATAGATTTAAATAGGAAATAATAGATATCCAATCCACATGACATGGACACCCATACCCAATTACAGAGTGAAAAAATTGTTTTTAGTGGCCCACTGCCTCTAGTTTTCACCATTTGATACACTAGATGAAGTATGAGTTTCACAACTCTGGAACGAGTTTGCTAACATTTGCTTGGGGCCACAACACAGGTAGGTCATCTTTAAGCTTCCCCAATAGTTGCAGTAATTAGGTTGAGCTTTATATCTAGACGTGCATACAAATAGACAATAACAGGAGAGAGCTGTGAAATATTTGTTTCTAATAGTGGGGTCAATTTATTCTTGTCTTCTTCATTGATGTAAACCACAACAAAAGACAACATCTGTGTAATCCAGGAGTGTTAATTTATCAAATTAATAGTGGTTGTAAAGCAAAGTGTTTTGTTTAAAATAGATTCCATTGATTTTTTACAGAGAGGAAGAGAGAGGGATAGTTAGAAACATTGATGAGAGAGAATCATCGATCAGCTGCCTCTAGCACACCCCCTACTGGGGATGTGCCCGCAACCAAGGTACATGGATGCCCTTGACCAGAATCGAACCTGGGACTTTTCAGTCTGCAAGCCTACGCTCTATCCACTGAGCCAAACTGGTTTTGTCAAAGCAAAGTCTTTAGAGTTGTCTAATATAGGTATATATTAGGCTCATTCTGAAGAATGGAAGTCCAAAAAGTACTCTTTCCCAAACACTCATGCAATAGGTTATACTGGATTTAAATAAAAATATTATGGACCATTACATTCTCAAATTTAGCAGGCTCATCAAAACAATTTAAGTAAGTAGGAAGGGACATTTGTATATTCCATGTGTTCAATAATTAGATTCAAGAGGAAGACTAATATATCTAGAGAAAAGTCTCCAAATCCACAAATTATTTGCTTTTAAATAAATGTTAGTCTTGTAGTGCTTTGCTTGACAGAGGAAAAAGAATGAATTGTTGAAAAGTAAGGAGCCCATGCCTCAAGGCTGATAACATTCAATAGATACTTTATGAAGAATAATAGCTTTCCATGTTGGTTGTTATTTGGAGAAATGGGGATATTCCTGATATATTTAACATGATATTAAAGCAAGAGATAGAATTTTAAAAAAATAGACCAACAAACAGTAGAGTAGAAACCCCACCCTTCCACTACACCCTCCCACTGCATTGACATAATGTAACTTTATTTATTTTTAATATATTATATTGAGTTTTTCTTTTACTGAGAGGAAGGGAGAGGAATAAAGAGTTAGAAATATCAATGAGAGAGAAACATTGATCAGCTGCCTCCTGCACACCCCCTACTGGGAATGTGCCTGCAACCAAGGTACATGCCCTTGACCAGAATGAAACCTGGGACCTTTCAGTCCGCAGGTTGATATTCTATCCATTGAGCCAAATCAGTTAGGTCATAATGCAACTTTAAATAGGCAGCCACTGCAGGATTAAATCATTTAGTGGGGATTTAAAACAAGCAAACAAGCAAAAAATCTGCATTTGTCTAGCTAAAAGGTAGTCTATGCAGCAGAGAAGAATAAACGCCACCACAGAAATACTCAGGGTGGTAAACAATACATGCTGTAGCAAGATTATCCTTTTCTTCTACTTGAATTCCTAGGCCAATCCAGCCTCAACATTTTGGAGTCTTGAGGATTAATTTTAGAGGTTTATTAAAATATTAGTATTTTTTAAAGATTTACCAAAATAAATACATGGTCAAAGACTGATTTTTTTTTCCACCCTAGTTGGTTTGGCTCAATGGATAAGAGCATCAGCCTGCAGACTAAAAGGGTTCTAGGTTTGATTCGGGCCAAGGGCACATGCCTTGGTTGCAGCCTCAATCCCTAGTGGAGGGAGTGCAGGAGACAGCTGATTAATAATGCTCTCTCATCATTCATGCTTCTATCTGTCTCTCCCTCTGCCTTCCTCTCTAAAATATATATATATATATATATATATATATATATATATATATATATATATATTTAAAGCTGTTGTTCTCTACATTTAGTGAAAATATTGTAACTATTGCCAATTAATGTTTTTCAACTATTTAACCCTCCTTACTCTCCGAAGAAGTCTAATATGCATAGTTTGTAATAACAATGACATAAACACCCAAACTCACATTTTTGAACTTCCATCAAGATTTCAGTCATATTATTTATTTATTTATTTATTTTGCTTTATTTTTGTCTCCCGGTTTGTTTATAACAGAAATCTCAGAGCCTGATAAATTACATGTCAAAATAAGTTCCTGCTTATTGTTTAGGGGCTTGAGGGCTTATTTAAAAAATGTTTTAATTTTAGACATTGTTATGGTGGAAGAAAAGCAAATGCATATGAGCATTTTGATCAATTTAAGATAGTATCTATATTATGACGTGATTTAAAAATCTAACAGCCCTTCCTAGATTACTATATTTGCAATGATACAGTGGTTATCTGTGAATCTTGCATTTAGTAAATAAAACAGATTTTCTGTAAGAAATAATTTTCTGTGTACTCTAAGTCACAGAGATGCACACAGCCCTGATAGTAAATATTACTTAGGTAAACAAACAGGCTTAAAGTCAAACAAAGAGTGTAGCACTAAGCAGCACACTATGCTTTGCTGTTTTTTATCTTTTAAGTCAGTTAAACATGCTGTGTTGCTTGCATTTCACCATTTTTCCTCATTGTTGTATTTTAGAATATAATCAATAAATATATCAAGCTATATTATAATTGTATGTGAGCCGGCTGGGGGGCCTAATGTAGGAACTGTCCTAACAATTCTCCTGTAATAACAAAGTCATGAATAATGGATTGGCAAACTGAAAACAATGCAAAGCACATAAAAAGCTTGTTTGAAAAGAAAGAATTTGTCTCATGAAAAAAATATTAATTAGTTTCAGGAATGGTTTGAACTTGTCTAATATATAATTGTCGCAGAGAAAGACCATCATCATTATGATAATAACTACCACTAAAATAGGGGGAAATATGGATGTAAGTGATTTAGTAGGAAACAAACTCATTCAGAGCCAAAGTAAAATGAAACTAATAAAGTTTTGATGGTTATTATTGAATTACTACAGGCCATTTATGAAATTGCAGAAATATGCTTCAAAACTTACCCGGCGTAATTCTTGTTCTAGCCACATATATATAATGATTCCACTTTTTCCTCCATAGCTTTCATTCTGAAGCCCTTGGGGAAAGTGACAGAGTAGGAGCCAGATGCCTCATTGACATTATAGAGCCGGCAAATTACAGCTTGCAGCAATAGTTACGGTTGGGCTTATGCAGTTGTCATTTTAATTCCACAAAGAATAGAGTGCTTTTCGGTGTGTGTGTGTGTGTGTGTGTGTGTGTGTGTGTGTGTGTGTGTTTAGATGCTCAGCACTGGGCAGGACAGATTCAAAGATTCAATGAGAATGGAAAGAAAATTATACCTGCAAATTATGGCTGATATTGAGGCACAAAGTATAATAGGTTATTAGGATTTTTCTCTTCATAAAATAGAGAATTTTGGTTTCTATTATTATTAGTTCACAGTGGTTAGATTTGAAACAGATAGTGACTTAGCTTGATTTCAAGATGCTTTATAGACAGAATGTGCTTTTCAAGGTTTTGACTGATAATAGATTTGTATTGCTTATTTATAACTATACCTGTTATTATTAATTGGAACACCCTTTCCACAAATATTTATTCTGACAATGTGAAAGAAACTGCTCTAGGCTCTGAGGTTGAGTTTCAAATGAGATGGACAGCTATCGGTTGGTATCCACATTTATAAACAAAAAGCATTCCTAATAAATTAAATTTGTATCATTTTCAAAATGTCCTCTCCATTTAAACATATAAACTATAGGTAAGAAATTTGGAGGCAGAAGACTTTTCAGTTCTAAGATAATTAATGTCAAACTTTTATATTATTCAGCCTAAGGCATTTGAGCAGATTAATATACGCCTCACATGCATTAGATGTGATAGAGGACACAATAACAAAATAGTTCTTCTCAGTTTACACAGCTTCACTTAATCCCAGTAACAATTTCCAGTAGATATAAACACGGAGTCTCATCACAGTTTGAATTAAGGCTCTAATGACCATGTACAGAAGAATTCAGTGAAGTTTGTTCCCTTTGTTTCCTTTTCTGTGTCTTTTACTTTGTTTCTATGTCTTTCCCTTTGTTTCGTTTTCTATGTTTTTACTGCTAGTTCTCATTAAGGTCTCTTTTAAACCCCCCCTTTCAGCAGCTTCTTTGAGTCAGTCAGACCCAACATCAAGACGCAGAATGCGGGGCCTTGCAGAAATGGGGAATGTGCTTGCTTATATCTTTGAGGCTTTGCCCGTCCATCAGTGGTAGTAGTCAAGCACCTCTTGACTTACTGCCCTGTGCTCCTCTCCAATTAAACTTAAATGTTGTAAAACTAGTGTAGAGTCCTGGGATGAGAACTTATTCCTGTCCTTGGGAAGGAAAAGTAAACTTAGAAAATGATCAGCTTGACCCATTCACCTTTTTGAGCTCTCTCACTTCAGCGACTCTCAGGTCCAGGCTAGGGACACGTTATGGGATGAGAGCTGGTTGGAAGTCTCTCCAGTAGACATGGTCCACATGCTTTATAGAGACGGAGAAGACTCCTTGTGTGTTCTTTTTACACTTGATGTTTTGTATATTAAAAATGTACTTTAACCTTCGCTGGTTTGGCTCAATGGATAGAGCTGTCGGCCTGTGAACTGAAGGGTCCCGGGTTCAAGTCTGGTCAAGGGCCCTTACTTAGATTGCAGGCTCTATTCCTGGCTTTGATAAAGGCATGTATAGAAGGCAACCAATGGGTGTGACTCTTTCCCATGGATGTTTCTCTTTCTGTTTCCCTCTACTCCCTTCCAATCTCTCCAAATTTCAATGGAAAAATACCCACTGGTGAGAATTAACACCAAAATATAGACTTCATGCTCTCTTCATATGGATTACAATAGTGACTGTTCAATTACTTGGACAAATAGCCATCCAGGCTTAATGTTCCACTCTACTTTTTGCTATGCTAACAAAAAAATGTCCAAAATAGGATTTCCTCCCCTATATAAAACCTCACTTCTAGTGGCATATTTATAAAATATATGGCTACTCTAGTCTCCTAATGCAAGTGCATGGAATTTAGATTGTTTACCACGATTTAGAGAAATAAGAAGAGTTGCAAAACAGATATGTTACACATGGGAAAACATCTGCTTAGGAGAGATAAACATTGGATGGTAATATTGTGACAATGTTAAGTAGTTCTTGCTGAAATGCTTGAGAAAAATTTCAGTAAGTAGCAGAATATTCATTTACCCTCTCAAAAAAAGTATTTGTGTCTTCTATTTGTCAAGAACTAAGCATGCTTTCTGCTGGGGATACTGGGATGAGGCAATTTGTGTCCCTGCCTTCGGAGAGCTCTCTGTCTCGTCACAGCGTGAGGACAAGTTATAATGCAGTATTTTACCCAGGAAACTCTGGGAGCATTGACTTGGACCTACCTCTTTAGCCTGGGGCCTTTGTTAGTGAATAAACACCTGTTGTTTGTGCCTACATAGCATCCCTTCCGTCTTCCTGAAGAGCACGGTACCAATTTTCCATTGGGCCTGCAGTCTATGAGGAATATCAGTTCTGTATTTTTGTGTTGTTTTGTTTTTGTTTTTGCCTTGTTTGGTCAAGGGGTAAAATGTAAATACCAGGCAAACACCTGATTAAAAATATAAAAATGAAACATTATGTATCTTTTATAAATGAACAAAGTATTGTAGAATGTATCTTAAGTATCTTCTATCAGTGACTACTTCAAGAGGAGGAAACTAGGCAACTAGAGAACAGTGATGACTGAGGGACTTAAATTTGTATTAGACTGTGTTTTCAACATTTTACATTTTTTTCTAAAATATGTATATATAATCTACTCAGAAAAAAATATTAAAGCTAAAACAAAAATAAAAACATCAAGGCTTGAGACAGCACGACAGATTCAAGCCTCTAAGAATTAGATAGAATCGTATGCAGTTGCAGATACTGGATCATTTCCTATTTGAAACTTTGCAGTGCCACATTTTCAGTCAAAAACTATTGATAGAAATTACTTGAACAACAGCCCATGTAGAGATATGTAAAGAAAGGGAAAATAGTCGCACCATAGCTGCTATTCTACCAATTACTTGTAACCTTCCAGTGTGTGTGTGTGTGTGTGTGTGTGTGTTTAACTAGCTGGGACTTCTACTTTCAGTCTGAGAGTAAATTGGGATATTGGTCACCCTACGTAATATAACCGGTAAGTAGCAAAAATCATATTTGAGACTCAGGTGTTTCTGACTTTAAAGCATATACTAGTTCAGTTGGGAACAAGAGTGGAATGGCTGATGATTCTGTTTCCTGACCCTATAAAGCATGTTACATTTACCGTCCTTGACAAGTTACTAAATCTTATCTATGCGTTGGTTTCCTTACCCTTAAAATGTAAACAATATTCCTTACTCTGCCCACCTCATGGTGGTTATAACACTCAAATAAAAACACATACATGGAAGGACTTTGTAAACTGTAAGACTTATCTAAATGCATATAATTACCACTGGTTATCCACATCATGGTTTTAACTGTGAAGCCAGCAGCGACCTTTGAGAAGGAACAAGAGTGTGTGGATAACAGAAGGATAATAAATTAAGTTATAATGTGAAAGATGTATTTTATTTTATATTCTTATAAACAGCAAGAAATAACAAAGAAAAAATGTATCAAATACATCAAACATCTACCATTTATTCCCAAATAGACAAGGCAATAATTATTTTTAAGTGTTTAAAGGGATTGAGAATAATATTTTGGCAGTTCAAAACAAACATGCTTTTACTTTTATGCAAAACCTTGATTAAAAATGAACATTCTGAGAGTAATCAAAAGCTTCACAAATTTTATAAAGTTAATTTTGTAGAAACACATTTTAATGAAAGAACATTAATAAAAGGCTTTTCCTTCTTTCCCTTTACTCCACATTTGGAATGATGGAAGTGTTAGAATACAAGTATTACCATTTTAAGATGAAATAGGACTTCTGTCAGCACAGGAGATGAATAGTTATTATGCTTCCTCCCAGGCTCTTTCAATGGCAGTGCCAACAGGCCAGTGACCAGCGGGCTGGAAGGCCCGGAGTCAGGTGCTGCTCCTGGAACAGGAGCGGGCTCAGCTGCAGCCCTCAGGTGGGGAGGCCCGGGAGTTATCTGTAATGTTTGCAGCTGCAGCACTTGGGGCTACAGACTCAGCTACAAAACCCTGGGGAGAAGCTCGCTCTGTCTGGCCTTGGGCTCCAGAGTAGCTTTTCTCTATATTAATCACCCAGAAGACAAGGCAACAGCAGCAACAGCTGAGGTGGCAGGAGCAGCGACCATTGCCAGGACTGAATTGTGACTCAAATACGCACTCTTACCCATGGCAAACTCTGTGACAACCTCTGCCTCCTGAACCCATCATTTCCTAACTAGCATCAGCTGCTAATTAGGATGCCCACTCTGGAGTAGAGTGAAATTTCCTCCTAAATTTCGGTGGTAGCTCCAGATATTCAGCGTTTTATTTTAATTCACTCAAGTTTTTGGTAGCAGCGGTGATGCCCAGAAACTTTCTGATTTAACGGAATATGTTTGGCAGTAATCATAGCTACCATTCTTTCCCTGCTTTCTATATATGCGGCTCTGTTATAAGCCCTTTACATGTATTTTATGACAACCCTATAAATTGTAGGTATATTGCAATTCCCATTTTTCAGATGAGAAAACTGAATGAAACAAGGAAAAGTTAAATCAATTTATCTAAAGTGATGCAGCTATTAAATTTAGGAAAATATTTTAAAATTTTTCATCTGGCTTTAGAGCTTGTGACTATAATCACTGTACCCAGGTTCCACTCTTTACAATGGAAAACTGGGCAATGGTTAGAAAATCACTCCTGTTTTACTGACAATGAAGAAATGCCTCCTTACTGGGAAAATACATCAGGTATGGGTCTCTTTATGTTACTCACTCTGTGTTAACTCCCTTCATTGAAGGCCCTCTAAATAGATTAGCAAAGTACTTGCTGAGGATATATGCCAAAAATTATAATTTGAACCCTGGTTGGTGCGAGCCTCTCTCTTATACACTGAGTGGCCAGATTATTATGATCTCTGAAGGGATAATAATCTAGCCAATCAGTATATATATATATATATATATATATATATATATATATATAGAGAGAGAGAGAGAGAGAGAGAGAGAGAGAGAGAGAGATAGACATAGACATAGACATAGACATAGACATAGACATAGACATAGACATAGACATAGACATAGACATAGATATAGATATAGATATAGATATATAACAATATATATTAGAGGCCTGGTGCATGAATTCGTGCATGAGTGGGGTCCAGCCAGCATAGCTAGGAGGAGGGGGCATGGATGGTTGGCCAGCCTACCTGCTGGTCAACTCCTGATAGAGGGAACAATTTGCATGTTAGCCTTTTATTATATAGGATATACACTGAGATCATAATAATCTGGCCAATCGAGATATATATATATGTCTCAAAAGTCTCTCTTGGACATTTTTACATATTATAATTTAGCAATCTTTCTATTTTGAATTAAATAGATAGGGCACTATCATTTTAGTGCATATAGAACCTAAATGCCTTAAATAAGATCAGACCACTATCAAATACCAATATGATGTTTCTGGTGATTTTTGAGAAGCAATAGTCATACTTTTTTCTTCTAATACTATCATGGAATTATCAGGAAAGAAATTTATGTTGTGGATCATTTATCAACTTTAAGGGAAATTACCTGAAGTGAAAAATTAACTATACTGTATATTATTATATCCTTATTGTTTGTGATTTCCCCCCAAAAAATAGAAAGCCAATTAAGTAAAAATAATGAACATGCAGGGCAATTTCAGGGTTATAATGACTGCTTGGAAAAACCTGAGGGCTTTGTGAAAGCTGAGCCCAATAAAGCTGTGGCAGTCAGTAATCCCAGGAAATGTCCTTCACCGAAGTCATTACTGCCACTCAGAAAAGTGCATGCTTTTGGATTCATTTCAAAATTATGGATTTGTTTTTATGGCTGATGTCATTTTAATTGCTTCTGCAGAATATTTGTAAGGAAAGAATATCAAATGTGTTGGTCAATTACATTGATCAAATGGCCTCCCAAATCCTTTTTGACTCATAATTATTTGCTGGAATTCTTCGTTAAAATTCCAAAGAAGGTAAAAAAGTAATTAGATTTGCTATTTGTTAACATTCAACCCTCCAAGATTCCATTATTTTCTGTTGGAAAAACCTAGCCCATTTAGTTGTACTCTACATTCTATTGACCTAAAAACTACTGGAAAAAGCTTGCTGCTACCTTTCACCCCCAGAATTGTCCTATTTAAAAAATAAAAATAAATAAATCTATTATAGACAGTTAAAAATCTGTTGTGAAACCTCAGAAATCTGTTTCAAATATCTGACATGCTAAAAATTGTTAAAGATATTTTAATGTTTGTGAAGCTTTTTAATATTATTTTGTCAGTCAGTGATCAATTTATTCATACATTATTAAAAGTATCTCTTTTATACTTTTAATTGTACATTTTAGGCTACAGAGCAATGCATAATTCATTTAATAACATAACATTATTCCTTATGAATCCTGTGGAGTAAAAAACAAAACAAAACAAAAAAACTATGCCCTGCTCACACTTTTTCTGGCTGCCCTGAGTTATGGCACACATTGCCTCCTTGTTTGCAGGGAATTTTATATATAATTGTTTTAAAGCTTTTGGGTTGGTATGGCTATTTGTGAAATGAAAGATAAAGTTTGAATTTGTTGTTTGTCTAGTGCTGACTTAGTACCCAATACCATTCTCCATACATACAGGTAGTATATATCTTCAAAATATATATTAAGTAAAGGTAACCCTTTTTCTTTTACTTTATTTATTGCAAAAAAAAATGTTAATTCTTTCAGAGTGCTTTTTAGATTTGGGAGGGTTGGAAAAACAAGTTGACAAATCCTTGTAAACTCCTATTGTATTTATCAGGTCTTCCACAGTCATCCCAGGTGGAAATAGTATTTCTGTGTGTTGTAAAGTCTCTCAGCTGCTGCTACTCACCCATTCAGGAAAGACCAATAGAAGATATTTTTGTCTAAATTTGCAATGAGCATTAACATATGGATATTGGTAATCTTCTACACCTGGCACCTGTGGAACTGAAATTTTCTACTAAATAGGACCCTAAAATTTTTATGCCCTTGTTGAATTTACAGTTTATCCCTGGTGGAAATGGCATGCACATGAGGTAAAAATGAGAAATTTTCCAAAAAATGCACCATGCCACTTTAAAATTGTAAGAAACCCATTCAAGAATATCTTTTAAAAATGAATAATTCAAATTAGGCTTGAATGTCTTAGAGAGAAAATGGATTATATGATATGACTCGCATGGTTTTAAGTATTTTGATGATAAAAAGTTTGGTTTCATAATAAATATATGTATTTTTCCCCATAATAGTGATTTTTATTTGTAGAGAAAAGGGGATTTAGGGTCAGCAGGGGAAAAAAGAGCATCCTGGGAATGAATGAGGAAGAAAACTGAAACTTGAGGAACAGCTGGAGTGTGCATTATGCTGGAGCCACTCTTTGATGCAATTATTTGGTGAGGACTACAAACCTCTTGGGAGGGAGAAAACAGTTTAAATGTATGTAAAATATGCATAGCTCATCTATCTTCAATTCATTTATGCCATTGGCCATCCATATCCCCTAAATATGGCGGGAAAGTGGGTGTATTCAATAGAGTAGAAGATAATTGATTATTAAATTGATTATCTTCCTAAAATTAATTTTTTAAATATTTTATGATATGTATACTAATAAAAGGGTAACATACTAATTAGACTGGACATCTTCTGGATGTCCTTCTCTACAAAGCCACAGTGGCAGTGGAAAAGGCAGAGGCAGTTAGGGATGATCAGGCCAGTAGGGAAGAGCAGTTAGGGGATGATCAGTCTGGCAGGCAAGGAAGTGATTAGGAGCCAGTGGTCCCAGATGGCAAGAAGGATGTCCCGGATTGGAGAGGGTATAGACCAGGCTGAGGGATCCCCTCACCCCATGCACGAATTTTTGTGCACCAGGCCTCTAGTAAAGGGATACTATCTTTATGGATACTAGTATATATAAAAGCTTTATGTCTCTCTAGAATATTTTGACATATTTACATGGCATTTGAAGTTCTATTATTTTATTTATATAAACCAAAAAAAGCAATTATGAAATAAGATATAATATGTCAATAAAGCAAAGTCTCATGTAAAACTAGTGAAAGCAAAATCTTAACAATCTTACCAAAAGAAGGAGATAGAGAAAAAAAAGGAAGAGGAAGGAAGGAAAAGAAAACAGCCTTTCATGACAGCACTCCATCCTATTTTTAATTTTAGTGCTAATTATAATATTCTTAATCACAAGCAATGTTTAAATGATCTATGTGACCATTCTTTATTTAATAATTACTTGGGTATTTGATTGTTGGTGTTTGCTTTTGAGATTCTATAATTCATTATGCTTTATATTGTATAGTTTTCTCAATTATATGATTTTGTATAGGGTTATACAAAAGTCCAGACACTCCATCTATAGGAGTTATAAAATAATAGTCAAATATTCGCTAAGAAATCTATATGCATTTAAATATTTTTGGAGACCGTGAGTGCGGGTATATAAGGGTAATACATATGTTTAATACACACTATACCTAATACAGTATGTGGCATACAGAATATAACAAAATATATTTTTCTACAGAGTGAAAGAATGAGTTTTAATTTATTAATTTTATTAGTTGGATTCACTGCATGTCCTCCACATTGCTACTTCAAGGCTCCAGCCTCTCTTTTCATGCTTTGAATAGGAATTAAAAAAAAAAACACAAAAAAACTTACTTAGAAAAAAAGTTGGACTCAGCAAATGAATTTAAAAATGTCAGCATACTAATAGGAAAAGATTTTACTAATGAGAGCTGCTGTCAAAATTGTTGAGTGATTATTGTTATGTGACCCATCAGCCCTCCTCGCTAATTTTCAAAGGGATGGGTATCAATCCTCTGTTGGTTTGACTTTAGCAGAAGTGAGGGCTGCTTTCATGAATGAAAAGAGAGCTTATTCTTAATATGACCTCCTTTGTCCAGAGTCTTTGTTTATCTACCTCTGTTTTCAAGCTACATTTGTTGTTGTTGTTGAGTTGCCTGTGGTCTTAGAAATTCTCTGCTTTGGTCAAAGGTGATCCTACAATAAACAGTGCTATTTCTTCAAGACTTTACAGTTAGAACCCTCTGACAGCTGCCATTCATGAATCCATTTTCTGAAAATATAAGATGTAGAACTTGGGACAATGCAGCCTTTATTATTTGTATTTAATTACGCTCCAGTGGGAAATAATGACTGCATGCTCTCTCCCTTTAATGGCCAATTTTAAGCATTTTGTAGCATGCAACCACCTCAGTTCGGCTTCCCGACAAAGTCCAATTTTGCTGCCTCAGGGTAAATGCTCAATTTTCCTAATATTAATTTAGACAGTTGCAATTTTCCATCTAAATAATTAGTCTCTCTATGAAACTTGGGTAATAAACAAAATTTAAAATAAATAATGAATGACTCTCTTAAGTCAATAACATTGATCTAGCACTCTCCTAAAATCAAATTGTGAAAGGCAATTTCTTTTGATTGGAATTATAGCATATAGCTAGAAAACATGATTGACATTTTACTTTTTTGGTCAGTTATTGAATATAAAACTAATTTTAAGGCTACGAGTATTTTCTCCATTTGCTTTAATTGCATTTGAAGGTAAAATGTGTATCCATTTATGCATTCCAGCAAACACACAAGATGAACATACACATATCTATGTAAATGCACAGCTTTAAATGTATAACTGCATTTCATGAGGATATAAACTTTAATTTTTTTTTTAAACAATGCATTTCAACTTTTTGGACAGGAAACACTTTTTCGATTAGGAAGAGTGCGGGCATGTTTTCTGGGGCCAGAACCTATATTTAAAACATCTTAAGCTTCAATTTGAAATAACAGAACAATGGTTATTCTTTTATTTATTTGTTTCCTTGGAGGCAACATCATGACTCTTCTACCTTGTGGGATAGTTTTCTGTGCAAAAGGATATTAAAATGGGGTCTAAAGTTACCTACTTGGATCTAATATAGTTCATTTGTTCAGTGACCTGAGTCTTTTCTTTTATACTTTTCTGAGGTCTCTGACAGCAGGATTGTGTTTACTAGCATTAGAAAGGATCTTTATGCCCCTATTACAAGGCAGTGTTTGAGATACAGAACTGTCAAGCCATCTCATCTGACACCAGCTCTGATTAATATGTATCCGAGAGCGACCTGCAGGGTAGCTTCACCTCGAATGTGATCAGTGGGAGGTGATTAGTAAAGAACAGTTTGCTAAAGGACTCTGGAAACCTTGTGCTGTGGAGAAGCTTAAGGACCAACATAGGTCACTGTGAGAGTCAGGGAATCCAGATGATCTCTTTTCCTTATTCCTATAAAAATGTACATGGATGCAATCTACCTAACTCTTGGGTATACTCTCGGGAGCTTCTCTGCAACCTGCTTCCTGAAAACATGGTCCAAGTTTTCCTATAACCATTTTTGTCTTTTCCCCCCATTTCCTCCTCTGACTCCATTACTAAATGTAAGGGATGACCTTTGTCTTCTCCCCTCCACTTTAAAAATCTTCCATTTCTGATCTGTAAAACAGGGATAGATTGTTTAAAATACTTAGCAACTCCTGCAGGCTATTTGTATCCCAAATATAAAAATATTTGGGATAAAAATTTCTTGCACCCCACCCCACCATTCTTTTGACATTGTTTCTGCAAATGCTACATCTGACTTATATGTAGCTTGTAGACAAACATCATGCTTGAATCTTGGGAACTAACATCAGAAGATGCAGTCTACAACCTTCAATTATACTATTTCCAAGAGGTTTTCTGACCTTCAACTATAGAGCCAGGATGATGAAGGCCAGGGTTATGCACACCAGACCATCTCTTGACAAGTTTCAAGATCCTTATCTCAACGGATGGTGCTAGACTGCAAATAGAGAACTTTTTAATCTCCATCCCTTGGTGTGTTTTGTTCTGCTTTTCCTCTCCCTCCTAAAACCTCTGCCTGAACTGAGGTGGAGGGATGGGCTTTGTGACAAGAGTTCCCCATTTTCCTCTGATGACTGGTACTTGAATAAACCTCTTTTCTTTTTCACCAGCATATGTCTTATGAGTTTGGCTTTCCTGGAATCAGACAGCTGAGCCCTAGTTCCAGATACAGCCTGCATCTAGAAAAAAGGAAAAACTGAGCTTCCTTGGTGTTCACTACCTCTTTTTCTTTTCCACTCTTGCTATGCTCAATGCTTTCATGCTGTTTCATGCCAATAAGATCTGTTGCCACATGAGACTTTTTTGCAGTACGACGGGTATACACTAGTTTGTGATTTTGACCAGTTACTTTTCATTACTTTTGATTCATAGGTGTATCATTTTATTGTTCTTTTGAAAAGCATGTTACCTTTGCTAAAAAATGAAAATTTTGAAATCAGACTTTCTAAGTTACAATTCAGCCTTAGGTACAAGTAGCTATTTGGCATTTTGCTAGTTGTGGTATATTTGTATAATTATCATTAAAATATAGCTACTGACAGTACTAGCTTCATAAAACTGTTAAAATGACAAAATGACTGACTCTGTGACAATGAACACTCTGAACGCTCATATTATGATCTTAAAATATCATTTTGCACTAAAATAACTATAATTTATTAAAAGATTCTAGACAATATATAGAAAATAAGTTGTAGAATTAAAATGTCACATTTTTGCAATCTCCAATAAAATAATGAATCTATATCTTAACTATTGTCAGCTATAAATATCACAAAAAGAGAGACAAGCAATCATAATATACTTCTTGTTGAAAGAACACAATACTATCTAGAATCTTGCCAGATGGTTCAACCTGAGTCTAACCAAACCTTTGGATTCAGCTGTTGATTTGCAGGAAATGATGAGGGTGGAGAAATATGGTGAGGCTTTAAAGAATATATAATCGATTATAATCGATAAAATCTAGAATTTTTACTGCATTGAAACATCAAAGGATGAACAAGCAAATGGCTAGCTTGCTATTGTATGCAAAAGAAAGGGAACTTGTATATTGAACAAGATCTAAAATATTAAATTATTTTTAAATGAGCCAGGCAAAGCTATTATATTTAAATAAGATATTTTGAGTAATAAAGCCATAAAATAATGCAAGGAAGTAATTACTATAAAGGTTATCAGGCTCGTAACTTAGAGAGGGGGGAATTAAAGCAGACTGCAATTGGGATCACGCATTTCAAGTGGTTTCTGAATTGAGAGGCAAAATTCTATTTCTTAATTTGGTAGGAGATGAAAGGTACAATAATAATTCATTAAGCCACATAGTATATATATTTCTGTGTCTGAAATTTTAAAAAGAAGTAGAGGTAGCAACAATTAAAAGGGAGAACTTCCAATTGACACTTGAAAAAATATTCCCAATAAATGATAATGCATTTGCTATCTTTAGGTCAGATGTTATAATTAATTCATTAACTATGCTGTGCCCACTTGAAACAGCAAATTGGCCAGAACCAATAGTATTCTGAAATACTTTACTTTCATCTTTTTGGGAAATGACTTATATTTTAATATGCAATATTTTCTCATCCAACTAATGGGAATTGAGTAGTTTGATTTTTATATTATTTAAAAGTTTTTCACAAAGATGGCCAATTAAATAATCTCATCAGCATCAAATGACTTTTAATTAGTACAGTTCACATGAGCATCTTATCTATAAATATATAGAATAATGGTATGTTTATATCCTGCTGGAAATCACTTTAGGTACACATGCTGCATTAAATTAACTTACAAATGAGGAAACAAAAATCTATATACCAGTCTAAGATAGTTTCTTTAATTTCTTTGTTAGCTTTCAAGAAAGCTGGCCCACCAGATTTTTAAGATAATTATCTGGTTACCTGTGTGTGTGTGTGTGTGTGTGTGTGTGTGTGATTTTAATTGTAAATACATCTTCTTTATTTAAGAAATAGAAAAAAATTAATAAACTAAGTGCAAGTTATAATTCTAGGGGATGATTATGTCTAACCATATATATTATCAAAGGATGCTGAAAAGTTAAGGAAGTTGTGTAAATGTCTACTGGGTTAATAACCTAGAGTTCCTGGAAACTTTAAATGGGGTGGTTTTGATGATGTTCATAATGGAATTCAGATAGTAGTATGCCTTATGAATGGAAGGTGAGGCAATGAAAATAATGAGTAATGAAAATTCATTTAAGTTTTTGACAATAAATAAGATAGGAAAAAAAAAAGAAAATGATAACTGGAATGGTACATTACTCTAGATTTTTCCGAGTCATAATTAAGTATCTTCAAATAGTAGAGTGTTTATAGATGTGATAATTTAACATGTGTTATAACACTATAATGTGTGAATCACATTAATATGCAATTTTATAATATTTAAATATATTCAGCTAGAGGATGGTAAATATATTTTTATTTCTTGTATCCCCATTATTTCTAGCACAGTTACCTGCAGCACAGTCAGCACAGAATAAATATCAATATGAAAGACTGAAGCTTAGAATAGGGATTATGATTAAAAGAGTAGACAGAGCATCTTAAAAAGTCTTGCCTTCCTGTAGCTTCAAATTATTTCTAATTAGAAACTATTTTATTACTAGCCTATGTGCTTCTTTAGAATGTTTCCAAATGATTTAATATATAAATCATTATATGGAAGTGTGTGTTGTTATATGAAAAGAAAAAAAAATTTATATACAGAGTTGAAGTTTGTAAAGTGCTCATCATAAATAAAATATACAATTATTGGTGGCAAAGAAATTTCCAAAAGTTCAAGACTAAGTAACTAAGTGAGTGTTCATATAATCTATACTATGGTTTAAAACATTCATAAATATATATTTCCCAATAAACTCGAACTGTATAAGTAAACAAAATGATTTTTTAAAAGACTTATAAATATGTATAACCACATAAAATGTATGAATCTCGGTAATACATACAAACTGCTTAAATCATCCACAGTATTTACCGGAGAGCTCAGAACAGCACCACAGTGGAATACTTCACTAACACTCCCATACAGCACGGTGACAATTTACAAAGCCAGGGCTGAACAAATCAAATATGGTATTCTGCAGTTTTCTGAGAAAATGAAATGGTCCAAAAACCTTGTAAAATGTATAGTAAGTGGAATTAATGAGTCTATAGGTTAACATACAAACATAGGAATGAACCCTTTTGGATCATTCTATAAAGATGTAAAAACAAAGTAATCAATGCAACTCTTCCTAATGTAGCACCCTTATATTCTCCAATTTTAAAATGAATTTATGACTCCTAAGGTGCAAATGCATGGTATTAACTTGTTCATGTTCAGAAAAAACAATAATAGTAGTAATATTAATAACCACAATGACTCCATGAATTCTTTATAATCAAACAGTTATGGGGAGTTCTATGTTCCTGTCAGTGTGAGTAATATTTAAAATACATTAAGCAAAACTAACTGAAGCCAAATTTTAAAGGGTATCAGAAATGACATTTACAAGAATTACAACTCCAAAAGAAAGGAGTTATATTTTTTTTTCTTGCAAAGTTTAGCCTGATATAAAATTTTAATTTTGTATTACAGTTAAGAATTCTGCACATAATTTTACTGCCATGCCTCTTGAGGTTATTTAAATAGTGTCTAATTATTCAATTAGTTCATTTTGGGTCATCAGATCTTTTCCTAGTGTTTTATCGCTAAAGATCCTGAAACTCCAGGCATTTAAAAATGTGTTCAATGAATCTTTTACTCAGTTCAAGTATTATTTATTAAAAATGTAATCTGGGCATGACTATCTTTTTGACACTTTGAAAATTTCTTTTGAATGATACAAGTAGCATTTGCCCTCAAGGACCATCATCCAAAGTTTAGAATGGTGAAGAACATATAGAATTACTAATGTGAGAAAACTATTATATATATATATATATATATATATATATATATATATATATATATACACTAAGCAACCATCTGACCATCTGACTGGCCCGTAGGTATGATGTGCACTAACCGTCAGGGGGCAGATGCTCAATTCAGGAGCTGCCAAGCTGCGTTGACTTGGCAGCGGAGATTCTCAGGTGACGCATCCTGGAACCAGAGAGGAGGGAGCCAGATTCCAGGGTGTGTCACCTGAGAAACTGCTCTCTTGCAATCTGAGACCCCTCCGAGTTGTTGTAAAGCTGATTTCCGCTGCATCCCTGCAGGCCAGGCCAAGGGACCCCCCCCCACACACACACACCTGCTGGAGGGACTCCTCTCACTCCATAGATACCCTTCAAGCCTTGGTACCATCCCAGGTATGGCCAGCCAGGGAGGGACTTCAGGAGGTTGGCTACAAGGTGTTTCCACTCAATTCTACCCTGCCAGCCACCCTCTAATTAATTGCCTTTCAATGTGCAGGAATCTGTGCCCTGGGGCACTAGTGTATTATAAGGTAACATAAGAAAGGTGAACTCTTACCAATAAATGTCCTTCAAAGTAGTTATGATTAAAGACTACCCACTGAATGGGAGAACACATTCACCAATGCTGCATCTGATAAGGGGTAAATATCCAAAATTTATAAAGAACTTTTAAAAATTAACACACACACACACACACACACACACACACACACACACAAAAAAAAAAAAAAACAATCCAGTTAAAAAATGGGCAAAATACCTGAATAGAAACTTTTTCCAAAAAGGAGATACAGATGGCCAATCGGCTTATGAGAAGATGCTCAATGTCACTAGTCATCAGATAAATGCAAATTAAACCCACAATGAGATATCATTTCACACCATTAGAATGGCTATTATAAATACATCAACAAACCAATGTTGACAAGAATGTGGAGAAAAGAGAACCCTTGTGGTTTGTGGGTGGAAATGCAGATTGATGCAGCCACTGTGGAAAACAGTATGGAACTTCCTTATGAGCCAGTGATTCCACTTTTAGGAATTCATCTGAAGAAACCAGAAATACTAATTTGAAAGAACATATGTAACTCTATGTTCATTGCAGCATCATTTACTAGTACAATAGCCAAGATGTAGAAGCATCCAAGTGTCCATCAGTAGATGAGTGGCTAAAAATGCTGTGGTGCATTCACACAATTGAATGCTACTCACCATAAAAAGAAAGAAAAAGCTACCCTTTGAGACATCATAGATGAACCTGGAGAATATTACAGGAGAATATTATGTAAGTGAAATAAGCCAGTCAGAGAAAGACAAGGACCATAGGATTTTCTCATGTGTGGAATTTAATGAATAAACTGAACCACCAAGTAAAATAGAGATAGATTCATGGATAGGCAGCCAGCAGACAGTTCTGGTGTCTGTGTGTGGGTGCTGGGGAAAGGGGCAGGTTTAAGGGCAGGAGGGATTGCACAAAAAAGAAAACAAAAAGAGAAGGAACTCATGGACAACACTGTGAGGATTATGGAGGGGAAGTAGTGGGTGGAAGTAGAAGATGACATAGAGGGGATAAATGGTGATAGAACAAAATAAACATTAAACATTCTAACTGTGCTATGAGAAAACAAGAAGTTGTTTTGCAATCTTTCACAATTTTTAGCCCCTTATAAAAACCCCTGCTTCCAAGCTTCCTTAGAATGAAAAGAGTCTTTCATGTTTCTTAATATTCTTATGTTAAAAGATAAGTAATAAAAATTACACATCACTGAAATAAAAAGTGGATATGATTATTGAACATGTACATTATACTAGAAGCTAGGCAGTGGGTGTCCAATTGCAGCTCATTAGTTTGAGCTGCTCAAAATGGTGCATTAATTATACAGTTAAACATGCTGTATTTTTTTACAGTTAAATATTCAACACTGTGAAATTCTCAAAAAAAGTCTCAATAAATATTTTTTATTAATGCATAAATTTGTTATAGTGAATATTGTTAATAAGAATGCATTTAATCACCTTGCGTATTCCAATCATGAGATATAGATGATAACATAAAAGCTTAATGTAACTAAACAGTAATAGTTTTTCTCTTTATTAGGTTTATATATTATATAAGATTTACTTAGGCTAAGGATGAAAATAGAATATCAGAATCTATACTAATAAAAGGGTCATATGGTAATTAGACTGGGACACCTTCCAGGAGACCTTCTGGAAGTCCTTCCAGACAAAGCCATGGTGGTGGGGCCAAGGCAGAGGTGATTAGGGGTGATCAGGCCAGGAGGGGAGAGAAGTTGAGAGTGAACAGGCTGACATGGAGATCAGTTTGGGGTGATCAGGCTGACAGGGGGGGGCAGTTGGGGGCAAGAAGGCTGGGAAGAAGAGAGGTTTGGGGTAATTAGGCAGGCAGGTAGGTACTCACCTGGGACTGTTAGGAGCCAGCAGTCCCAGATTGTGAGAGGGGTTCCAGTTTGGAAAGGGTGCAGGCTGGGCTGAGGGACACCCACTTCTCTCCTCCCCTTGTGCACAAATTTCATGCACCAGGCCACTAGTATGTATTATAAAATTATTTGTCAGTATTTTATTGATTGCTTTGATAACAGCTTAGTTTCTTTTTTATTTTATTTTATATTTTTAAAAATGGATTCATAGAAAAGACTTGATATGATCAAGAGATAACTAGATTTCATCACAGCTAATCATTTCAGATGCATAAGAAATAGGATGACCACCAACATGGGAGAAGCAATGTCAAGGTTGTGTCCACAGAGCTGACCATCAGTGACCTTCATTCCTCTATCCCTTCTAAGACAGGCTAGTCCCTGGGTCTTCTTTGCCCTCTACATTTCAAAAGGAGTGGAAGGGGCACCTCAGAAAAGATCAAAGGAATGAATGTGTATAACTTCTGATTGCACCATAATGGAAATAATGCACTTGTAGATTTTTTTTATAGTTCTTTTCACTGTGTCATTTTCTTTTCAATAATCACTGGTTTTATGTTTCAGGTTCATTTGTGCTGTTATTTGGCCCATTAGTTTTTAATTAGAGGAGTGGGGCAGAATTAGTACACAGGTGGGGTCCAGCCACCTGCCCTGATGGGGGCTGATCTGGGCCAAGCTATTGTAGGGGAAGGGGTGTGGGATGTTGGGAAGGGCTGATAAAGGCTCCAATCAGGCCAGTTGGCTGCTGTAGTACATGTCATAGTAACTGGTCATTACAGTCATTCCATTGTTCCAGTCATTCGGGTTTTATAAATATACTAGTGGCCAGGTGCACAAAATTCATGCATGGGGGTGGGAAAAGGTGTCCCTCAGCCCGGCCTGCACCCTCTCTAATCTGGGAACCCTCAGGGCATAACTGGTAGTTGGACATCCCTCTCATAATCCAGTACTGCTGACTCCTAACCAGTAACCTGGCTGCCTGATTGCCCCTAACTTCTGCCTGCCAGCCTTATTGTCCCTAACTACTCCCCTGCTGGCTTGATTGCCCCTAACCACCTCTGCCTATGCCCCACATCCAGGACCCAGGATTCTCTCCTCCAGTTGACCACAAACACCCAGAATCCAGGCTTTCCTCCCTCTGGTCAGCCATAGGTGCCCAGGCCAGCTGCAACTGCTCAGGATGGTGGGCAGGTGGCTTTGCCTCAGCTGCAGCAGCAAGTGCTGGCGCCCAGGACCACAGGATGGGCAGCTTCTCCGTCTCCTGGACCTTAGCCAGCGACAGGTACTGGTGCCTGGGACTGCGGGGTGGACGGTTTCCCCATCTACCAGGCTGTAGGGAGCCACAGGTGCTGGCACCTGGACCACAGGCAGGGGCGGCTTCTCTGTCTTCCCTGGGATGCAGTGTGGGCGACTTCTCGGCTGTCTTCAGCCTGGTATCACTGGGCAGGCAGCTTCTTCTTCTCCCTGGATGAAAGCCAGCTTCAGGCACTGGGGCCACTTTCTGTCTCCCCCAGGACATGGGGCAGGGAGACCTGAGGCTTCTCCTGCTGGCTACAGCCTGGGATCATGGGGAAGGCAGCCTATTTGTAGCCGTGGCTGCAGCCAGCCTCAGGTGACTGGAATTCTCCTTCCTCCACAGGCCCAGAGCAGGGAGGGGGGAGGGGAAAGGGAAAAGAGGGGGCAGAGCTACAGCCATGTTTTAGGTTAATTTGCATACTCATTCTGAATGGCTGTTGGGCATAGTGAAGTGACGGTAACTTGCATGTTTTTCTTTTATTAGTGTAGACTAGAAGCCTGGTGTGGGAGGGGATCCCTTCAGCCCAGCTTGCGCCCTCTCCAATCCGGGACCCCTTGGGGGATGTCCTACTGTGGCCTAAACTGACAGACGGATATGGATATTCCTCTCACAATCTGGGACCACTGGCTCCTAACTGCTCACCTACACGCCTGCCTGATCACACCTAACTTTCCCTCCTGCGGGCCCGATCGCTCCACACAGCCTGCTGCTCAGTCATTTGGTTGCCCCTCACTAACCCCCCTGACGGCCTGGTCACCCCATGTAGCCTGTTTGGTCATTTGTTCAGTTGTGATGGTAACTTAGGCTTTTACCTATATATAGATATGTAGATAGATAAATACATGTTATGAGGTGATATTTATCACTGAATTTGTTGGATAATTGACCCACTTCTGTATTAATTGTTGTACTTCATATTTCTGCCCCTGATGTTAAGAACTGCTTGCCGTTTAGAGGTATCTTAACTCTTTCTGGTCACTGGAAAGAAGCAATTTATTAAAAGGATTCTGGGTACTTGACAAAACTTAATGCGGTTTGAAAGAGGAGATTTCTTTCTATCTCACTCAAAGAATCAGGTCAAATAGCCTTTCTCCTTTCTATTTTCTACAATTGCTAAAGATATCATTTGGACTTTATTTTAAATGAAATCCTTTGATGGGGAGGGATGTGAGTATGCCCAAACTCAGCTAGCACTGCATTTAGTGCTTTTGTTTTATGAGATCCAGGGCTATAACATCCTGCTTCTGGGGTTAAGCTGTCAAGAGGGGGGAAAACTTTCTCTATCAGAGATCTGAGACTTTAAACTCTTTCTCCACTCAGAGACGCCTCATTCCCAGTATGAAAGCATTTAGAAGGAGATGCAGAAGCTATTTTCACACTTAAGAACTCCTCGGTCAGGCTAGGTGCAGGTCACTCTTTTTGTTTCACTCTTCTTAGAATTTTACAGAGCTTAAATAATAAGAAATTCATCTCCATCTTTTCTTACTTTAATGTACTTCTATTTCTTTTTTTTAAAGTGACATTGCTAAGTACCAATATCTCCACCAAGGAAAAAAATGAATTGCTATGTAATTATACTGCTGTGCAATTATAAAAACACAGTAAACAGTACATATTTTTACTTATCTTGAAAATGTCTAAATCGTTTATATTGCATACACTTACTTTCTTTTTCCAGACCCCGTTGTGTGAATAACACCTTTTTTTTATCTGTCCATTAATTAAATAATTCACGCTCAATTGTTTTGTATGACGTGCAGGTAGGGCTACAAGGTAATCTTACACTTTCTGTGAGTCACATGTGATAAAGCAGGGTCTTGGGTCTAATAGGGAAGTGAATCAGAGTTGGATTAACTGTAATTAGAACAAGCAAAGAACAGGTAGCAGTTCCAGGAGTGGATTCTTATGGCAAAATCCTGTAGGGATCTCTAAAGCAGAGCGAAAGAAACCTGACATCTTGTATCTCAGTTGTCAGACCTGCAGCAATGAATTTTGTAAAGTGAGGGGTGTCCTAGTCATATAGAAGTCTTTTTCTCTGTTTTCATTGACTTTATTAGGGCGACATTGGTTAACATCATGTGCATTGTGTGTTCACTACCCAAGTCAAGTTTCTGCCCATCATCATGTATACCCCCAACACCCTCTTCTCTTCCCTCCTTTCCCCCTACCACCTGGCAACAACCACACTATTGAACAAAATGAACTAAAAAGAAAAATAGTGAAATATTCATGGAATAAGAGAGCAGGATGACAGCTAGGGGAGGTGGGGGCTAGGTGGGAGTGGTGGTGGAGGGATTGAGCAAAAGAAGAAAAAAAAGAAGAAAGAAAAGACTTGTAGCAGTGTTATGCAGTCAAAAAGCAAAACATTCAGATGAACATAATTGGAGTTCAGGACAACCTGAAGTGGGAAGAAAGACTGGGCATATTACAGGGATAGCTTTAGGGATGGTTGGACTATGCCCAACTTAATGTGACCAGCATCACGGCTGCCTATTGGAATCAGCTGCTGTTTTCTCTGCACCCTTAGCGCCCTCCACCTGAGCCAGGTGTTCTTACTGACTATTTCTGCCAGGCGGGACATGCTGGGATTGCTTCCTCTATTCACAGATACTATGTAAAACTTCAATCTCTGATCAGAAAGGAAAAAGCCAAGCAAATCGACAACATCCTGTCTCAGTGATAAAGCTGCTTTCTCTTGATAGGACCTGGCTCTCTGTCCTTTCTGTTCAACAGCATCTCCTCAGTCCCTGCAGGTCTTCTAGCTTTGGGCCTGCATCTTGATCAATGAGTGTGAGAAAGGAGCTGCAGCAAGTACCCATTTGGACCTCAGTACCCATTCGGTCAACGACCTGTAGTGATAATCATTACAATGGCAAATTTTCCATAATGCTTACCCTGTGCTAACACTCTGTTAATTTTATCCCAAAGAGCCCTCACAATAGCCCAGGGTAGACTCACCCCCCCCTTTTTACATGGAGGAGAAAAAAATAAATCATAGAGAGTTCAAGTGTGCAAAATGTATATTTCCTGAATACATGAATGAATACATTCAGTCAATAAGAATATTTATTGAGTATCCCAAAGTAGTTCCTGTTGTCATGGAAATCATGCCTTACTCCATTGGAAGCAAGGATAATAGGAAGGTGAGAATTAAACAAAATCTGAAAATGGGGGTTGGATGCAAAGGAGGATAAGTACTATTGCCCTAGGCCCGTGGTCATCAAACTGTGGCTCTCCAGCCACATGTGGCTCTCTGGCCCCTTGAGTGTAGCTCCTCCACAAAATACCATGGCCTGGGTGAGTATATTTTGAAGAAGTGGCATTAGAAGAAGTTTAAATTTTAAAAAGTTGGCTCTAAAAAGAAATTTAAATTGTTGTACTGTTAATATTTGGCTCTGTTGACTAATGAGTTTGCCTACCACTGCGCTAGGCATACTGAATAGTGCAATCAGTGTGGTATGAAAAGTGTGACCTGGAGTGGGGGAAGGCAGAGGAGGGGAAAGGGCATTTTTAAGCATGATATAGTTGAACTCTGATTCTCTTTCCCAGATGTTTGATCTCTGCCTGCCTTTATAACACCTACTGCCTGTGGGTGGCCCCAGGGTTAACTGTGGCCTTATGAGGACCTCAAGCTTTTGGGTAAACCCTTCTAGGAACAAAGGACAGACCAAGGATGCTGAAAGAAATTCACATTTCTGAGCAGGTTTTTTTCTTTTATTCGGAATCATCTGTTTTGTTCCATATACTCTGAAATTCACTTCTATTGAGTTCTTACCTATTTTGCTTCCGGTCATTTTTCCACCCTCTCTTTTCATGTACTATGAACTGGTCTGTAAATTAAAATTTACCTAGATGTTTTACTAACTGGTGACTACTCCAGTTACTTTTTTGCTAATTAGTGATTACTCGTGATTTTTTTTAAATCACACACACACACACACACACACACACACACACACACACAATATTCTCTGTCTGCCTTAAAGACCAACCTCTGGGCCCAGTAATATTTACCTACCCTTTTAGAATTGTGGGACTAAACACTATCTCTCCTCTCTCCAGCTTTAGTTATGACACTTATATTCTACTAGAAGCCTGGTGTGTGAAATTTGTGCACTGGTGTGTGTGTGGGGTGGTCCCTCAGCACAGCCTGCCCCCTCTCACAGTCCGGGAGTCCTCAGAGGATGTTCAACTGCCATGGAGGTGGGAGAGGCTCCCCCACCGCCATTGCACTCACCATCCATGAGCCTGGCTTCTTGCTGAATGGTGCACTGACCACAAGGGGCAGCTCCTGCATTAAGTGTCTGCCCCTGGTGGTCAGTGTGCAACATAGCAACCAGTCGTTCTACCATTTGGTTGCTTTGCATAGTAGAGTTTTTTTATATAGTATCACAGAATGATTTCTAAATAACTTATGTAATTTATACATGTCTGCCTAATGCATTCACCTTGTTCAAGTACTTGGTGCTTTTTAATGCCTGGCTTGTATGAAATGTAAAAAGACTCATTCCTTGGTTACCTGGGAAACATTTTTTAAAAAATGGTTTTATTGACTCAGACCTGGCTTGCTTTGCTCTTTGATATCAGGGTCAAGATACTCATGGGCTTAACATTATCTCCTCAAGGACTCTGGGACCTAGAGTAACAGACCCTTCATACTGTTCAGATCTTTACCTCTTCTCTCAGAGAGAGACAGAATTGTAGTCACCTGCATCACAGAACAAGGATCTAATATGACAAATGGACATGAGAAACAAAAACGGAGCAGAGGTCTCTTCCATTTTCTCCTTCTCTCCTCCCCCATATTCCTTCCACAAAAGAAAGCCTTCTCACACTGCAGATTTCCTCCAGCTATCACGTCAGAACTGAAGTGGAGACCCTCTTCTATTCTCCATTGGCTTACTTTCTTCTCAAGATTTCAGGAGAGGAAGGGGATTTCACTATTGGCTCTAAATGCTGTTTTATCTTTCTCAGTAAGACACATTTAATGTAGTTATTCTACTGGCAATGTACTTATTTTTGTTTCATAATATATTTTAGTCAAATCATACTCAAAAAATGAACCCTAATTATAGCAATGAAAAAATTTGCTTTTATTTTGAAGGTTAAAACAATTTTGTCCTCCCCAACTTCCCAACCCCCAAGACATTGGACAATTTTGGAGACATTTTTGTTTGTTGCAACTTGTGGAAGGGACAGGGCAGTGCCACTGGCATCAGATGGATAGAGGCCAGGATGTAGCCCCATACCTGGGAAGCCCTTTAAGCTAATTGAATTTTAGTTTTATTACCTGTGAAATGTGGCTAACAATATCTACTTCATATGATCATATAAGTTAAGGAATATAAAATATATTATATGTTGTTTAGAATGTAAGCATCCAAAACAGGCAGTTTTGTAAAATTTTAGTACAGTTTCATATGTATTTATCTTCCCATCCTCCATTCTATATACGTACTTACTCATCCTTGAATAAATATAGCTATAAGCAACCTTAGCAGTTGCTAGTGGATACTATGGGTGAAGTGTCCTTATATATCTTTACTGGCCTCTTGGGTCTCCACTGCTTCCTCTTTCTCATTTCTAAATCTAAGCATGGAGAATAGTTCCCTAACTGCTCAAGTGACATAAATTTCTACTTCAAAACATCAGTGAATTGTATTTTTTCTCAGCTACTTCTCTGATACAAAACAGTAAAATTCTCTGTTGTATTTTTAAAAGCATGTTAGGAAGGAATTATCAAGAAATGATAAATTAATGAATGGCACTTTTTATTGGATATGAGACTTTTTCAAAATTACTATTTTTAATTATTTAATTATTTATTGCTCTTCCACAGTAGTGAGCCTTACTGAAAGTTTGAAGATAATGACAATGGTTATGAAGCACAGTGCAAGATATAGAATTGACCTAATGCCCTTGAACCTCAGCCATTTCTGATAATATTTCATTGCTATCTCTTACCATTAAGCTCATGGGTTTTTGCCATGTTGTTTAGACTCCATGTTTTTCTCTTTGTTTTATTTTAGTTGTTGATAGTATTACAGGTACCCCCCATAATTATCCCCCAACTTTGCCCAACTATTTGTTCAAGTACACTTTTCCAGAAAGAGAAACCTTGCCCTTAAAATGTGTTTCAGAGTTAGTAGATCAAATTAGTGCTTTCTTCCTAATCCCCAGCCAGATTTCTTGAATGTGACTCAGTAGACATATAAAATAAAAATCAAGAAATAAAATATGAAAAATAAAAGGTACTAGTTATAAAACTGTGACCCACAAAACGTATTTAAGCTTGCACTGCATCTGTATTCATACAAGATAATTAAATAATTAAATAATCAAATCAAAATAACTTGATCATATGTGAATATTTTCAGTGAAAGTTTATTCAAATAAAAATATTTATGTGATTAATTAAATTGTATCAGTGAGGTTGATACCAAACCAGTAACTTATAATATCTAAAATTCCCATTTTAATAAAAGTTTATCATATTATTTCAGATAAATTAATACTTTCATGTTAAAAGAGTTTTTGATTATTATATTTTAAACCAATTCGAAATTCTTACTATAAGGCATCTACTATTAAAATTAGACTTTTTTTATTATACTTATGAACTAAGGTAACATTTGAAAGTTTACCAATTTGTACCACAGAGACATCAATCAATAAGATAATGGTTTGATGAATCAGAAATGATACTGGTATGGAAAATATAGTAGTGCACATTAGTACATACTGGATGCATATCAGCTTTGTGTATGTATTCTTAAAATGGGACTATTAATATTTATGTTTTGCCTAGACTATATATCTCAAAAATGTGCAGATATAAAATGTGGTTCATTACTTTCTGTTGATATATGTTTCATAGAACCAGGAGAAAAAAAGTAGTTAAATGTCAACAGAGTGACATGGTATATAAGGAATGTAGTAAGATTTTGAGATTAAACAACATATTCTCTCTTATCAAATTATCATTATTCTGCTTTAATTGGAAGTTACACAAATGTCAGACATTAAATCTAAAAGAAATGTCAAATTGAATCCCACACCTGTACAGTAACATCCCAGGCATGAACATATATTTTAGCTGATCATTAGCAATTTCTCTGTCCATCTAATTGGTTCTACTGATATTTCCTATGTGTTTTTTTTAGTTTCCATAATTCATTGGCTTGGAATTAAAATGCCATTGGTTTCTTATCTTGCAACCATTTCATTAGAGTTTTAGCCTGACTGAGCACATTAAAATCGTTGCTACACACTTGGGCTGTGTTTACCCATATGGGGTAGAGTGGAGCACAGGGCAACCACTCATAATTGAGGCCCATGAAATTCTTTCACCTAAAATATTTAAAGAGTTGAGACTATTTTCTCTGGTTAAATTATAAAAATTACTTCAGTTCTCCACTTCAGCTTAAGTGAATCAGTCCAGACTCATTTGAACATGTCGGTTATCTATCCTAGCCAAAACTGTCTTCGAGAACAGTTGTGAAAGAAAGGAACCAAGTACATCTTTCTCAGTTATTTGGACATTTCTGCTTGAGTCTCCCTTGACCAGATAAGACAAATGACTCCTACATAGGTTTGGCACCTCACTTGACCAGGATGAGAGACAGGAGCATATATACTCTGCTGCAATTCTAACCTAGGGCCTTCCGATTCCAGAGACTAAGTTCCTATGGGTATCCTAAACTGAGTTTAGGACCAATACTGAGGGAACAAGAAAAGTGAGATAGTTTTGGGTCATCACAGCTTACTGCCATTAGTCCAATATTGCAACAAAAGTGTTCTTTCCAGGTATAATGTTGTCTAAGCTCGCAGTACAGGACAGATTTTTCTTTGGCCAGAAAATGTCATAATCAGTTACTAGTGATTAGTATAAAGTATGGCAGCAGTATAATGAATTGCCAAGTAGAACAAAATGCAAACACATTCCATAAATAGTACCCATATGTAAATCATCAAACAAACCAATTATAAGAAAACTAGATGCCCAGTGCATGAAATTCATGCATGGAAAAAAAAGGGGGGGGGAAGGGCGGGGAGGGTGTCCCTCAGCCCAGCCTGCACCCTCTCCAATCTGGGACACCTCAAGGGATTTCCGACTACCTGTTTAGGTCAGATACCACCTAAATGGACAGTCAGACATCCCTCTCACAATACAGGACTGCTGGCTTCCAATCGCCCATCTGCCTGCCCTGATTGCCCCTAACTATTCACCTGCCAGCCTGATTGACACCTAACTGCTCCCCTGCCAGCCTGATCACCCCCAGCTGCCCTCCCCTGCTGACCTGGTCACCCACAACTGCCCTCCCCATCTGGCCATCTTGTGATGGCCATCTTGTGGCCACATGGCAATGGACATCTTGTGTGTTGGATTGATGATCAATTTGCATATTATCTCTTTATTAGATTGGATGTCTTTAGATCATAATTGCATTATCTTCTACTTATAATCTACTTGGATTGCCCAGCCCACAGCCATACCCACTCATGCCTATCTTAGCATGGTTTACAGTTGCCAAAACCTCTGAAAAACATGCTTTGGGGATGTCACAGTAAGGGCACCAACAGAGAATATTAAAAGTGCTGTATATACTTAAGTAGTAAAATGTTAAATCCAGGTTTCTTGTTCAGAAAAAATTTTTATACAAAAACCATGAATAGCTTATAGTTTGAGAAATAAATATACATAACTTATACATTCTGAATATTAGGTGATTTTCACCTCATTAATGTGTGTGTGTGTGTGTGTGTGTGTGTGTGTGTGTGTGTGTGTGTGTATAATTATCCTAGTATAGGTTTTAATAAAATGACTAATTTGAATCAAGTCCCAATAATGTTCCAGACACTGAGTCTAAACACTTCAGATATACCGTGTTTTTCCAAAAATAAGACATCCTCTGAAAATAAGACCTACTTACAGGTTTCCTTCAGAGTGAAATATAAGGCATCCCCCCTAAAGTAAGGCCCCCAGGCTCTGTCTCAGAATGAAAATTAATTTACTGTAAACTGGTCGCTAGGGCCGCCCTGACTGGCGTCTAGCAACCAGTGACTTTATGTGGAGTCCTGACGTCACTGCTGTGTGAATGGAGAGAAATCAGCGTGGAAACTTTGTGAAACCTAAACCTGCAAGAAGTTGTGACTTGGGTGAAGAATTCATGGGAGAAATCACTGACAGCTGCATTGCAAATGCACTGCCAGCAGACTACCTTGACAAGAAGTACTCATTTAAAGACAGTGCTGTTGCTAAACATGAGAGGTTTGGTCCAATGATTCTGAAAGAAATGGAGTCACAAGAGATTCACCAGGAAATTCAGGAATTGGATTGTTATGATGATGTTCCAGAAGATGATGACATGATTGTCATTGAATAAATGAGTAAATTCTTGATACTGTAGGATTCACAGTTTGTCTGGTTTGTGTTGACAACTACCGTACTACCTTACTGTATACAGGTAATAAATTTCCTTTATTTTCATTTAACAATAAATGTGTACTGTATTCTTCTTCATGGAAAAATAAGACATCCTTTAAAATAAGATCTAGCACATCTTTGGGAGCAAAAATTAATATAAGACACTGTCTTATTTTCAAGGAAACAGTTTAGTAACCATTTAACTCCTATACAACTCTCTCATGTATTAATATCTACTTTTTTACAGCTAAGGAAACTGAAGCATGGAGAATAAAAAATGTGCCAGAGGCTCCTTAAGTAGGAAATAACAAAGATGGGATTGAAACTCAGGTCATCTGGCTGTGAAATGTTGATTACGAATTTTATGTGGTGCCAAAACTGATCTGGCTCAGTGGATAGAGCGCTGGCCTGTGGACTGAAAGGTCCCAGGTTTGATTCTGGTGAAGGGCATGTACCTTGGCTGTGGGTACATCCCCAGTGGGGAGTGTGCAGGAGGCATCTGATCAATGTTTCTCTCTCATCGATGTTTCTAATTCTCTATCCCTCTACCTTCCTCTCTGTAAAAAATCAATAATATATATATATATATATATATATATATATATATATATATATATTTTTTTTTTTAAAAGAGTTTTATGTGGTACTGTTAAAATGAAGCTAAAGAAACTTTAAGATATCCTTTCAACTTGGACTCCATTGTTTTCTTATGGAATGTTAATTTCCAAATGAACTTTATAGAGAATTAAATTACAAAAGTAATTTTTTCCTAATTTCACTTACAAGTGATATTTTTTAACTTCTGGAAATTATGAGGAAATCCAGGTTATATCACGGATTAAAATAAGAAGATCTAAAAAAAATATTTGGACACAATTATACATTTAAATACATTTTAATACAATTTTACGTTTAAATACAATTATACGTTTAAATACATTTTCATGTAGCATATCAATTTCAGTTCATAAAATAATGCAAAAATTAACCCTAACCAGTTTGGCTTAGTGGATAGAGTGTTCCCAGACTGAAGGGTCCCAGGTTTAATTCCATTCAAGGGAATGTGCCTTGGTTGTGGTCACATCCCCAGGAGGAAGTGTGCAGAAGGCAGTTGATCAATGTTTCTAACTCTCTATCCCTCTACCTTCCTCTCTCTGCAAAAAATCAATAAGATATATTTAAAATAATAATATTGCCAAAGTTAGCAAATAGCGGTTGAAGATTGTTAGCCATGAATGAAATACCATTGGTTCTATGACTGCAAATCTTTTATGAGTATATTTGTTTGGCAATAATGAGATAGTTTCCATCAAAAAACAGAAAATATGTGATAACTTAAAATAACTTCTAAGATGTAATATTGATGCTTTTTAAAATTTTCAGATATTCATATAGTATCAGTTATTAAAACAATACATTGTGGGTTGTTGTTTATTTCCCCCAAACTAAGAATTTCAGTAACCTTAACTGCTTCAGCCATCGATTTGAATGAATTTACATTTATCTGTTCCATGTCTGAATGTGGTCTCAATTTCAGGATACTCAAGAAAGTACTGCTGTTGTGTCATACTATTAGACCCAGAATGGAGATATGTGACATGTTTTGCTGCTCCTCTCTCTCAGGCATCACTAAGGGATCCAGCATGCCTTCCTTATGATTTTAGGCATGTTATGCAGCTCTGCAGGCAACTCTTTTAACCAATTAGAATTGGCATGATAGATGCCATCCATAGTTAAAATAATAATAATAATAATAATAATAATAATAATAATAATAAATCCCAAACAACAACAATCAAAAACTTTCAGGAAATATATTGTGGCCAACAAAAAGGCCAAGGATGTAACAACATTAACCAATGAGTAAGCACTTGGAGCTGCAAGTATCTTACTATTTTAATTTGAAAAGTTATAAGTACAGGTTTTTAATGGGAACTCAACCATTCATTTGTCTCTAGAAAAGAAAACTATGCAATTATATTTTATATGGTAATGCTTGCAAATGTCTGCCTTGCATTAGAATTTTTTTTTGTTTGATCATCCTCATTTGTTAATTGCAAATATCTTGAAGGCAGAGAACGCATTCTTCATAATTTTCCTCTTTTACATGTTATTTGCAATGAACAGTTATCTAATAAAATAATTAAGTGATTGTCTAATCAATAAAATATCACTTGATTCATTTTAAACTGCTTTCTTTTCTATAAAGATATTTGATAAGATTTAGATAAATATTGGTGTTTCTCTTGTTTATATATGGACTAGAGGCAAGGTGCAAGAATTCATGCACAGGTGGGGTTCAGTCAACCTGCCCCGATAAGGACTGATTGGGCCAGGCCAGCCTGGGGGATGGGGGGGCAGGCAGTTGATTGGCTGGATCCACCTCCAATTGCAGGAGCTGATTGAGGGCAGGGTCAACCATGGGTGGGGGGCCATGGGCAGTTGACCAGCTGGCCCCATCCCTTGTTGAACTCCTGATTGAACTCCCAGATAAGGGGACAATTTGCATATTAGACTTTTATTACATAGGACTAGAGGCCCAGTGCATAAAATGTGTGCATGTGGGGGGGAGTTCCCTCAACCTGTCCTGCACCCTCTTGCAATCCAGGAATCCTTGTGGGATGTCTGACTGCCAGGTTATGTCTGATCCCACAATCCAAGGCAACTGGCTCCTAACCACTCACCTGCCTGCCTGATCGCCCCTAACCACCTCTGCCTTAACCCCCACCACCACAGCTTTGTTTGGAAGGACTTCCAGAATGATGTCCAGAAGATCCTTTGGCTTTCCAGCCTAATTAGCATATTATACTTTTATTATTATAGATTAGAATCAATAGACTCTAAAGTTCCCTGAACCTGATCTCCCCAACCATTAATGACATCTAGAGAGGATGCCAAATTTTGCTAACTTTAATCTACTACCAGACAGTCCCATTTGCAGTCTTTAGATAGTTGAATCTAGTTTAATTTTTAATTTCTCATCTACTTTTTTTAGTGACTTATGATGATTTCTATTTTAATGGTTGAGGTAGTCAAGAAACCTATTTACAAAGGAGGTTTGATCATCACTTAATGATTGACATGAAACAGGTTAGTGATGGATTCATTAAATAAAACTATATTGAAACATGTTGATTATAACGTAAGATTTTGTATTATAGTTTTTATTTTATCAAATTTAATTGGGTCACATTAGTTTATGAGATTATGTAGGTTTCAAATGTATATTTTAATGATACATGACCTGTATATTGATTGCATTGTGCCCTCCACACAAGGTTAAATCATTTTTCATCACCATATATTCAACCCTCCTTACCTTTTATTAACCCTTACTCCCCCCTCCTTCAGGTAAACATCATACTATTTTCTGTTTCTATGAGATTTTGTTTATTTGTTTTTGATTGTTCATCTGTTGCTTTCAGTTTTATATCCCACATATGAATAAAATCATATGGTTCTTGACTTTTTCTGGCTGATATTTATTTTCACATGATATTCTCAAGGCTCATCCATGTTGTCCAAAATGGCTGTATTTCATATTTTCTTATAGCTGAGTAGTATTCTATTGTATATGTGTACCACATCCTCTTTACCAATCATCTGTCAAGGGAAACTTTGGTTATTTCTATGTCTTGGCCACCATGAATAGTGCTGCAATGAATATAGGGGTGCATATGTGCATATCTTTTTGTGAAAAAAATGTTTTCAAAATTTTCAGATAGATACCCAGAAAAGGAGTTGTTGGTTCATATGGTAACTCTGTTCATAATTTTTTAAGGACCTCCCTACTATGTTTTGCATAGTGGCTGTACCAGTCTACATTCCTACCAGCAATAAATGAAAGTCTTTTTCTCCACAACCTCTCCAACATTTGTAATGTGTTACTATAATGTGTTGTAATGTTTTGAGCTCCTTTTGATTTCTTTAAAAAATGTATTATACAGATGGGGGCATTTTTTACTAGCTCTAAACAATTCAGCATTACCTTCCATATTTCCATAATCTCAAGAACACCAAACTCATACCTCAAAGTTATTATTATTCCTTATTTTTCTCTCTAAAATATTTTGGAGAATCAAGTATGCAAAGCAGATGAATATAATAATTCCATCAATGGTAAAGTTTGTTTTATAATCTTAATACCGTATTTGCCGGCGTATAAGAGACTGGGCGTATAAGACGACCCCCTAACATTTCCACTAAAAAATACAGAGTTTGTTATATACTCACCGTATAAGACTACCCCCCCACTTGGAGGCATATTTTTCTGGGCCAAAAAGTCGTCTTATACGCCGGCGGTATATGTTCACAAAAATTCTAGTTTAGCACTTCTTGGGATTCAGGAATCTGTATTTTAACAACTCCACCAGGTGATTCTCATCATGAGAGAAGTTTGGGAAACACTGCCCTAAGGAAATATTTATTTATCAATTTTTTCAAGGATCAGCCCTATGTTCCCCCGTTAGAAACCTTCTGAACTTCCACTTAGCCAAGTGACAGAACCCTTTGTTATAAATCACTTCCCCATCAGTCATTTTAGTTACTCTGTATAACACACAAATGACTTATGCTGAGGAGAATCTTGTTAGTTGAGTATTTTTAAGATTCCCCAACTGTGCCGCTGTGCCCTAATTTCTATGGTATCCTAGAGAAAACAGGTACCCTTTCTGTGTATGGACATCTGGCTTTCACTGACATTCATCTGTCATCACAACTAAATATTGCAACTTTATCTTTCCCTTAGATTTTTTTTCAGTTTCATGTTAGTCACTTGTCTTTGTGACCCACAAACCCTTGAAGATGTCCTCCCATGACTTAGAGTGGGAAATGGGGTCCCTCACCTTCCTACCACAAGAAGAGGGTGCAGCATCACACATCTCACAAAGGAATTTCTTCACTCCAAGTCTTTCCTCTCCTGATAAATCTGGCCTTCTTTATATAAGGAGAAGGGGTATGAGAAGCTTAGTTTTGGATTATATATTAAAGTCATATGATGAAGGGATTCTAGTTGTTGTCTTTTGAATATGTGGGGATTTGAAATTGATTGTCTTCAGTTTTGAGACCTGAGCTAAAATGCCAAATCAAGAAAAATATCGATTTGCCATCCTGTTATGCAGGCAATAAAAGAAAATTCAAATAAATGTAAAAGTATTGATATTAATAAGAGAGCTCTAGATTAGGACTATTTTTTTGGTTCTAGAAGTGAATTGGAAAATCATAATCCAATCCTTATTCACACGCTTAAAAGATTAGCTAGAGAGGGTGATGGAAGAACAAAGACAACAAATATTTGACCCATATTAATTTTCTAGACCAATAATTTACCATATGGTTTTACATTTACTATGACTAAATATAAAAGATAAAACCATTAAATATAAGAAGGTTAAGTTGCCAAAATCTAAAGAAATGCATTTAGTAAATAATCTTAAATCTAAATCTTTTTAGCTTTTCATTTACCCTAAGACAGAATGAACTTTTACTGATAATCATGTGCAACTTGTTCATAATCCTAATATGTTTCTTGTGGGAGCTGTAGTTAACTGTATAAAGTATAATCATCCTACATAGTAAGGCACCGATGACAGAGTAACACAATATTCCTGCATGATTGCTTACAAAGGTTTTACTGAGAGTGCAGGTGAAAAGTGGTTTACTGAGAGTGCAGGTGAAAGCCCCATTGTCATAAGGGGCATTGGAAAAGTTTTGACTAAGATGAGAGAATACGGGCTTTAGCTTTAGGAGAAATAAATGTTCAAAAAAAGCCCTTTAGCCTGGCTGATGTGGTTCAGTGGTTGAACTTTGACCTATGTATCTGAAGGTCATGGTTAGAATCCTGGTCAGGGCACATGCCCTGGTTATGGGCTACATCCCCAGTGTGGGGCATGTAGGAGGCAGCCAATCAATGATCCTCTCTCCTGATTGTTGTTTCTGTCTCTCTCTCCTTTTCGTTTCCTCTCTGAAATCAATAAAAATACAATTTAAAAAAATAGTTCTTTAAAGTTTTGGGAAATAAACACAGAGACTTAGACATTTAAGTATTAAATAGCACTTTTGTCATTACTGAATATAGATATAAAACATATATTTTCTCTCTCACACACACATATGTATCTGTACACACACACACACACACACACACACACACACACACACAGCACCTGTTGCAGGAATATTCCTGAAAGACTTTTAGCAGGCTTCCCTCCCACTACCTCCACTTCTCCTGTTCCCCTACCTCTCTGGCTGAAAGGGGAAGAGTGGGGCGGGACAGGTGGGACAGGCAGGATGAGCAGGATGCACCCCACCTGTCCTGACCACCCCACCATGCCAGAGGCCACCACCGCCACCTTCTCCAATGCCACATGTGCGTGCACGAGCTGGTGCCACCACTGCAGGCCTCGCCCCGCATGTCTGATCCACTGGGCCATGCACGATGCTGCCACCTCCACCACTTTGACCGCTTCCACCACCTCTGGGGCCGTGCTCGCCATTGCTGCACACCCCACCTGACCCTGCCCCACCCTACCCCGCCCCAGCAAGCTCTGCCAGGCTTTCCCTCCAGTAGCCACAACCATCTTGCTTTTCACTTTCCCTCCCTCTTCCTTCTATGCTGCCTTCAGTCTTCACTCTTCCCTCCCCCCATATATGCAATTTAACTGCCATCTATGTTGGGCTAATTTGCATACTCGCTCTGATTGGCTGGTGGCTGTGGCTTGTGTAGTAAAGTGATGGTTAATTTGCATATTACTCAGTTCAATTATATTATGGGGGATATATATATATGCTTATTTACACACACATACACACACATATATGTTAGTTTATTTTGTTCATTAGTTTCCACATATAAGTGAGATCACATGGATCACATGGTACACATCTTTCTCTGACTAAAGTAGTTCACTTAGCATAATAGTCTCCAGGTCCATATTTTAACCATATTGTTGCAAAAGGTAAAAGCCCCTTTCTTTTTTATAGCCCAGTAATATTCCATTGTATAAATGTACTGCAACTTTTTTATCCACTTGTCTACTGATGGGCACCTGTACTACTTCCAAATCTTGGCTATTGTAAATGACACTACAATGGACACAGGAGTGCACATATCATTTTGAATTAGTATTTGGGGTTTCTTCATATATACATAACAAGAACTGGAATCACTGTCTCATAGGGCAGTTCCAGTTTTAATTTTTTGAGGTAACTCCATACTGCTTTCTACAGTTGCTGCACCAAATCTGCCTTCCCACCAACAGTGCAAGAGGGTATCCTTCTCTCTCCATCCTTGCCAATACTTGTTGCCTGTTGATTTATAGATAATAGCGATTCTGACAGGAGTGAGGTGTTCATATATATATATATATATATATATATATATATATATATGAACTTTTAATCATAGAGATGTCTAGCATATACATTAAACAGACTAGGATAACAAACCTCTAGACACCCATTGCTCTGCTTTAATACATTATAAATATTCTGCAAATTTTGTTTTATCTATACTTTTCTATGCTCTCCACTTTTTCAATCGATTATTTTTAGGTAAAATGTGCATACTTTGAAATATAAGGTATCTGAAGAATTGTACATCAATGTAAGTCATACATAAATTATGAATGTGTTAAGAAGTTAAAAACAACAATAACAACAAAATATTGTTTTACATAAATCATAGTTAATAAGCTTTAGACTGATTTGAAATTTTATTTCAACTTCAAGAAATGAAGAAACTTATTTGATGCCTGGACAATCAATTTAATAAAACTTATTGTTTGCAGGCAATTTTGAATGTTGACTGAGTCTGTCAGAAATAACAAATAATCTTCTTTATATAGCTCAGTGCTGAGTAAGCTTAAATAGCTTTTGCCTCTAGAATGCAATGTGATTATAAGACATGATTACAACTGATTATAATCAATCAGCACAATCTTAAGTGTAATTTATATTGCTGCAGCTGTGGTTAGATTAAATCATCACATACGATACAATTTCTATGAGGTATGTGAAATTATTTGAACAAATCCATATACAGTAAACTCATAATACCACAAATGCATAGTAAATTTTGCCAATTGCATAATACTTTAGGACTCTGTTTATTTCAAAATAAGTTTCCCCCTACAGAGTCTAGTCTTGATTTGAAAGACATAACTGTTATTTCACCAAGTTTGGCAGATGTGACTCCTGGCTGTTGGTTCTGCCTGTGCTAATATTTTGTTCATACTATGTAGTGTGATTGCTATTATGTTTTAAAAGAATACTCTATACCTTTTTCTCCTAGGAAGTTAGTTTTTGTGTAGGTTTTTTTTGTTGTTATTTTTGTTCCTATAGAAGTTAAAACAGAGGGATAAAGGTGATCAATCCTGCAGGGGAGGGCAGTTAGGGGTGACCAGGCTGGCAGAGGAGGGAAGTTGGGGGCAAACGGGCTGGCAGGGGAGCAGTTAGACATCAATCAGGCTGGCATAGGAGTGGTTAGGGGGTGATCAGGCTGTCAGGCAGAAGGGTTAGGGGCAATCAGAAAGGCAGGCAGGTGAGCAGTTGGGAGCCAGCAGTCCTGGATTGTGGGAGCCAGCAGTCCTGGATTGTGAGAGGGATGCCTGACTGCCCATCATACATCCCTTGAGGTGTCCCAGATTGGAGAGGGTGTAGGCTGGGACTAGGGACACCACCACCCCCACAGTCTGGCCCCTGTGCACGAATTTCATGTCCTGGGCCTCTAGTTTCTATAATAAGATCATTTTCATCTTGGCCTTAAAGTTGAAACTCAATTCACCAAACATGTATTGGTAGAGATTAGACCTGAGGAATTAGGTATAGCCCTTGCTCTCAATACACTATAGATGGGACTTGAACAAAATAAAGGCGTAAGTGGAGACACTTTAGACTGACAACAATTATAAAAATGGAAGTAGTTTTTAGAGTACTAGGCAAAGAGCAGGATAAAACTGGAACCCATTTTACTCCTACCAGTTATTATCTATTTATTGGCATTTTTTATAAAGCTAATGTATCTGAGGTTTAATCATTTTATAGATTAAAGAGGAGAAATACTTCCCCTTTTTCTAGTGTAGGGCTACTGTAAGGATCAAATAGTATAATTAATTTTAAGGTTCCTTGAATTAAATTAAAAAGTAGTCTTATCATTCTTAAATCACCTATTATTTTATTAAAATTGATTTTATTTGGTCCCTTGAGGAAAAATGTAAAATAGTGTATTAACATTTCAATGATTTTTTCTACTTAATTTTTCTTCTAAGAATAATATAATTTCAATCGTATTCCACATAATAATATAATTACCTTTACCCTATCTACTTTTTAATAACTCCTTGGACATAATTTTTATATACCCAGTGACTTAATCAAATATACTAAAAGTGTGTGTACAGTAACTCTGGCAGACCATAGGTATAGCTGTATGAACAGGGTAAACACATTTTAATGATTTAAATATGAGAAAATATTCAGCTTTCATACCTAAAAATTCAGCAATATTTTGTGCAGATTCACAAAATGAAACAAAAGAGGTAAGAGGCTATACTACACAAGAGAGATAGGAGGCAGATCCCTTCAGTATCAATAGTTTCTAATGCATTTTTAAGACATTTATGTTTTTTAATGTTTCAGAAGGAGCAGTTATTTTTCTAGACTAATAAAGCATCAACTTTCTCTGAGCATAAAAACTGAACCTTTGAAAATAATAGTGATATTGATTTGGAAACTGATTACATTTAAAAAAAACACACAGAAAAACGAATCTAACTGTGCCACAAAGCAGGGACTCATTTAAAATCAAACTCATGAACTATTGATATACCCCCAGGTAAACACTAAGCTTGTATGGAATGAAGAAGATTGGTGAGAACAAGGCACAGATAGTAAACACAGAATCTACAGAGGCCATCTGTCAGTAGATATTAAAAAATTACCTGCATTTTCATAAATATTTTATCTTTGCCTACTTCATAGAACTATTACGTTGTTCAAATAAAGAATACAAAACAATTCCACTCCGTTTACAGTATTTTGTAAAAGTAAGCCTACAGATAAATTATTTTTTAGAAGTTTCTTTCCAAATCTTTCCTTTTGAAATGTGGGGATATAAAAATCCTGGTTCCACATTTTCTTGCTGTGTATAGACATTTGAGAGAACCCCACAGTGTGACTGGGTAAGCATCAGGTGATAGCCACACCTCAGCTGCTGTGGGTACCATGCTCTTTTCTAAGTGGGGCTCTTTAAAAAAAAAATATATATATATTATTGATATTTTTACAGAGAGGAAGGGAGAGAGATAGAGAGCTAGAAACGTCAATGAGAGAGAAACATCGACCAGCTGCCTCTTGCACACCCCCTACCGGGGATGTGCCCGCAACCAATGTACATGCCCTTGACCGGAATCGAGCTCGGGACCTTTCAGTCCACAGACCGACTTTCTACCACTGAGCCAAACCGGTTTTGGCATAAGTGGGGCTCTTAACTTCACCAGCATGTTTGGTGAGAATAAAGGCCAATGTGCAAATGCAAACTTAAGTGGAAACAGTTGTTTCAAGTGAAGGCCAGTGTATAAGTGCTCCCTTCTCCCGTCAATCTCTGATCCGAATATCTCCCTATGTACCATCACAAGGAAGGTGAACAAGAAGAGGTAGACTGAATACATCATGTTCTCAGCCAAAAAGGCAGGCTAAATTATGGGGGAGAAATGAGATCCCGGGAATTGTCAAGACTGTTCTCCATCACCTGGGAACACAAGTTAATCATCTATAGGAAATTATCAAGAGATACTTTTATACCTTCCTGATCACACATTTTACATTGCCTAAAGTATTATTAAGATTTGCTAACACATTTATTTTTCCGCTTCTAAAATAAGGATACTATACAAGTAGTATCTACCTCTCTTCTCAAACTTTATTCCATCCTTTCTCTGACCCCCTCTCCAATTCCTCTTGTACCACCTAATTCCACTTCCCCTAATTCTATTCTTCCTTCTGCCATATGAGTTGTTGATTTTATTGTTTTAAGGTTGCCAGATTAAGCCAATAACAATACCAGCTGCTATCTAAAATTATAGTAGAGGCCCAGTGCATGATAAGTCATGTACTGGGGGGTGTCCCTCAGCCCAGCCTGCCCCCTTGCACAGTCCAAGAGCCCTCAGGGGCAGGAGGTGACTGGTGATCAGGGGAAGGCAATTCCCCCATCACACCTCTTCTGTTGCCACTGCTGGCAGCACAAGCCTAGGGTGGCCCTGGATACCTGAGCCTCAGGCGAACCTGGGCAGCTGAGCAGCAGCCATCTGAGACTTTTTCGAACCTCAGGCTGGCCCCAGGCAGCTGGGGGTGCTGAGGGGGCTAAGGGGACTGGGGAACTCTGGAGACAGGTGCACTAAGCAAGTGGAGTCGCCTGGGGGAGGCCTGGGTGTGCTGCATGCCTGATGCCCCAGTGGGGCTGAGTGGACTGGATGCCGCCATCTTGTGGCTGTGAGTGCCACCATCTTTGTGAGGTCATGACTGTCTATTAGCATATTCCCTCTTTATTAGATAGGGTATAAAAGAAGTAATATATATAAATTTAGTATGTTCCAAATATTGCAGTAAACAAAATTCTATGTTATCTGAAAAACAAATTTAGCTGGGTGCCAGGTGTTTTTCTTGTAAACCTCTACTATTTCTTATTTATGCAATTTGAGAATATATTTCTTTCTGAATTATCTGAGAAATTAAAAGAAAGTCTCCTGTGTTGAACGTATAATATTTTACTTTCATTTTAAATTATCTTAATAGGACCATATAAAAGTTTTTTTTTTAAATATGCTAACCTCTGGATTAAAACATAAGCAAGGAAATTCTCAAAGCCTCTGGAATTAAGATTCACCCTTTGATAGTCTGTACAAAAGCTGGGTCAGTAGACCTCCCTATGGCTATTTTGCAAACATAATACTAACTCAACTCCAATTAAGATAAAGAGAATTCTTTTGATAGAAATTCAGGCTAGATTTTAAAACATTCAAAATCTATTATATGCTTCATCACTCTTACTTGAGGTGAACATAAAAGTCACTCTTTTGGCAACCCCAATGCCAATTCCATTTTAGTCCTGCCTAATTATCATACTTAATATCAAACCCAAGCTAAGTTAATGATACAATGTTTTAGTTATCTATTCCTGCATACCAAACCACCCTAAAGCTTAATGTTTAAAAACCAACTATTTTATGTGCTCACAACCCTGCAATCAGGTCTAGATTCAGTTGAGTGGTGTTACTTATTTATTTATTTGTTTGTTTGTTTGTTTTAAATATATATTTTATTGATTTTTTACAGAGGAAGGGAGAAGGAAAGAGAGTTAGAAACATCGATGAGAGAGAAAAATCCATCAGCTGCCTCATGCACACCCTCCACTAGGGATATGCCCACAACCAAGATATATGCTCCTGACTGGAATTGAATACTGGTACCCTTCAGTCCCCAGGCCGACACTCTATCCACTGAGCCAAACCAGTTTGGGCCAGTTGAGTGGTGGTTTTGCTGGCATACTTGCAAGTGTTCTATTGAGTGGCTGTATTGAGATTGTGGGTTGGCTTGAGACTGCACTTGGCTAGGATTCTAGAACAATTGGACTTCCCTGCCTCTCCATGTGGTTACAGACTTCTTCCCTTTTAAAATTTCCTTTTTATACTTGTTTCTTGTAGTCTCTCCCGCAGAACAACTGGCCTTTGTTTATCAGAGTTCACACACATGTAGAGTAGATAGCTAGCAGACCTTTGTTAAGCATTGGCCAGAAACTTCTACTTAGGCCAGTGTCAGTTCCTCCACATTCTGTTGGTTAAAGTAAGTCACAGTCTCAGTTCAAATCCAAGGGAATTGGTAGAGGTACAGTTTCTTTGAGGACAACAGTGTAATATACAACCACATAAAGTTAAGTCTTGCTCAAAAGATGACGCCTCAAATAACAGGTTATTTTAATCAAAATTTGATTGTTACAGTTAATTTATCATTTCATTATTTCTTAAATAAATACCAAGGAATAGGAGAGTGATGGGGCAGTTTCAGTGTCTCATGCACAACTTCTTTTAATGTGGGTAGAATTCGAAATTCTTGTTGAGTTTTCTTTTTTTTTTTTTTATATTTCACACTGCAGCAATATTTATTTATCTCTTCACTTAATAAATATTTATTGCACACATTCTCTGTGTTTGGTACGGTGCTGTAAATATAAAAGGATAAATAAAACCCTATTTCTGACATAAGTCATTTATTTTAGAGTAATACCTTTTTTTTTTTTTTTTTTTTTTTGATTTTTTTTTTTTGATTTTTTTTTTTTTTATTAAGGTATTATCTGTATACATAGCTTATCATTGCCCCCCCCCCCCAATATATGCCCTCCCTCCCCAGAGTTTTGTGTCCATTGGCTATTCTTATATGCAAGCATACCAGTCCTTTGGTTGATCTCTTATCTCCCCCAGATCTCCCTACCCCCCCCCCCGCTGTCATTTGACAGACTGCCTGTTGTTTTACTGTCACTATATCAATCTTTCTGTTCATTCGTTTATAATGATCTTTAATATCCATAAATGAGTGAGGTCATGTAGTGTTTCTCTTTCATTGACTGGCTTATTTCACTCAGCATGATGCTCTCCAATACCATCCAAGTTACTGCAAATGATGAGAATTCCTTCCTTTTTATGGCAGCATAGTATTCCATGGTGTAGATGTACCATAGTTTTCTGATCCATTCATCTGCTGACGGGCACCTAGGCTGTTTCCAAGTCCTAGCTATTGTAAATTGTGTTGCTATGAACATAGGGGTGCATATATCCTTTCTGATTGGTCTTTCTAGTTTCTTGGGGTATATTCCTAGTAGTGGGATTACTGGGTCAAATGGGAGTTCCATTTTCAGTTTTTTGAGGAAGCTCCATACTGTTTTCCACAGTGGTTGCACCAACCTACAATCCCACCAGCAGTGCACGAGGGTTCCTTTTTCTCCACAACCTCGCCAACATTTGTTGTTTGTTGTTTTGTTGATGTTGGCCATTCTGACAGGTGTGAGATGGTACCGCATTGTTGTTTTGATTTGCATCTCTCGGATAATTAGTGACTTGGAGCATGTTTTCATGTGCCTCTTGGCCTTCCTTCTGTCTTCTTTTGAGAGGATTCTATTTAGGTCCATTGCCCATTTTTTAATTGGCTCATTCATTTTCCTTTTATTGAGTTGTATAAGCTGTCTGTAGATGTTGGAGATTAAACCTTTATCAGTGATATCGTTTGCAAATATGTTCTCCCATACAGTGGGTTTTCTTGTTGTTTTGTTGATGGTTTCTTTTGACGTAAAAAAGCTTTTTATTTTGATGTAGTCCCATTTGTTTATTTTCTCTTTAGCTTCCATTGCCCTAGGGTTAGTATCAGTGAAGAAGTTCTTTAGGCATATGTCTGAGATTTTGCTGCCTGTGGATGCCTCTAGTATTTTTATGGTTTCCCGTCTTATGTTTAAGTCCTGTATCCATTTTGAGTTTATTTTTGTGTATGGTGTAAGTTGGTGATCTAGTTTCATTCTTTTACATGTATGTGTCCAATTTTCCCAACACCATTTATTAAAAAGACTGTCTTGACTCCATTGTATGTTCGTGCCTCCTTTGTCAAATATTAATTGAGCATATTGATTTGGGTTGATGTCTGGATTCTCTAATCTATTCCATTGATCAATATGTCTGTTCTTGTGCCAGTACCAGGCTGTTTTGAGAACAGTTGCTTTGTAATACAGCTTGAAATCTGGTATTGAGATTCCTCCTACTTTACTCTTATTTCTTAAGATTGCTGAGGCTATTCGGGGTCTTTTATTGTTCCAAATGAATTTTTGGAGAGTTCTTTCTAGGTCTGTGAAGTATGTCCATGGTATTTTCATGGGGAGTGCATTGAACTTATATATTGCTTTGGGAAGTATGGACATTTTGATGATGTTGATTCTACCAATCCATGAACATGGTATGTTCTTCCATCTGTTTACATCTTTCTCTATTTCTTTTTTCAGTGTCCTGTAGTTTTCTGCATATAGGTCTTTTACCTCCTTGGTTAAGTTTATTCCTAGGTAACTTAATTTTTTTGGTGCGATGGTAAACGGGATTGCTTTTTTAGTCTCTGTTTCTGTAAGTTCACTATTGGTGTAGAGAAATGCCATTGATTTCTTGGCATTTATTTTGTATCCTGCTACATTGCCAAATTCGTTTATTAAGACTATTAGCTTTTTGATGGAGTCTCTTGGGTTTTTTATGTACAATATCATGTCATCTGCAAATAGTGACAGCTTTACTTCTTCTTTTCCGATTTTGATGCCTTTTATTTCCTCTTCTTGTCTAATTGCGATGGCGAGTACTTCCAGTACTATGTCAAAGAGGAGTGGTGAGAGTGGGCATCCCTGTCTTGTTCCTGTTCTTAGAGGGAATGGTTTTAGTTTTTGCCCATTGAGCATGATGTTGGCTGTGGGTTTATCATATATAGCTTTTATTATGTTGAGGTATGATCCTTGTACTCCCACCTTGTTGAGAGTTTTTATCAGGAAAGGGTGTTGGATTTTATCAAATGCCTTTTCTGCATCGATAGATATGACCATATGATTTTTATCTCTCAATTTGTTTATGTGATGTATCACGTTTATTGATTTGCGAATATTGTACCATCCTTGCATTCCTGGTATAAAACCTACTTGGTCATGGTGTATGATCTTCCTGATGTACTGCTGGAGCCGATTTGCTAGAATTTTGTTGAGGATTTTGGCATCTATGTTCATGAGGGATATTGGCCTGTAATTCTCTTTCATTGAGTTGTCTTTATCTGGTTTTGGTATTAGGGTGATGCTGGCTTCATAAAAGGAGTTTGGCAGTGTTCCTTCCTCTTGAATTTTTTGGAAAAGTCTGAGGAGGATAGGTTTTAGTTCTTCCTTGAATGTTTGGTAAAACTCTCCTGTGAAGCCATCTGGCCCTGGGCTTTTGTTTGCTGGAAGCTTTTTGATGACTGCTTCAATTTCTTCCCAAGTTACTGGTCTATTGAGATTTTTAGATTCTTCCTGATTGAGTTTTGGAAGGTTGTATTTTTCTAGGAATATGTCCATTTCCTCCAGGTTGTCCTGTTTGTTGGAATATAGTTGTTCATAGTATTTTGTAACAATCCTTTGTATTTCGGCGGGGTCTGTTGTTATTTCACCTCTTTCATTTCTAATTTTGTTTATTTGGGTCCTCTCTCTTTGTTTCTTGGTTAGCCTGGCTAGAGGCTCATCAATCTTGTTAATCCTTTCAAAGAACCAGCTCTTGGTTTTGTTGATCTTATGTATTGTGTCTTTGGTCTCTATGTCGTTAATCTCCGCTCTGATTTTTATTATTTCCTTCCTTCTGCTTACAGTGGGCCTTTCTTGCTGTTCTTTTTCTAACTGTTTGAGTTGTAGGGTAAGATAATTTGTTACCATTCTTTCTTGTTTTTTGCAATAGGCTTGTAGGGATATGAACTTCCCTCTCAAAACAGCTTTTACTGTGTCCCATAGATTTTGGATTGTTGTGTTTTCATTGTCATTAGTTGCCATGATGTTTTTGATTTCTTCCTTGATTTCTCTGGTAACCCAGTCTTTGTTCAATAGCATGCTATTTAGTCTCCATGTGTTTAATTTCTTTGGCTTATTATTATTGTAGTTGATTTCCAATTTTATGGCACTGTGATCTGAGAAAATGCTTGATAAGATTTCTATCTTCTTGAATTTGAAGAGACTTTGCCTATGTCCCAATATGTGGTCTATCTTTGAGAATGACCCGTGTGCACTTGAGAAGAATGTATATTCTGTGGCTTTGGGATGAAATGTTCTGAAGATGTCAATTAATTCCATCTGGTCTAATACGTCATTTAGAATTGACGTTTCTTTACTGATTTTTTGTTTAGATGATTTGTCCAGAGGTGACAATGGAGTATTAAAATCTCCTACTATGATAGCATTGCTATTAATCTGTCCCTTAATGTCCTCCAGCAGTTTCTTTATGTATTTGGGTGCTCCCAAATTGGGTGCATATATGTTTACCAGGGTTATTTCTTCTTGTTGGATTACACCCTTTAGTATTATGAAGTGGCCTTCCTTATCTCTTGTTATGTCCTTCACTTTGAGATCTAGTTTGTCAGATATAAGTATTGCTACCCCAGCTTTTTTTTCGTTTCCGTTTGCCTGGAAAATCTTTTTCCATCCTTTCACCTTCAGTCTGTGGGCGTCTGTTTTTCTGAGGTGGGTTTCTTGTAGACAGCAGATGAATGGGTTTTGCTTTCTTATCCATTCTGTTACCCTATGTCTTTTAATTGGAGCATTTAAACCATTTACATTTAAAGTAATTATTGAAAGGTAGGTATTTGATGCCATTTTTATTCTATCCCCCTGTGTTCCTTCTTCACTTCCTATTTCTTTATTATTACAGTAGACCCTTTAGCATTTCTTGCATTGCTGGTTTGTTGGAGATAAATTCCTTTAGTCTGTTTTTGTCGGTGAAGCTCCTGATTACACCTTCAATTTTGATTGACAGCCTTGCGGGGTACAGTATTCTTGGGTTCAGACCCTTCCTTTGCATGACTTTGTATATGTCATCCCATTCCCTTCTGGCCTGATGAGTTTCTGTTGAGAAATCAGTTGCTAGTCTGATGGGGTTTCCTTTATATGTAACTTTCTGTCTCTCTCTGGCTGCTTTTAAGATTCTGGTTTTGTCGATGTTTTTTGCCAGTTTAATTATAATGTGTCTGGGTGTTGATCTTTGGGGGTTCATTTTGTTGGGGACCCTTCGAGCATCTTGGATTTGTGTTGGTTTTTTCTTCTCTATCTCAGGAAAGTTTTCTGTCATTATTTCTTGAAATACTTTTTCCATATCTTGCTCAGTTTCCTTTCCTTCTGGAACCCCTATTATTCTAATATTGTTTTGTTTTGTATTGTCCCAAAGCTCCCTTAGGCTCTCCTCCTGTTTTTTAATTTTTTTTTCTAGCAACTGCTGTAATTGGGTATTTTTTTCCATTTTGTCTTCTAGCTCACTGATGCGGTCTTCTGCTTCATCTAGTCTACTTTTGATGCTTTCTATTGAGTTCTTCATAGTAGCGATGTCATTTTTCATTTCTTCTTGGGTCACCTTCATTTCCTCTTGGGTCACCTTCATTTCCTCTTGGGTCTTCTTCATTTCCTCTTGGGTCTTATTCATATTGTCAAATTTGTCTTCCATTCTTTTTAGCCAACTTATGATCATTACTCTGAATTCTTGCTCTGGTAGGTTGCTTGCCTCTAACTCGTTTACTTCATTTTCTGGTGATGGTTGATTTTCTTTCACAGGCGGGTTGTTTCTTAGTCTCCCCATGCTCTCTCTTTATAGGGTGCCTGGTAACGTAGTTCTCTCCCTCCTGCTTTGATTTAAAGGCACAAAATACAACACAACCAGGTACAACACACAAGGCACTGGACAGAAATGTGTTTGCAATATTAATATCCTCCAAGAAAGGTGTCTAGAACCCAGATAACAAGAACATACAATCCAATAAAAAGAATAAGCAAACCAATCTTACACACACACAAAAAAGCATAAACCTTTGATATAGTTAGCATTCAACATACAACAACAAAGGGGTAGAGAGAAGGCTTTTTTTTTTTTTTTTTGGTGGGGGGGCAGTGGCAAGGTAGGTGTGAATGGGATTGGAGCAGGGGGTTGGGAATTATATATACACAGGACAGGTGAAAATTTTGGAGAGGGTAAACAGAAAGAGTAAGGAAAATCTATAGCAGTAAAGGGTTAAGATAAGCAGGACACCAAAGGTAAAGGGTTAGGAATAGAGAGATGTCATAAAGGTAGGTTTGAGATAGAATAGAGCGTTGGAGAAGGCAAGGTATGAATAGTTTTTAGAATAATAATCCCGCAGGAGGAAATAGAGAAAAAAGGAAATAGAGGAAAAAGGAAAAAAAAAAATAGAAAGCAAAAAAAAAGGATTATAATATGACACTTAAAAAGCAGTAATAAAAATAAACAAAAGAAAATAAGATAAAAAAGATAAAAAAGGTAAAATAGTAGTAGTAATAATGTTGATTACCTATAAAAATGAATTAATTAAAAAGGTAAAATCTAGTGATGGCAGATGAAAAAAATTTCTTGAGTAAACTTTGCAATTAAAGTAGGTAAAAAACAAAAATTCAACAGTTAAAAAAATAAAAATTGAAAATTAAAAATTAAACAAAATTTGCAGTAATGAAGGTCATTCACTTTCTGTGTTGCTATGTCTCGCACGCCTGTTCCCAGTCTGGGCGGTAGTGGCAGTTCACTGTGTTTCACCGTTCCTCCGTGTTGATTACAAGACCTGATTTTTAAGCCAATCTAGAGACCCTATGTGCTTTAGCCTCTGGGTGGCAGTGTTTCTGGATGACTTCCAGGACTCTAAAGCCTTTCTAGCTTTTTCCTCTTCTCTGTGTCTTTGATGGCTGGGGGTGGGGCGGTCCGGAGCTGGCTGCACTCCCCTGTAATTCTGCGGCTACTTCTTGGACTCAGATCCAGCTGTGCTGCTCCCCAGATATCCCTAGTCTTAGGAGCCCTGTCCACAGACAGGCGCGCCTCCAGCTGAGAAGTAAATCCAAGACCAGTCCCTCAGCCTCTGTGCGCCGCGGGAGCTGGTGCGCAGGGGCGGGGGGGGGGGGGGGGGGGGGTGTTGCTGCGCCGAGTGGAACTCGGTCAGAGCTACCGGTCCGAGTCCCTCAGCCACTGCGCGCAGGGGGGGGGGGGGGTGTTGCTGCGCCGAGTGGAACTCAGTCAGAACTACCGGTCCGAGGGGAACTCACCCTCCGGATCGCTGCGAAATCTGAGCTCCTCTGAGATCAAGGGTTCGCGCCGACTATGTTCATTTGGTGTTCCTTGGGGCTCTCTTGTTGAGTTTTCTAATAACTAGCTTGTTTATTTGGTATTGTGGTATGAGTTACATGCAGACAAATATAAGTTGCACAAAGTCAAGGATGTATACCTTTGTGCACTGGTATATCAACTCCACTCATAAGAAAATGTAGACGCTTCATAAGCTCCTTTGTGCTCCTTCCCTCTCAACTTCCTCCGAAGGTAATAGCTATTTTGGTTTTTGTCACCATAGATTGATGGTAAATTTGACTTGCTTTTCCTAAAATATAGCTTATTTGGATAAAATTCCATAACTACTTAAAATGAATGTGTGTATTAACATTATTGGTTGTAGACTTCTACCTAGGTCACTCAGCTAAAGTTAGTGAATTGTCTTTTTCAAATCATCAAGTCTGTACTAATTTATTAAATACTAGAGGCCCAGTATATGAAATTTATGCAAAAGGTAGGGTGTCCCTCAGCCCAGTCTGCACCCTCTCCATTCTGGGACCCCTTGAAGAATGTCTGACTGCAGTCAGACATCCTTCTCACAATCCAGAACTGCTGACTTCCAACTCCTTGCCTGCTTGCCTTCCTGATTGCCCCTAATTGCTTCTGCCTGCCAGCTTGATTACCCCCTAACCACTCCCCTACCAGCCTGATTGATGCCTAACTGCTCCCCTGCCAGCCTGTTTGTCCCTAACTGCCCTCCCCTGCAGGCTTGATTGCCCCCAACTGCCCTTCCTTGCAGGCCTGGTCCCTCCCAACTGCCCTCTCCTGCTGGCCATCTTGTGGTGGCCATCTTGTGTCCACATGGGGGCAGGATATTTGACCACATGGGGGCAGCCATCTTTTTTGTTGGAGTGATGGTCAATATGCATATTACTCTTTTATTAGATAAGTTAGATGTCTGGTGCATGGGTGGGGGCCAGCTGGTTTGCCCTGAAGGATGTTCGGGATCAGGGTGGGGGTTCTCTTGGGGCATGGGAGAGCCTGTGAGAAGGGCCTGTGGTGGTTTGCTGGCCACGCTTAGTTTAGACCCAAACAGAGGCCCTGATATCTGGGTTTATTTATCTTCTACAATTGAAACTTTGTAGCCTGAAGCAGAGCCAAGCCTTCTGCTTGCTCTGTGGTGGCAGCCATTACTCTTGGGATTTATGTATCTTCTCTAATAAAACGTTTTAGCCTTGAGTGGAGGCCTGGGACAGCCAGGGTATGGGGAAAGCTTCTCCATTGCCAGGGGCAACCCTAGCCTCCTGTTCTTTCCAGCTCCATGACTGCCACCATTTCTGTTTTGATTTATGTATCTTCTATCATTGAAACTTTGTAGCCTTAAGCAGAGGCCTAGGCAGGCATGGGCAGGCAGAAATTGGCTTCTTCCATTACTGTGGGCAACCCTAGCCTCCCTCCTGCTCTCTCTGTGGCTGCAACCTTTTAGGATGGGTTGGTTTGCATACTTGCTCCTGATTGGCTTGTGGCATGGCTTATAGGTGTAGGGGGGTTATGGTTAATTTGCATATTACTCTTTAATTAGATAGGATTTTTGCTTGCTCTGAATAATATTTGCAGAGGTATATTATAATATCCAAATATGTTTGTATATTTATCCATATCTTCTTTTAGTTGCTTCATCTTTTACTTTATAAATGTTGAAACTATGTTAGTAGGTTCAAAACACATATCTTTTAGGGGCTTTAGCTGTTTCTTCACTGAATTCTTCTCATTGCCTGTGTTTGACAACTACTGTCCAGGTTAAGTGACCTGGAAAAAACAATTTGTGTTAGCATAGTAAACGTAGCAATCACCTGGAGTATTTCATGCTATAAAATTGAAATAATGTGTCTTTCTCTATTCAGTTTTAGTATAAGATAATACACACTGAATATAGTTGATGCAATCCCCAAATTAAAAATATATATATTGAATTTTTTCTCTCATTTGGGATGATTTTATTTGTACACTTGTGGCTAAATGTATGCATTGATCAACATCTTTCTACACCTATCCTTTCCCCAAATGAATAGATAGTAGCCATTTCCAGCTTATTTAAAGGCCATTTTAAACACTCCTTAGATCCCCTATGTGAACAGATATCTCAATTCTTCCACAGAATACAGTTCAAGTATAAGATATGCTCTTTTTTTAAAGAGAAAAATTGTATCCAATAGTATGGTTTGTTGTATGCTTTTTCTTAAACTTTTCTGATCGCAGGATTGATAAATCATCCCACTAATTATCCCCTTAGAATTAATAACATATATCCTACTGGAGAGATTTGAAGTATTTTTATGTTTATTTGGTTGACTTTTGTTTCTTGTTTATTTTTCTGTTATTTATCCAAATGTCCACAGATGTTAATCCTTCTAGACACTTAACAACTATTGTCTTCAATACAAATTTATAATTATCAATTTCTGATTCTTCATTTCTATCTTCACTTCTATTTTACTATAAAGTTTCACCAAAGAGTTTGAATAAAACTATACAATTAATTTTCAGATGATTTAATATGAGCAAGATCAAGAAAAGGATTGAATACATTTTGACAGAACCATTCAAATCACAATTTTGTCAATTCTTCTTTATTTTATTTTAGAGGATAATAGCATTTGTTTACAGACACATGTGCACACATACCCTGTGTATTGCCATTGAAGTAATATTATCAAATTTACTTATGTGGATTCATATGCTAATATATATTAACATGATTTTCATCAAGTCAGCATGGGATATATTTTTTAGAAGTGTTCATTAAAATCAGATAGTGATTTAGAGTTAATTATGGAGATCCTATTTAACTCTAATGCATCTTGATGATTATAATTTGTTATTTTAGAGAAGATTAAAATATAAAAACTTCAAAATACAATATGGTTAACATAGCAAATTTTATGAGAGAAATCATGTATTCATATTTTGAATGAATATAAGATGCCTCATGATTTAATTAAAGCATTATAATATAGTGATCATTTTGATAATTTTAAAACATATTATTTTATTGTCCATAGTATTACAGATGGCTCTTATTTTCTCCCTTTTTGCCTCTCTCCCCTGTGCAACTACCCCACCTCAGTTCTTTTGAATTTAAAATAGATTTTTATTGATTTGCAAGAGAAAGAAGAAAGGAGAGCATGAGAGAGATAGACATTGGTGAGTGAGAAGCACTGGTCAATCGCCTCCTCCAAACCCCCTACTGGGGATGGAGCCCACAACTGGCATGTGCCCTGACCGGGAATTGAATGGACAACCTCTAGATGAATGGTGGATGCGATGACCCTCAACCAACAGAGGCCCATAAGCCAGGGAAATACATGTTAATCATTAATATCATCTAAGAAAAAAAATGAGAGTTAGGCTATATGGAGTATGGTCATGCCTCTGCCATTATTCACCTAAAGACTTAACTGGCCAAATAACTTGGTGAGTATAGGATTATTACTTAAACTCCATTGACATAAGAATCCTCATTTGTACTACCGTAGTAAAATAGGGTGTGGGGTGTGGGTGGCTATGATTATCTTATCTTTATTGTAATCGTAATAATGAAATTATATCAGAAAAACAATTGATAAAATAAATATTAATAAGCAAGATGTAATGAAGAGGACAAAAAAAAAACAAAAACAAAACATTTGACCAGAGAAAATGCTGATTTATTTTTTGTGTGTGCAAAATTTAAAGCAGAAAAATGAGAAGGAACAACACATCAAAGAAAAACTGAAAGTATTTTAAAATGTAAAGTTAACTATATTTTTTCATAGTTTACTTTCTAAGTTGTAGAACATGAACAAAAAATTGATTTTCTATTGGATAAATCATGGATTACATTGTAATTCCATGGCCATTCAGCATGACCATTACAATCACATACTAGGTTAACTGATCCTATGGAATTTTGTAAAGGTTAAGTGTAAGAAAAATGTAACTAGGACAGGAAAATCTTTTCTCTTATCTCCTCCCTGAAAGACTGAAAATCTGTCTTTTGTGTGGCATTTGGAGAGAAACATTTCTTAAAAAGCTGTTAAGTGTTATGTAGGAGTTAGTGATTGTGACAATGCAGGGGCCAGTCTAGCCTCATGGGATGAAGGGTAACAGGGAGACCAGCACCAGTTCTGCCCTTTGTTTCCCCAGCGGCCTGTCTGCCATTCAGGTTTTGCCCATGTCCAGAATCCAGATTTCTGTGAGAACTGAGGGATGTGTTCTGAGTGCTGTAAGGAGAGAGAAAATAACACAGTTTAGGTATATTTATGTCTTTGAAGGCCAGACTTAACCTGTTCTAATTTGTATCAAATAAATGCAGTATGTTTTATTTGTTTAAATATTAGATTTTGCACATAGTAAAATTTCCATGCATGACAGTGGGATTTTAGTTTAGTTCAATGGTCATTTACTGAATACTTCTTGATATGCCAGCGGTGCTTCATGTTGTAGTACAAAGGGAATAAGATATGGTTTCAACACTTAATTTTTTATAATGTAGCATGACATCTAATTGCTTATATTGCTTTTGTGTATGATCACTCTCAAATCAACATCTTCTCTTCTAAACAAGTGAGTAGGTCCATCTAAATAGTTTAATTTCCTTTTGGGCAAGCAAATATATTATTAATTAAAATAAATAAACATTGCAAAGCAGCTACTACATTCATGACCCTGTGCTGGTCTTGTTCACATAAAAGAAAATGTTATTCATACATCAAAATGATCTCCAGGTTACATATGGGGAAAGCGTCTAATTCAAGATGACTCAATTAAAATGTGACTAACATAGAAATTTTCGAGCCCCTAAAATTGCAGTTCTGCGCTCTTTCACAGTGGGATTGTTTACTGTATTGTAGCTGGGCTTTGAATTGTAGCTGATGATAGAATTCAGGGTTACTTTACTAAAATAATGTTCTGAGCACTGTGACACTGAAATTTGAAACTTGAGTTTAAATTTGACTGCCACCTTCTTGCTAGGTGATCTTGTACAAACCACTTAAAATTACTTTGCTTCAGCATTCTTAATTATAAATAGGGATAGTATTAACCTCATGGTGTTACTATGGTGATAAGTTAATAATTGTACAGTTAAAATAGAAGAGACCTTACTGATAGGTGCATTAGAAATTAGATATTAGTACTAAATAAGCACAGCCTTTGATAGATTCTTAATATGATTGAAGTGATTTCATAGGGTCAGATTAAAAATAATATCTGCATCTTCTTTATCCAGTTATCTATTAAAGGACACTTTGGCCAAAACTGGTTTGGCTCAGGGGATAGAGTGTCCACCTGTGGACTGAAAGGTCCAAGGTTCGATTCCAGTCAAGGGCATGTACCTTAGTTGCGGGCACATCCCCAGTGGGGGAGTGTGCAGGAGGCAGCTGGTCGATGTTTCTCTCTCATTGACATTTCTAACTCTCTACCCCTCTCTCTTCCTCTCTGTAAAAAATTAATAAAATATATTTAAAAAGGACACGTTGGTACATATATACAGTGGAATAGTATTCAGCCATAAGAAAAGATGAAATACTGCCATTTGTGACAACATGGATATAAGGCTAAATGAAATAAGTCAGTGATTTCACTTACATGGCATATAAAGCTAAAAGCAACAAATGAACAAACAATAAAAACAAAAACTCATAAACACAGAAAACACTATGATGGTTATCAGAGGGAAGGGGGTATGGGTATAGTAACATGTAAAGGTGGTCAAATATATGGTGACAGAAGATTTGACTTTGAGTGGTGGGCACACAATGCAATATTCATATTATGTAATATAGAAACGTACACTTGAAATCTATATAATCATATTAACCAATGTTAATACATTTAATAAAAACTATACTATCTACATAAAATGTTCTACCAGTGCTTGACAATAAATATCAGCTATTGTAGAAATGTAATGTGATTAACAACATGGTATCATTGACTAAATATGTTTCAAGCATGCAAATCAAACTTACATTTGTATTTGTTTTAGACTTATTTCAGAGCTTTATATTATTCTGTCTACACTTCGATTTGGAAAACTGTCAACTTACCTGATTAGTTTTGTCTTGTCTTGTTTGGTTTGGTTTGGTAACAATAGGAATCAAACTAATTTTATTGAAAAGAAGTAGTAAAAATTCTAATTTGCAACCAAGGGGAGTATTATATCTTCTACCTGAAATATAACAGGTGGAGGGTGAAATTCAAGTAGCAAGTTTCTCCATCACCAAATAGGGCTGAATGGGATTGTGGGATTGTTTCTAAGGCCATCCAAATCCAATACCCTCTTTTCTACAAAGTCACATTTGACCAGCCAGTTTTCCTTAGTGAACAACAGTTACATTTCCAGGTGTTCAGACAGGAGATGCAGTTGGGAGCACTACTGAGTGACTTGCATTGAACTGTGTTTACACAGGAGACACAGCCCAGGTTTTGTAGAGATGAAGATTGATGTTGATGAAATGCAAAAACCTCTCAAAACCCTCTCCTGGCACTGATAGCATAAAAGTAAATAATTCTTGGTTTACACATTATTATGCATGTTTATGCTTTTGAATAAAAATCAAACTACATATTTTTATTTTAAAATAATGTGTAAATGTTAAGACGTTACTAAAATAAAAAATGTCAAGAAAAGATGAAGAGGAGCCCAATTCTAGTAATGATTTGTCCGGTGACACAAGTTTATTTAACCCCATTTTCCTCTTCACACTGTAAAATTATAGAAATGTATACATAAACCTCTAAGATGCATTCTATTCCATACTTGGTGTTGAAATTCTATAATTATATTACAGTTTGTTCTACTTACTGTTTATAGTGATATGAATAATTTCATACTTAACAAAATCATTATAGGTCTTCTTACATTTTCTAAATGAAGAAGCAATACATTACAAAATACGTATTATACTGGTTTTTAAAGAATTGATCATTCTTCCAAAGTGGATCATTGCTATACATTGTATAGTACAGTGGTCTTAAGTAGGACATTTTCTGTAGAGCATAATTCTATAGACATTTTTCTTAGACTTAAGCTGAATCTTGATTCTTGCTTTATTTGAAATATGTTGCTATCTGACATCTTTACCTTAGCAGAGAGTGTTCATTAGTAAGAATATAGCTCTGATGCCGGGACCATCTGATACAATAAAATGTGGTTGTGGCTGGAGAAATAATGCATATGCTCTTTGCACAAAGAGCTTAAACATGGAGTAAAGCATGCCATTTTCAATTGGACATTTACTTTACTGATACTGAAAAGCATGTAGTACCTTGAAAACAACAATAGTAGAATAATATCCTGTTTGATTAGAACAAAAGGAAGAGCTTTCCCCATTCTCTGCCATATTCTCACATGAGTGTGACAGTAATATTTAACTTGTCAGTCAAGATGCTTGACAAAATAATCATATTAGTATGTCTTAGGCAGTAATGAAAAGATGTGCCTAGCATACTTGTTTGTAAAATTTGCCAGACTCATTTAAAGTCAAAGATATATACTATATATAGCACTGCTATACACACAACAGCTTGGCCAATTCTAGTTGTAATTACCAGTGATGGACTTGCCTAAATATAAAGCTAAATAAGCTGATATAGTTTTTAAAATATTTAGAAATGCTTTATAAAAGTGGCTATATTTTTCTACCTATCATTATATGTGTATGCAATGTAATACATATAAATAACATTTCTTGGTCACCATAAAAAGACATACAAAAAATTACATTTTTAATAAAATAATAATTGATGGACTATAATCTCTATTAACATAAAGTGATTCTTTAAGTTGGTCAAAATACTTTCTATAGATTACCATTCTACTGACCATTTCTGCTAGAGTGCCCAGAATGCTTTTAATTTCATCCAATGCAGTATTCAATTATGGAATTTCCAGTCATCCAATGCAGTTTTCAATTTATATATTGAACATTTTCCAATTCTGGAATTTCCATTTAGATCACTTTTATGGTTATCATTTCTCCACTAAGATTCTTCTTCCCTTCACTCACTGGATCAATCTTTTCTTTTAAGTTTTCTTGGACATATTTATACTTGTTTTAAAGTTCCTTACTATTATTTGAACATTTGAGTTATCGACAGTCCTGAATTGACTGCATTTTTTTTCATTATAGGCCACATTTCCCGCTTACTCATATCTAGGAATCTTGATTTTATGTAGAATGTTTTAAATAATATATCTTAGCAGTTTGGGATTCTGTTTGTTTTCTTCAAGGGCATTAAATTGTGTTCAGGCAGATGATGAAGTTGCTGACAGATCATCTTAATTCTTTGAGGCTTGGTTTTATTCTTGGCTAAAATAGGTCTGTTTTGTTTTTATTTTGTGTCCCAAGGCATGGTCCTTACACTGGGGGATGGTTCTTATTCTAGAGTTCTGCCTTATTGAGAATGTCATGTCAGCTGATGCCTAGGGTGCTAAGGCTTCTTTCCTCTGGCTGACTAGGAACTTCCATATCACCCATGTAATCTCCACGTTGGGTCTCAGCCAGTCTCAGTAAGTATTTATGTCTCTTGGGACAATTGTATAACATACATATGTTCTGGAACTAGTATATAGGCATGATCACTGTGCAATTCTAGTTTTATCAATAGATGCCTTATCATTTTGGCACTATGTTTATTACATAGAGAAAAATGGGATGGAGAATCTTTCTGATCTTGTATGTTTCTCCTTTCCCATATGATTCATTTTCAATGATGAAATTCTGTATTCCATTGCCACGCATGTTATATAATGATTCACTTCAGATTGAGCACTAATCAATAATTAATGAATTAGATGCTGTACGTTCATGTCTCTGTTTCTAATTAATTAACTGCTGTGAATTCCTGTCTCTGTTTCTATAACCATCCGAATTTCAGTCTTTAAAATGCAGCCATTATTAATTACATTTTGAGATCTCTGCAATATTGTTTTTGGTTTGCTATGTCATACTGTCTCACAAGAATTAAAGGGGTCAGCTGAATCGTGGAAATGTTTTTACACACCTCTCTGGATTGGGGGGAAAGGGAACAACTTAAACGGCATTGCTACCTAAGGAAAACATCCCTAACCCCGTAACTCTAGTGTTCAGAACACATTTCCTCTATTTCAACAGATGTTTCCACTTTACACCAGCAAAATGTTCACCCACCCTGTGTCCCAGCTGCTGCTGCCACAGTTTCCTTACAAATTGACTGCTTGCTGGACTCCCCAAAGTCTATTTTAATCTTCATCATATAAGCAGTGAGGGTGACCTAAGGAGAACGTCCCCAGGCTTAGGCATAGTTAACAGTTTACAAATTATTTTCCACACATGTTTATGGCCTCCTATGGCCCCGTCATGTCAGTGGTTCTCAACCTTTCTAATGCCGCGACCCTTTGATAGAGTTCCTCGTGTTGTGGTGACCCCCAACCGTAAAATTGTTTTTGTTGCTACTTCGTAACTGTAATTTTGCTACTGTTAATGGATCATAATGTAAATATCTGTGTTTTCTGATGGTCTTAGGCATCCCTGCTAGCCGCTCTCAACCTGTCGCGACCCTGCTGTAGAGACCATCGGAAGACACAGATGTTTACATTAGGATTCATTAACAGTAGCAAAATTACAGTTATGACGTAACAACTAAAATAATTTTATGGCTGGGGACCACCACAACATGAGGGACTGTATTAAAGGGTTGTGGCATTAGAAAGGTTGAGAACCACTGTTTTAGGTGCTTGAGATACAGAAGTGAATAAGGGTTCTGCTTACAAGGGCCTGGCTTTCTTGGGGAGATGATGATGATGATGAAAAAATGAAGATAATGACTACATGGTTTTAGTCAATTGCAGATAAATTCCATAAAGACCTATTCAAAAAATAAAGTGATACCTATTCAGAGGAAGGTAACTGGGAGAGTTATCAGCAAAGGTTCTCTACTGAGCTCTTTGCTTGAGGGAGGCAACTGCAGTAACAAAGCTTTGACCCTGAGAATGGTCGGCTCACCTGTGACAAAGCTTGCTTCCACTTCATGGTGACTGTGTCACCATAGCATGCATTTAACGTTTTCAATATTGTTTCTTCTCCTGTATGGTTCTTTTCTCTGCAGCACACCCTCTTTCCCCCCAAGTCTCTTGCTGTCTTGATTTTGTCATTATTATATCTCACAGTATTTCTTTAGTTTTTTTTTCTTTTTTGCAGCTTCTGGGAGAATTTTAACTGCTTTTTTTTCTATTGAACTTCTCTGTATTAGTTTCCTATTACTGCTGTAATATATTACCGTAAACTTAATGTTTAAAATAAGACAAATTTATTATTCTAGAGTTCTGGAAACCAGAATTCTGAAGGGGGTTCACTGAGTTAAAATGAATCTTTTAATTTACAAGTTCTTATCAAGAGTCTGGCATATCATAACTAAATCAGTATTTATTAAATAAGTGAATGCATTGATTAATCTCATATTAAGACCTAAAGAATACAGTGAGATGAGAAAAATAAAGCACATTTTAAGCATCTTCACAATTGACAATTGTCAGAATCCTATGATAAAGTGTGAAACATTTCAGGATTCATAATATATCATTTATTTATCATTATTAACTTAAATATTTGTGCTACAAATTATCAAAGCCATTTTAAGTGTATTATTTTATTTTGTGATGCTGATTTTCTTTTGTGAATTGATTTTGTTTTTGACATAATTCTCTGGTTATTTTGAAATTATGTAAACATAAGCCTTTTTTCTTTTTCTTTTTTCTTTTGCTTGTCATCCATGTTTCCTATATTTCCAAGAAAGTCATGAGACACTTTAGGGGGCAGAAATGAAAACAGCTTTCCTAAATAGTGTTCATTCCCACTTGAGTCTTTTTAGGTGAATGATACTTGATACTCTGGGCAATCCATACACCATAGAGGAAGAATTGACTGATCTCTGTATTAACACTTTTTAAGAAAAATGCACTATACCCATAGAATTTTCATTGAAAGCTCCATAGAAACCAACTGAAAATGTACAATGAACGGGAGATTACTGTCAGAAAACTGTATTTTATTCTTTATGCTGGACTATGAGAGCTATTTCTCCACAGCTGTTTTCTCTTCTGAAGCTGAATAATGGCAAGGTGAGTAATTATTAGAAGCACAGCGAGTTCCTGGATACACACAGCCTGTGGGTGAAAAGCTTATTCTAAGGCATTAGATTGTAGGTAGAGGAAAAAAGGATTTCCAAAGCAAGTGGATAGCTTCAGAGAGTTTTTACCCCTAAAGTGATCTCTAAACAATAAATATAGCTTTATTTTAAAAGTACAATATGGTCTGCTCTAGATAGATGATACTGCAGTAGCCATTTAGTCAAAGGAATGGCTACCTATCAAGACTCAAGTTCCACACAGAATTAAAACATGTTCCTACTTATGCACAGAACATCGGGTTAGGCTAGAGATAAGTAGAAATTTCATTTATGAATTACAGTTAAGGGCAAAATTCACAAAAAGCATGCATCATTTACACAGAACTTTTCTGTGCTTTTATTAAAAAGCATTTGCCGATTCATTAAGTTCTCTCTTTTTTCTTCCTTTCTTGGTCCCCAGTGACCAGCTCTCAGCTATGGACTGGTGGAAAGACAATCTTAAAAGGAGAGTGTTATGGAAAAAAATTAAATATATTTTATTGATATTTTACAGGGAGGAAGGGAGAGAGATAGAGAGCTAGAAACGTCGATGAGAGAGAAACATTGACCAGCCGCCTCTTGCACACCCCCCGCCGTGGATGTGCCCGCAACCAATGTACATGCCCTTGACCGGAATCGAACTCGTGACCCTTCAGTCCGAAGACTGACGCTCTACCACAGAGCCAAACCTGTTTTGGCATGTTATGGAAAAATTTTTGTTTGTTTGTTTCAGTGTACAGTATTCTCTAAGAAGACTGGAATGTAGGTTTGTAAAAGGAACAACTCATCCTTGCCCTTAAGCATGTAGGTTACAGAACTATCTCTTACAACTACCAAGGGCACAGTGCTTCCTAAAACAACCACTGACGGACAGCATGACTTATTTATTCCCATTCCTATTTACCTTTCAGAGGCTTTACTCACAGGGGTGCTTATCATTTTCCAGGTCATGAGTTTTAATTGCCATTTAAACCTTAGCATCAACACCTAAATGTATACTGCTTGTTTTTGCATCACATCGGACCTTTAGAATATAGGTGAATGTCTTTGAAGCTTTCAAATTCCCAAATATACTTTCCCCCCCCCGTATGTATTGTTTGATTTAATAATATTATTTTTGATTGAATAATATTATTCCTGAGGCTAAAAAAAGTTACAAAGATAATTTGACATTACATTTCCCTTATGTCATTCGTTTTTATTTAATAATTTTAATGTATAGTCTATTGCCTAACTGTCCTCTCCTGAAAGTAGGGCCAAAAAATTAAGAGTGACTTGTTTGTGCTATAATATTGAACTTTGGAAGAAAAGTTTAGGGACTAGACTGTCAGTGGGCTGATGATGGGTTATATTCACAGGAATATAGAATATCATGTAGTGAGATGGAATAATACAAGTGACAACATTAACTTTTGCCTCAAACTATATTCTAAATTATTCAGACTAGGACAAGAAAAATGCAAAAAAAAATATTCTGGAAGCCCTGTTCAGGGAAATTGATGTGGAATGTATATGTGTGTATTCACGTCTCTTCTGGGTGTATATTTCTATTAGTACCAAAAATGTTACTGAGATTCACTTAACTACTGGATGTCAGTGTTGCTGACTATTAAAAAAATGAACAAAATATTTAGTACATGTTTTTCTTACATAAAAAGTAATATATTAGAACTTTGCATTTACAGAAGGGATTAAAAGCTTACTTAAAATCTTTCATCCACACGGCTTATTTAATTTTGTTTTTAAGTTAATAAAATTAGTTTAGTTTAACCCATCTTAGGCTCAAAATATCAATAAGATTTTAAAATATTTTCTATTTAGAAATTTTAATTTACACTTTGGAAAACACTGAAACCAGGTGAAAATAGATGATGTAATGCCTTTAAGCAATTTATCTATCTATCGATCCATCTATATATATATCTATCTATCTATCATCATCATCATCTATCTATCATCTATCTATCATCTATCATCTATCTATCTATCTATCTACCTAACTATTTATCATCTATCTATATATCACCTATCAGCATCTATCTGCCTCTATACAAAATTTCACAATATCATTTTCTATATTTTTTTGGAGCAGACTTAAAATTAGTTTACTTGAAGGAAATATTTGAGATATGTCATGAAAACTGCCCTGAAGTAAGTCTTGATATAGATAAGTGTTTTGTATTTTATTTACAAATATTTTGTTAAATATTACTTTATCTATAGAGTTAAAAATCTTTGACACACTCTACAGCAGTATTTTTCAATCATTTTTCATTATTGTCCACAAGAAGAAATTATCATGATACCAACAAAACATATTAAATACTAAGGAATAAGAATTTATCTAGCTCTGGAGGGACAAAATCCATTGTTATATTTAAGCTTGTTTTCATCCTTCCCAGACCAATTTTTCTTCTCCTTGGGCTCAATATCACCTCTATTAAAAATCTCTATTATATTTCTAATGTCTCATGACAATATTCCTTTCTCAATCTTTACATTTTCTTTTGGATTAAGAAATGACTATAGCTGATTAACACACAATTACTTTTGTTTCAAAGGCTAATCTAGTATAATGATTTAAAAAATAAAAATGAGTTATTAGTTAATGGTTATTTCTCTGACTCCAAAAGGCTATTTTCAAAATATGTTTTGATTTAGCTACTTCAAAATCACCCATAAAATAAAAATATACTTATATACAAACATAAAAACATTACAATTTTTAAAAATAAAGCTTTTGCTTTGCTGAATGCCTCCTCCCTTTCCTAACCCCTTTCTCCTTAAATTGTGTGAATATATGGTTAAAAGTCACACATAATATATTCTTGTCAATGAATGTATTCAGAGTTGATTTCCCCAATACTATAGACTCCATCTGTGTTTCTATTAGCATTTATTTCCTTTTCTAACTCAAACCATTTCAAGAAAGAAAAATCCATTATATTTTCAAACAAATTACACTTGTAAATGAAATAAAAATCCTCAGGGAGATTTGACTTCAAAGTGTCTAAATGCCAAAAGTGGTTATTGGATTACTATATATATATATATATATATATATATATATATATATATACATACATATATATATAGCTATGTATACAAGTGATTTAAAAGTATTTATATTTTATAAATATACAACTAGCTAAATCTGGCCTCACAGAGCAAATCATTAATTATAACTGTTTCAGGTAAAAATGTGGGAGAATTAATAGTTCTTAATATGTTTAAAATAACTAGCCAATAAAAAATCCATTGTTTTCTATTATTAGTACACTAGAGGCCTGGTGCACAAAATGTGTGCACTTATTGGGGGGGGGTGTCCCTCAGCCTGGCCTGAGCCCTCTTGCAGTCCAGGAGCCCTCAGGGGATATCCCATTGACACTGAGTCAGGAGAGTCTCCCACCACCACTGCTGCACTTGCCAGAGGTCAGCCTGGCTTCTGGCTGAGCAGCGCTCCCCCTGTGGGAACACACTGACTACCAGCGGGCAGCTACTGCGTTGAGTGTCTTCCTCCTGGTGGTCAGTGTGTATCATAGCAAACTTTTGTCTGCTGTTTGTTCAATTTGCATATTAGCCATCTGTTATATAGGATTATTTTCAACTTTTAGAATAGTGTGGACATTTTTAGAGGAAGAAATTATTCAAAAACCAAACAAACACTTAATTTAGGAAATGCCACTTGTAATATACTCCCAATGACTGATTCAGTAATACTCATTCGTTAATTTAAGAATGACCTCTGCCTCCTGCATTTATTTCTCTTAGTTGCTTTTCAGGAGAAATACTATCCTGATTATCCAGAAACATAAGCTGTGAAACTGCATAAATAGCTTAGACTGTTTATAATTTTATCTTTTTGGGAACTAAAATTGAAATAATTAACTCTCAATTACATGTGATAATTGGGTGATGAAACCATGGTTAATTTACATTATTTTGTTTAATTTTTCTTTTCATTTTGATTTTTCCCCCTTTGGCTTAACCTGACTCACCTATCTTCCTCTTGCTTGCTTAATCATTAAATCCTCACTAAAATGAGGTTCTGGTCAACAACTAGTCTTTAGGAGCAAGGTCCTGGGTATATTGACTACTGAGACAGAGTCAAAGATAATATCTTGACTTCAGTTATGGTTTAGCTCAAGACCCAGGAAAGAGGAATGATCTCACAGAACAAATCCTTGAGAAATTGGACAGAACAGCTCCATGGTTACATTAGGACCAGATGCAATGATTGATTACCTCTACCATAGTACCCACCCATCAGTAGAGACCATGATCCTAGCTCCATTGCTCACCATGACTAATGACTTTCCTCCTATATGATTTATCTCAGGAAATCATCAGGGAGTAAGGTCGTTGAGCATGAATTACTTGTGATTATGGTATGACTCCATGGCCTTAATAAATTCTTACTTTATTGGATGCAAATTCCTCTATGTGTCTCATTGGACTTTGCTGCACACAGTAGAATGGATTATTTTAGTGTGGTAATAAAAACTTAAACAAAATTAAAAATTATTTTTAAGTCTTCATCTTTAATTTTGTAATAAATGTGATTTTTATGAAGTCTTTGTTAGGAGATAATTTTCCATGGTTTCTCACATTTTTGCATATGTTGTGAGAAAGGGAACTGACTACTTTCTATTCCAGGACAATCTTATGGAAGATGTGTGTAGAAAAAAAGTCCTGGAAACATAGAGATGCCCCTTCCCACCCCAATGCACACATCCTAAACAAGTTAGTTTGCTGTCCAATATAAAAAAGAAAAGGTCTGCCTCAGGAGCAAAAGTCAGGCTGGCTTACTATACCTTGTAAAAGATTGGATTCTTTAACTAAAGGCACACTACCATGCAAGTAAGTGTCACATGGCCTTGTTTACATCACTGTATGGGAACTGGGTTTTCAACAACTGGCACACTTGCTAAAGCACTGCTACTGCTATTTCAGTGAGCAGAAATAAAGGAGTCTGTGTGTTCTGTTAGCATTTATGTAACAGGCCAACCTGTTAGTTACACTGTTCATTGGGTGAAAATTCAGACCCTTCACAGTTTTTCAAAGTCACGTTCCCACCTAGATTTCCTTAATAATGGTACACTGCTTTTAAAATAAATATGAGAATATTCACATTATCCATAAAACCTAGCTTGAGCAAATCTGAGATTATCTCTGAAGCTGTATACACCTTTCCCCCGATAATTATAGTGATCTATACTTTTATTCCTCATACTAGTCATTTATTTCCATCTCAGGTCTCTGTTCTGAAAATTCTTTACATATTGGTATTTAGAACCTACTGAGGCTTCAATTTTTAGTCCATACATTACTCTTTCATAGGAAATCTACCTGAATCCCAAGGCCCAAGAAAATATTTCAGTTATACACCTATATATAACTTCCTCTATTTTTTTCTCATTTGTCACATTTTAAAATTAAATATTTTTATTACATATTTTTTAACATTGTGTATTTTTGGTGATAGTTGTCACACATAAGGCATCAAAAAGGTGTAATACATAGGAGACTCTCAATATGTACTTAATGAATAACACAATATTTATTGAGTGTTTAATGTGCAGGCAGGATCTATATATAACCACATGGGACATAGCAGTAAACAAATCATAGTTTATAGTCTCATGAGCCTTATACTTTTTGTGGGAGAAGAATTGTCCCATAGTGATTAGATTTTCTGTTTCTGAGGCCATATTGATTAAATTACTTCTAGTTCTGCCTCTGATAATTTGAGACACCTTGACCAAGATTTTGATATTGTTGAGTCTGACATATACAATGTGCTCTCTCTCTCTCTCTCTCTCTCTCTCTCTCTCTCTCTATATATATATATATATATATATATATATGAATATATATAAATATATATATATATATATATATATATGACATATTCAAGATGCCTGATATTTAATAGCTAGATAGCTATACTGAGCGGCCAGATTATTATGATCTATGCATGCATAATAATATGGCCACTCAATGTATATCTTATATAATAAAAGGCTAATATGCAAATTGTCCCCCTGACCAGTAGTTTGACCAGCAGGCAGGCCACCCAACCGCCACCCCCCCCCCCCCCCGTGCAGGCTAGCCAGACCATGACCAAATTCATGCACCGGGTCTCTAAAATATATATATATATATATATATATATATATATATATATATATATATCTACTGAGTGGCCATATTATTATGCATTCAGAGATCATAATAATCTGGCGACTCAGTGTATAAGCCCTTAAAATTATTGTTCTTCCTTTTCAGCAAAACACTGAAACAGTCATTGAAAAATCAATTTGAGAAATGAAACAATTTGTGCATCCTTTTCAATGTATGCTCTTTTATTTTTAAAATATATACTCTTTGCTTGGGATAAAATAGTAAAATAATAAAAGTTTATCCATGCTATTTTTATTCAAAAATCTTTCCAAAATTTGGACCAACTTTTTTTCTCTCATTTCCTGCTGTTGAATCCCTGTGAACTAGAATAAAACCTGAAATTAGAAATTTAAAATAACTGGTATATAGTAGTTGCTCAATCAATAAATTTTAAGATAAGAAAAAAATAGAACTCCATTTATTAGTCATGGTTATCTAGTGTAATAGAACCAATAGGATATAGGAGATCTATGATTGGAGGAATTGGCTTATATGATGTGATTATGGAAGGTCAGAAGTCCATCTGAAGCTGGAGACCTGGGAATGATAGTGGTACAATTCAGTTGGAGGTTGAAGGCCTGAGAACAAGAGAAGTCAATGGTGTGCATCTCAGTCCATGGGCGGCAGAAGATGAGACAAGATATCCCATCAAGCAATGAGGCAGGGAAAAAGTGGCGAATTTCTCCATCCTCCACCCAAGGCCCTCAGAGGATTGGGCATTCCTAGCCACACTGGGGAGAACAGTCTATTTTATTGAGTCCACTGATCCAAATGTTAATATCATATGCAAACACCCTCACAGACATTCCCAGAAATAATATTTAATTTGGGAACTCTGTGGCCAGTGTATTAGGGAGATAAAATTAACCTGCACAAGTTTACCCCTTGTCAGTTGGCACCTATACACATGTTCTTCATCATACTTAAACTCCAAATCAATCTAATAACAAAGTCGTAATTCTGCCTAACATGGTACAACTACTCTGTATACAATTGAAAATGCTCTAACCCCTCATACAGCAAAAGATAAAATCCTTGAGAGATGTTTATTCTTTTCAAGATATCCCATAAATTAAAATCTATCACATAAAATAAAGACACCTTCTATTATATAATGAAAGGAATAGGAAAGGAAAGTAAACAAATGTCACACACATACATTCACACACACACACACACACACACACACACACACACACACACACCATGATTACAGTCCTTGCATTTATACCTGCTCACATGGCCATAGCTGGCATTTATAAGTACCTTTTCTACTGCCCACTTTGAATTCACTTTGCCTTTCATAAGTATCTCCTCTGGCTATGTTTTTGTACCTGGTGCAATGGCAAAAACCTCTCTTTATTCCTGAAGGGTTTGGGTCATTAGTAATTATGCCTGCATTAAATTGCTGTAGTTTTCCATTGACCTTAATCATAAGGCACACAAATTGTGATATTGTGATTTATAGAGGATATATGGTTAGTTGGTCATTCAGATGACCAAAGCATATTTCTCATATCTACTTGGTCTTTGTCCATGGTTTCTGGCTCACAACGCCCAAAACCCTTGGAATTTTTTGAGTGATAAAGGAATATTTTTGTTGTTTTTTCTCTTGTCCCCAGTTTCTGGAAATGCTTCAGAGCCATAAAAGTAAAACACATGTCTTTTTATTCATAATTAGTCCCCGTTTTTCCACAGTTGGATTTATGTTAAAGAGGTGACTTTTGGAAAGCACCAGGGATCGGGGTTGGTGGCCAGGGGAACAACCCGCATAAGAAGAAAACATTCACTCCATCCCCTGACTTACTGGGAAAGAAGAGAAGATAGAGGTTTAGACAATCACATGCCCATGTAATGAAGCTTTCATACAAACCCCAAAGGAGGGATGATGGGGAGCTTCCAGTTGGGAATCATAACTTTTCCATGTGCCACTGTACTGGGCCCAAAACTCCATGAAGACCTTACCCTATGTACCTCTTCATCAGGCTATTGGCCTGGCTTTAATAACCTTTAATAACTTGGTAATGCAGTGAGTAAGTCTCCAGATCTGTGCACCATTCTAGCAAATTTATAAAACCCCTGGTTTATAACCAGCTGATCAGAAGTACAGGCAACAACCTGGACTTTAAATCAGCATCTGAGGAGGAGAAGTCTTTGAGAGTGAGACCTTTACTTGTGAAATCTGGTCCTATCTTTGTGTTCCAAGCACTGCTTGATGGTGTGTGGAAAAATTGCCCCTTCCAGAACTATTAAAGAACTCTAAGGAATGCCCCAAGAGACGTCCTCCATTCCAGACATACTTTTTCCTACCTCCATTGTTGAATAGTAATTCTAAGCAGTCAAGATCAGTCACCCCATCGAACAGAGGAACGTTTTTATTTGCCTGTGGATTCAGAGGCCAGGGAAGCTCAAGGTAACCAGGTGGCAGGCTTAACTTTCCCTCAGTGGAAGCACTGTTATGACTCCTGGTGGAAGCATTGTTTCCTCTGGAACTAAAACCTCTAGGTCAGCAAAACATACAGCCATGGGAATGAGAAGTAAATATTTTGCTAATGTGTCATAAGGAATAATAATGAGCGGTGCCATTACTATCGCTCACCTTTGATTCCTGGACCTGTCAATCTTGTCTATCAGAGAAACAACACCCTGTATCAAATGCCGATGTATGGCACATATAGCTTTCTCTCAAACTATCCTCATTTCTAGAGTTTAATTTTTGTTTGGGATAAAACATTAAAATAATAAAAGTTATCTCCTGCCGTTTTCTATTAAAGACCTTCCTAAAATTATGAATAAACATGTATCTCAGTAATTAAAATCATGTGATCTGGGACAATATCTCAGGTTGACATATTTAAATAACTGATGTATAGTAGTTAATACATCAAAACCCTTAGTGTTGTGGGGTGCAAGAAGCAGATCTCCCCCTTGGGGGTTCTTGTCCAGAAAGTTTGAAGAATAAAATTGGTGCACTTAAAGGACTAGTTAGTGAAAGGGTGGACATTTATTGGAAGCAAATATAGACTCTCATGTAGGGAGGGGTCCCTAAGGGGGTAACCCACTAAGCTCCTTTTTTCTACGGTTTATAAATGCTTCTGTTCTTTGTTCCTTCATGATCCCTTCTAATTGGATTATTTCCCCAATTTCTGACTCTGTGCTTTTCTAATTGGTCAGTCTTCACATAATATCATCTTAAAATCCAAATCCTAAGTGGTAACACCCTCATTCTCCCCCACCCCCTTGTTTTACATCATTCCTCTATCTCCTGTGAACATACGTTTCCCCTTTTCTAGCATTTGTCCACATTTCTCCAACCTCTGTGAGAGTATGTCTCATTTTTTCCCGTACTCTGTGATTTTTCTTTATCCTCTGTGAATGAATGTCTTCCTCTCCCCTTATCCGGTGGCACCTTTCTATTCTCTGTGAATGTATGCCTTCTGGTAGCTTCAAGCCCTCATCTCTGCTTTCCACCCCACATGGACCTTCTTTATATCTAGACTCCCTAAACCTGCCTATTTTATTCCTAAAGTTCCTTTCAGTAGAGTTCAATAAATTATTTTAGGCTATTAAATAGCAACGGTTTGCTAAACAAAGGTAAGCAAACTTACTCATCCCCAATTCCTTTATTCTTTAAAAACATATTTATTTTAAAATATTTTCACATTAAAATTTTTAAAAAGCAAGTACATTTTCTATAAACAATCTAAATTTAAATACTATAAAATAGGATGTGAATGACCCTGACAATTACATAAAAGACCATACATAAAGCACTTATAAGGTAGTTGTGCACATATTAGGTACTAGCTAAGGGTAAGTTCCCTGAATCATTAAATAATTTTCCAGTGTTTATGTTCCTGAAACTGGTGTAAGTGCTGAGCACACTGATACAAAAAAGAAGGAAAGGTGGAGGAGAAGGAGGAAAAAGAGAAGGAGAAGGAGGAAAAAAAGGAGGATAAAAAGGAGAAGAAGGAGGAAAAGAAGCCAAGCGCAAGAGACTATGAGAGGTTATTGTATGAATTCACACAATTTATGCTGGCTGCAAATAAATGTTTGCTAAACACATTTTTAATAAAAAATAATGAGTTGTAAGGTCCCAAGACCACCAGTGAGTCCGATGGAGTGGGCGACGACCCCAAGTCAAACACCAAGACAGAAACTTGATGCAAAAGCAGGAGGATTTTTATTACAAGCGCAGCGCAGGGGCTCTCAGGCAGGCAGACAGCAACCCGAGGGAAGTGCTGGCTGACTGGAGCTCCGAGCAACTGCAGAACATGAGTTTATAAAGGCAAAAACCACACGCAGGTGGGGTTACACATGGAGGGGGAGGAAGGGAACAAAGAAATTCCAAGAAGGGGAGCTGGGCTTGTTAATTACATGTTTTATGACAGGGTCTATGCTTAGTCAACAGTCCATATCTGATAATCTTGCAAGCCCCTTTGCCTCCCCCCTTCCTATTCCTCTGGGTAAGTCCTAGTCTGCTATTGAGGTACCTCCGGGCATGGTCTTTTCCATAATTACAGGTTAGGCTGGTCTCTTCCTGGCAGGTGCATTCCGAGGTGGTCAGCTCAGTTCCCAGGGGGAGAATTCCACAGTGGTCAACAGGATGAAACCTCCCTGGGGACCTAGCCCTGCTTTAATGTTTTGTCATAAAATATTGCATTCTGGCTTTTTGCATTTCAGGATAGGGAGTTTCTGGGGACTGACTTCATTCTTGCCTAATCTTCAGCCTTAAAGAACTGACCTCATTCCTGTCTAATCTTTAACCATAAAGGTCACATCCTGGAACAGGCAGTGGGGGAAGCCAATTCCTCAATCTTGGGGCCCTTACAGAGTGTACAGTAGCAGGAATGCCAAATGTAGGGTTGCATATGGATTAAGTAGTCAAAAGGGTCAAATTTTGCTGATTAAAGTTCAAATAACCAAGTCATTGGGGATATAGGAGGGAGGGTTAATTAAAAGTTATTCTCAGAAATCAATTTACCCAAGCAAAAATGGAAATAGTTCACTAAATGTAGGCAATGAAAACAAGTATATAATCTATAATGCTAACTAAATGAGAGTAGAAGAAAGTTCATATTGGAAGTTAGGAACTTTAAATTATTTTCCTATCCCTCTAACTAAATGAGAAAGGAAAGCAGTAAAATTTGTGAGAAACTCCTACAGGACTTTTGCTCCCTGGAAATAGAAAAGCAGAAATGCATATCTGCTTGTATATAAGGCCTTTGCTACACATCTCCATATGAATGATTAAGGCAAAGGCGATTAAAATGACAATGCATTGCTGAATGTTGACTGGTGGCTCAGGGGGCTGGGTTTGACTAAGTTCAGTTACACAACCAAGCAGGCTTCTAATTCATTGCTTCTGTCCCATAACAGAAAGGTACCAGGGGCCACAGTCCCTCAACAATCCTAAAACCAAAGAGCTCTTACTACCGAAACATTTTCCGAAGTTTGTGGCATACTTATTTGCTTCCCAAACCTGACTAGAATGACTGAAAGGTTTTCTAAACATAAAAATTGTCAAGGTTTGGTGAAGAAATGGTGATATATTAAATTAAAGATCACCGGCCCAAACCTGACATTATTTACATTGATATACCTTGTGAGGGGTAATGGCCCAGATGCCTTATTCCATGCAGCGCATTACTCTTTTAAAATACTAAAAATTCTGAAAGCTGAAAATCGTTTTCCACAAGGGTATCCTGTAGCTTGCAATGCTGACTTGAAGCACACGGACAGCCCGGGCAAGAATGAGGCAGAGGGGGCAAAACTGCCTTTTCCTCTCAGATACCTGGTTATGAATTGTCAACCTAGATTCTAGGAGAACTTCTAGGAAGCAAAAGAGATTTTTATTCATATTAGGTTTGCCAATGAGGGAGACACAGCTTAGCATAAACCAAGAGTGTCTTCTCAAGTAGGAGAGTGCGGATGAGTTTTTAAAGGCAAAAACTTCAGATAGCTGACCTTTAAGAAGTGGAAAGCTGAAAATATCCACTATATATTTTTTTGGCTTGGCCTTTCCAGTTTTATCTAATCAAAATGTTTTAATGATTTTTAGAGAGAAAGGAAGGGAGAAGGATAGAGAAATAGAAACACAGATGAGAGAGGAACATCATCAGTAGACTGTCCCCTGCGTACCCAGTGGGGATCCAGCTAGCAGACCAGGCATGTGCCTTGACCAGGTATCCAACCTGTGACTTCCTGGTTCTTGGGTTATGCTCAACCACTGAACCACACCGGCTGGCCCCATGTTAGCTAATTTGGCATCAGCAAGTAGGACTAGGTCAGCAGGGGCGACATAAGACATGAGCCAATGCCTCAGTTTCCCTTAGAGACTGATAGATAAACTGGTAAAACAAGATTTGTAATTAAACAAAGCAGGGAGTGCAGTTTGTATCCTAGACAAAGTCAGAGTTCAAACTGCAAAACTGGCAGTTCACTTAGGACCAAATATCAAATTTAAAAATGTCTCTATATTTGGTCATAAAATTATGATATTAGAATACCCACTCATGTCCCATACCCTCTTCTATCTCTACCTACCTCAATAAATAAATAAAATATCTATAAAAATAAAATTTCTATTGCAAATAGTTAAAAGAAAGAATCTTCAGGGTCAACTTAATATCCATGCTATATGTATGTGAAGAGTGGGAGGGTGAGAGAGAGGGAAGATCATATTTTGAAGGGATAGTTAATGGCTCTTTTGGATGTCAACAATAACCTAAGATGTGGTTAAGTCACTGAAGCCCAGAGAGTTAAATTTCCCAATCTGTGAAGTACATAGGATTCTCTTTGAAGGATTCTTGTGAAAATGTAGTGCAAGGATGCAAGCAAAAATAGTTTGGAAAACATAAAGCATTATGCAAAGAGACATGGCATTTTTGGTTAAAGAAAAATGGTTAAATAAGTAAAAGCTTTTGTGCATATTAAGAGAATTGGATTCAAAAAACATATTTCTGTTTTTAAATTACAAGCCCCTGTGTCAAGGCAAGTGTATGACTTTGCTAGATATCACAAACTAGTGATTTTTCATACAAATCACTCAATTGATGTTGATAGTGATAGATTAATTAAAGAAGGTAGCCACCATATGATAGATTAATTAAAGAAGGTAACCAAGACTGGGAGATCAGGACACAGGCCTTTATTGAAGAGGAAAGTGACTCCTGCCGGCTACTTCCAGCGAGAGAGAGGGCGCGGAAGAGGCCAGAGGGGACCTGGGGTCCTGCTTTTAAGGGGAGAATAGGGGGCTGGGGCTTAGGCACTCCGCACATGCTGATTGGTGGATCAGAGCTCAGATATATCTGGCCACAGGTGGGGTTTGTGTCTGTCCATCAACTGGGGGAACGGAGGATCTATCAGATAGAACTATAATGTTGAATACTAGGAGAGTAATGTGATTTTTTAAAATCTGGCATAGAAAAACATTTAAGAATTTAAAAAGATCAATTTGTTAGATAGGGAGAAAGTTTTAAAAAATTGAAGATATTTTAAAGTAGAGGAGCTTTGATAAGAAGTTAGCATATTGATGTATATAAGTACAACAAAATAATTCTATTAAATATACGAAATTAAATGAAAGAATATACCTTAGAATTTATCACTGTGACTAAATCCAAACAACTATATCAATGACTCAGTCAGTTGTAGAAAAATGGTCTAAAATGAAACAAAAATGTTGATTTAATAGGACAGTAGTTGTAGTGGTCAAATTTGGACACTACATCTTTGTTAGGATACTATATAAAATTTTATGAAAAAATTCATGTATATCTTAGAAGAAAATTTTAACCTATTTGTATTTGCTAACTCAATGTAAAAACAGATGTTTAATAATGAATCTATTGAAAACTACAGAGTTCAATTTACCTTGGAGACTACCAAAGACGAATAATAGTTTTAAATGCTGACAATGTGCCAAGCAGAGCACTAAATACTTGAATTTATATCACCCTCATAACAAATCTCGTTATAACTTCTTAAATATTTTTATTGATGAAAATAAAACTCAGAGAAGTTCAGTAACTTACCAAGACTCATCAAGCTAATAACTGATGAAGTGAGAATTCAAAAATATGCCCTAATAATTTTTACGCCTATACAATTATCACATAACATCTGTTGTGAAGCTGACTCTACTTTAGTGTGATCAGTAGTTAATGAGACAGTATTGTGGTCCAGGCTTGAATTCTCACATTAGCCTGTTTATTTTGAATCCTTAATCTGCTTATGCTTTTTTGAGCAATCTAGGGCTCGTTGCTTAACATTCCTAAAACTCATAATTTTCAGTCATTAAATACAAATATTTATGAAATGAAAAATTTGGACTGGGAACGTGCAGTGCTTCCCTGGGCAGGATGGTTCCCAGGCTCTTGTCCAGCGGAGTCGGAGAATGAACCCATGAGAAAGTTGGTATAGCAAAGGTGAAAATTTTTTGAGAAATGAGCAAAGACTACTGCCATGTGGGGAGGGAAGTCCCATTGAGTCCCTTTCTCCTAAGGTTTATAAAGCCTGCAGATCTTTGTGCCTCTGCTATCCCCTCTGATTGGTTACTACTGCCTTCTGAGTTGGTCACTATAGCAACTCCAGAGCTCAAAGGTGCAACCTCACATGGGACACGTGAGGCTCTCCTCCCTGCCTCCTGCACACCCTCTTCTGGGGATGTGCCCACAACCAAGGTACATGCCCTTGACCAGAATCAAACCTGGGACCTTTCAGTCCGCAGGGCGATGCTCTATCCACTGAGCAAAACTTGTTTCAGCTATTTAATTTAAATGAGAGGTAAAAAACAAAATTTTGGTTGAAGCTCCTAAATGGCTATGACATTACAACCACCATTCTCTTGCAGCTCTCAGTCTTAGAGCCTCATTAGATTTTTTTCAGAACCTTATGTTTCTCATCTTCTTTCTCTTCAGGATCTTATGGATCATCCCTTGTTTATAATCTTATTTTTTCTACAACCTGTTCATTACTTCAATCTTTAAAACTCAGCTCAAATGTCACCTTCTCAAAAACAATCAAACAAATTAAAACAACTTTATGATAAAACCTTTAAAAACAGGTCTTATTCACCTGATAAACAGTCATTGTCTACTATACATTTGTTTGCAGCATGGTCAAATTTTAATTAAAATGAAATACCTACCCGTGTTTCCCCGGAAATAAGACATCCTCTGAAAATAAGACCTACTTAATGGAAACATAATACATCCCCTGAAAATAAGACCTAGCACATCTTTGGAAGCAAAAATTAATATAAGACATTGTCTTATTTTCGGGGAAACAGGGTATTATGATTTTTCTGTCTTCATTCCAACTATAAAACAAACTTGACCAGCATAGGAACAATGGAAACAAAAAATAAATTCCTATGAACTTAAGGTCTTCTTATTATATTATGTATCTCAAGGATATAATCCAGAGTTTAGCATATAGTGGCTAATACACGCTTTTGTTAAACTTATCCATAAATAAGAGGGTTTCATTTTTTCACATATTTAACATTGCACAGTGTGATACAGTAGTATCTGGTAGCTGGTGTCTGCTATGTACTGTAGGTTAAGGCCATACACTCCAGGAGCTCGTACTCTAGCTGAGCAAAACAAAAAAGTACATGTGAATCACAACAAATAATCAAAGTAAAAGCAAAGAAAATAAATTGTATTTCAGCACTCGTGAGGTTAAAACCGCCCACTTATTTTGTCTGTAAGCATGCTACACTTTCCCAAACAAACTATCAAAATATCTCCGTAGGAGTGTGTGCTAAGGGAGAAAGACATGCTGCTCTTCAAGCTCTTAGCCTGGAGTCAGGTCAGGGATGCCAGCTGTGAACAAATTGTAAAGTAAGTATGAACAATTTGAGAAGCCAGGCAAAGATTTGCTTGTTGGAGTGTTCCAAATCTTTTGTTCTTAGTTCTGTCGCTCCACATGTTTAAAGGTAACTAAACAGCGCGCAAAATCAGGCATAGGGAGAGCAGCAATTGCAGAGTACATATTGTTTTCACTTGGTGGGTGCATTACTCACAGAATTGTTGTTCTGATCACCAATTTGCAATGCATTGTTCTCTCTCATAGTTATGAATGCCATTTTCTCCCCTAGTCACTAATCATGCCTACCTACTCTATCACTTCCCCCATCAGTCAGTTGTTATAATACGTAGTGCAGCAAACACAGGGACTGTGTCTTCACAAAGAGTAAAGCAGGTGAGTCAGCTCAAGGACTATAATAAGCAGTGGGTTTTAGATATCAGGCAGGGAGGGTAGAGGGGGAGGAGGGGACACGGAGGCAAATATATGGCTAGGGGGCAGGGGAAGAAAGAGATTGAGTACGGGGTATATCAACTGACAGGCTTAAAGTCCTTGGTCTTAAAAAATCAATATGTTTGCAAATAAATCCTAACTGAATTATTCTTATTATATCTAGAAACCTTGGGTTAACAGGTAAATATAAGAATGAGCATTCACCATGGTCTACACTAAAATTCTTCTGGATGTTATAAGATAAATAGGTTATGATATTTCTATTATTCTAACTTCAGTATATTTGTTAAATAAAGAAGAAAAAGCAATAGACCTGTTTTTTGAGTCCACTGCATCTTCCCTTATCCAACACTCAGAATGTTTCCAGGCATTTGATGACCATGCAACTTCTACAGGTAAAAATAGAATCAATAATACATATCTTTATTGAATGCTATTTATTGCCTTGATAAATTGCCACCTCCCTCTGGACACTGTAGAGCCAGCTTTTCTTTTTCACACATGTGCATTTGATGGTTTCCATTAAAAAAGGTCTTCAGTATGATTCAATATTTCTGTGTCTTAGTCACATTAGTCTTTACCTTGATTTTAATGCTTATAAGGGAGAACCTACAACATCCTAAGTGTAAGACCCTACATCCAAAACTTGTCTACATACTATCTAATAAAAGAGTAATATGCAAATTGACTGTACCTCTGGTATACCCACAAGCAATGCCCACCATCCAATCAGGAACGGGTATGCAAATGAACCAGACCAAGATGGCTGCAACCACAGAGAGAAATAGAGAGGCTAGGGTTTCCTGGCAATCGAGGAAGATAAGCTTTTTGCCTGCCCTTGCTGGCATAGGCCTCTACTCCAGGCTACAAAGTTTCAATTGTAGAAGATAAATAAATCCCAGAAACCAGGGGCTCAGCTTGGGTCACTGGGAGGCGTGGCTGGACTGCAAACCACCACAGGATCCTTGCCCCACACCCCAAGGTGACACCAACCCTGATCTGGGACACCCTTCAGGGCAAACTAGCTGGCCCCCACTCATGCACCAGGCCTCTATCCTATCTAATAAAAGAGTGATATGCAAATTGACTGTCATTCTAACACACAAGATGGCTGCCGCCATGTGGTCAAAGATCCTGACCCCATGTGGACACGAAATGGCCACAACAAGATGGACAGTATGGGAAGGCAGCTGAGAGGGACCAGCCTGCAAGAGAGGGTAGTTAGGGGTGACCAGGCCTACAGAGGAAGGCAGTTAGGGGCAAACAGGCTGGCAGGGGAGCAGTTAGGCATCAATCAGGCTGGTAGGGGAGTGGTTAGGGGGTGATCAGGCTGGCAGGCAGAAGAGTTTAGGGGCAATCAGAAAGGCAGGCAGGTTGGGAGCCAGCAGTCCTGGATTGAAAGAGGGGTGTCCCAGATTGGAGAGAGTGCAGGCTGTGCTGAGGGATACTCCCCCCTCCTTGCACGAATTTCATGCACCTGGCCTCTAATTTATATTATAGAGCAAAAGGATATGGACATATTTCAAAGTGGGATTAACATTTGTTTTTATATAATGGACCTTAAATAAATAAGGATCTAGGACAATAAATTATGAAAGAAAGAAAAAATACTGTATAAAAGAAAGTTATGTAATAGTCAAAGCTTTTGAAAAATAATTTAGCTGCCCATGCTTGCTTGCCTGTTTGTTTGTTTTTTAACCTACTAAGTTTTACTCTACTTTATGTTATCTGAGTCAGCTTTCCAAAGGAATTTCCTAAGTTTAGAACTTAATTTAATATACCTGCCTTTTATCAATATTATCAATATAGCTAAATAAGCAAGTGCAAATAGTTACAAATACACTGTGATCAACACTTTGGATTTAGAAAATAAAAAATTTAAATGTTACTTTGTAGAAGCTTAAATTTTATCTAGGCAGAAAAATAAAGTGGGGGAGGAGAACAAATACTCACAATTATATAATGACAAATACAAAAAGAAAATGTAAGTGCAAAATCCAATTCATTAACTTAAATGTTGGTGTTATCAGATGGTCTCTAGTTACAAAGTAATCTTAGATGACAACACACATACACACAGTTTTATATACTACCTATAGCCTTTAGCTTGGTGATAACTATGTATGTATGTAGTTGAATCTCACTCGTAATTCTCACTTGTGTACCCTACATCCTGTGCAAGCCCTCCATTTAGATAGATTCTAGTTGCATGAAAATCAACATATTAAAAACAAATTGAGCAATCATCAACATTATTCTCTCATTGTTTTTGTTTGTTTGTTTGTTTAATGAATAACCAATCATTTAAATTGTTCCACTTCATCCCAAGCCATTATTTTCTTTTACAACATATTTTAGTCCAATTTGAGCAATGTTTGTCATGTGGCCACACTACATCAGAAAAAGATGGAAACAATATAGTAAAACTGACAATCTAGATATATTTTAAAAAAATAAAAATATGAAGAGACTGAGGGTAGGATGTAAAAGGCTGTAAAAAAAGTATGTAGCAAGGATAGTTAGTGTAGGCAAAGGATGTCTATAATTTTTTTCTATGTTCTCACTTCATAACATGCTTTTCACTTTACCGAATAACAGAAACAAACCAAGGCCTCCATATTCACATTCACCCCTGCCACGATCTGTGGGCATGCACTCTGCTTTAGTCTTGCTACTTTGTATAAACCACTCATACTCAAGGCCAGATCAGGTACTTGCATATCAAGTTTAATTCCCTAAATATATATATATGCAAATAATTTCTCTAGCAATTCTTCTATCTCTCTGGCATCATCATTCACTCCCTCTCTACTGGGTCATTTTAATGAACCAATTTCTACCATCAAACACACCAGCACAACTGAGAGATTATTTGCAGACTAGTGGTTACTGCTCTGCTTAGAGATATGTGATGGGCATGTACCTGCTGGTGTGGTAACATGTCTTCTGATAGACTCTGGGAAGGCTTCTGGGATGATAAGAAGTAGAGAGGGAGTTAAATCAACAGAAGCTTCAGTGGGGTGGCCAGTAGAATGGCTTCTCAATGGTGCTTAAGAGCAGTTTATCAGAGGCCACAGAGGCAGGTGAGTAAGAAGGGTGAGATATTCAGGATCCCTGGGGGATCAATTGGCAGTGCTTGGGAATTTGGGATCATTGGAATATTGATTGGCTTTACCACCAACGATGCAAAATTAATGCAGGAGCAGGGCAGGAGACGCTTTGGTTATTAGATGATCTGGAAGTCCTGGGGTAAAAACTGGATTAAACAGTTCACAAGAGAATACTGGAAGCTCAGGGAAATAGCTAAAATATGGCAATATTTTGACCAATAGAACTTTCTTGACAGTACATATTATTGTGTATCAGTATTACTTATTTCTATTATTCTCTGGATTTACTTATTTATGTTCACTTATATCTACCTCCCTGAATGTGGATTCCATAATATTTTGTAAGATATTGTATCTCTAATACCTCAACATGTGCCTGATAAATAGTTCGTAACATATGTTTATTGAAGTAATTAATTGGTGGTTATTTCTTTGAAAAATGTCATTTAAGACATGGGGGGAAAAAACTAGTCAGAAAAAAATAAACAAAGGATGAGTGACTATTATTGAAAGTGAGAATACTATATCTTAAGGTTCAGATGTAGAAAATACATGATGCATTCTAAGCCTTGAAAGAAATCCATATGTCTGAAGTTTAAATAACATTAGTGAGAAGTTGGTAGGTAACATAGCATGGAGAACATTGTAAACCATGTAAAATATATTGGATTTATTACATAGTAAAGTGGAAGCTATAAAAGGATTGTAAAAAGGAAGTGGCATGATTAAATCTAGTTAATGCAATAGTTTTATACAAAGCAATGTGAAGACTAGAGAACATTGGTATAAAAATGAGTGAAGAAAGAGCAAAGAATCCGGGTCACAATTTCTTGATCAGGGTAATAGAAGTAAGGGTGGAGAGAATTTAATAGTTTTGATAGTTATTTCAAAACTTTAGAAAAGGAGAGAAGGTAATGATTGTATCTGAATATAAGCAGTGAGGAAGTAAATAAATATCTGAGCAACTGCATGGAAGTTGTTGTCATTAACTGAGAAAGAGGACACTGAATACTGGCTATGCATGAGGAAGACATTTGACTAAGTTATGGACATTCTAAGGATCATATTCCATTCTGACAATAAAAAAGTGGAGTATAAAACTATATATTTAAATACAATGCCCCAAAGAGAAATGGTCTGGATGTTTATATTTTAGAGTTACCAATATCCTATATAATAAAACCCTAATATGCAAATTAACCAAATGGCGGAACAACCTGCAGAATGACCAGTTGCTAAGATGTACACTGACCACCAGAGGGCAGACACTCAATGCAAGAGCTGCCCCAGGTTGGGGCTGGTGAGCAGGTGACACCAGGTTGCCAGCAAAGGTAGGTGCAGTTGGGAGCCCCCCCCGGATCGCTTCCCTGGTAGCCCCATGGATCTTCCCTGATTGCCTGCCAGGCCTAGACACCCTACCCTATATATTGGGAGCAGTCTATTAGACTTAAAAATTAAAACCTGGCAAGACTACTCTAACACTGAAAACAACAACAATAACAACAACAACAAATAGGATAATGCAGCGATGACATGTATGGACTCTGGCTTGCACATTTTGTGGTCAGCTCTGATTCTGACCCTTATAACTGTGACAAAGCCAATTACTTAACTTCTCTCTCCTTCAGTTTTCCTCCCATAAGATAGAGAAAATGGCACTACTGCCTCAAAAGGGCTACGTTATGTACTACTTTTGTAATCAGGGCAAAAAAAAAAAAATGTAGCTGCCCATGCAAGTGCAAGATGCCTTTCACCTGAATGAAAAGTATGGTCACTGGTGCATGCAGCATCCTGGATTATGAGAACTATGTTGATTGCTTCTGGCGATCAGGCCTGAACTAGCAGTTGGACATCCCCGAGGAGTCCTGGATTGTGAGAGGGTTCAGGATGAGCTGAGGGAGCCTCTTCCCCAAATCCCCCCACTCCCATGCAAGAATTTTGTGCACTGGGTCTCCAGTATAGAAAATAAAGTTCTAAATATGACTAAACTTTCTGAAGGATTGTAAAGAGAATGAGAAGATAAAATCATACACTGAGCCCCCTAAAAATATTACTTTTATTTAAATGTCAAGACTTATTTTAATGATACAATAATCATGGCATTTTGTGTCAACATAAAGATGAGCAGATAGGTCAATAGAACAGAACTAAAAGTTTAAATGTAGTGAAATATACAATACTTGATTTTTATGCAGTTTAAATATATGTCTAGCTATGTGTGTGAGTGTGCGTGTGTGTGTACATATGCATACATTTTTGTATTTATCCAATTTAGTGAGATTTTTTTGGATCATTAATTTAATACAAACCTTAGTTGTCATTTTCCCCCCAGCTTTATTAAGGTATAGTTGATGACTAAAAATTATATAGATTTAGGTTGTACAATGTGATATCTTTCTTTAAGATTTATAAGATCATGATTTACTATATATATATATATATATATATATATATATATATACTCTGTAAAACTATAGCTATATTCAATTTAATTAACAAAAGTATTACTTCATACCATTAGTGTGTGTGTGTTTGTGTGTGTGTGTGTGTGTGTGTGTGTGTGTGTGTGTGTGTGCAGGAACACTTAAAGTTTACTCTTTTAGCAAATTTAAAACATATGATGCAAGATTATTAATTATTAGGGGCCCAGTGCATGAATTCGTGCAGATTGAGAGGAACTGTGGGCACAGGGGTGGGTCTTGGCCTACCCTCTATACCCTGCCTGGTCCCTCCTGCCATGGTTCCCAGTCCTCTCTCTGCCAGCAGCTCCGCTGTTTCCAAACACTGATGGCACCAACCCTGCTTGCACCTGCTGACAGCACAGAGCGATTGGAGCCAGCACCAGTTGCGGGTGTGAGTGTCTGTGGATGTGAGAGGCAGCTGCTGCCCCAATCATCCCTCGGGAGCAGGGAGAGGTGGAGAAGCCCTCCAGGGCAGTTGGGGCTGGCAGCTGTTGATGATTCTGAGTGGTTGGATACCAGTAGAGTGTGCAAGCTGCAGCTCCAGAGCTGGCAGCAGGTTCAAGTAGTGGCTCCAGTGCTGGCAGTGGGTGTGCGTGGTGGCTGGCTGCCCCGATTGTCCCTCAGGAGCAGGGGGAGGTAGAGAAGCCCTGAGGGGCGATTGGGGTCAATAGCCACCTCTCACACCTGCTGATGGCACTTAGCAATTGGGGCTGGTGCCAGATGCTGGCAGCAAGTGTGAGCAGGGCAGGTGCCTGCAGCAGGTGCAAGTTCTGTGTGGGACCTTGGCATGTGGGAACAAAGGCTTATTCAGTAACCACCAGAGGCTCACCCCATTGACAGTGACTAGCACCCTGCCTTGTTCTGGTGCCCCCACTCATCTGCTCCACCGTCCTGCTCTAGCTGATGCCTGCCATGGTCTGTGCTCTAACACCTGCTACAGAAGCCCACCGTGTTCCGTGTGCTCACCCTGGTGGTCAGTACCCGTCACAGCAACCGGTTGTTCCACTTGTTCTGCCATTCGGTCTATCTGCATATTAGAGTTTTATATATACAGATAATCATCATGCTAGATAGACATTAGTTTCCCAGAATTCATTCATCTTGTGACTGAAACTTTGTACCCTTGACCAATATCTCCTCATCTCCTCAATCCCATTATGGCATTCAGCATTCTCTCTGCTTCTGTGAGTTTGACTTTTTAAGATTCCACACATAAGTTATACCATGCAATGTTTATTCTTCTCTGTCTAGCTTATTTCATTTAGTAGAATGCCTCCATGTTATCATGTTGTTCCAAATGGTATAATTTACTTTTTTTTTTACACTTGAATAGTATTCCATTGTGTTTGTGTGTGTGTCAAATATTTCTTTTTTCCATTCCTTCATTGATGGATGCTGAAGTTGTTTCCAAGCCTTGGCTACTCAAAAAAATTCTGCAGGGTATGGATGTTCTTCCAAAAAAAATAAAAAATAAAAATAGAACTGTCATGTTGTCCAGCAATCCACATCTGAGTATTTGTACGAACAAAATAAAAACATTAACTTAAAAAGATATATACATCCCTATGTTCATTGAAGCATTATATGCAATAGCCAAGTTATGGAAACAACCTAACTGTCCACAGATGGATAAATTGGTAAAGAAACTGTGGTACCTACATACAATGGAATATTACTCAGCCATAAAAAGAATACAGTCTACTCATTGCAACGCATGAGTGGACTTCAAATACATTATGCTAATTGAAATTATGCAGGCAGAGAAAGCCAGATTAATACTGTATAATCTCTTTTATATGTGGAATCAAGAAGAAAAACAAGTTTCTAGATACAGAGAACCTATTGCTGGTTGCCAGAATCAAAGGAATGAACTGTGTTTTTTGTTTGTTTGTTTGTTTGTTTGTTTATTTCAAGTAAGCCTTTTTAAAGAGGGCAAAGAACTTAAATAGACATATTTTCAAAGAAGACATACATATCCAAACAGGTACTTGAAGAGGAGCTCAACATCACTATCACCAGAGAAATGCCAATCAAAACCACAATGAGCCCTACCCAGTTTGGCTCAGTGGATAGAGCATCAGCCTGCAGAGTCACAGGTTTCATTCTGGACAAGAACTTGTACCTTGGTTGCAGGTTCCTCTTAGGCCCAGGACCTGGTCAAGAGCATGCAGAAGGCAACCAATCAATGTGCTTTTCTCATATCAATGTTTCTGTCTTTCCCTCTCTCTTCCACTCTCTCTAAAATAAAATCAATGGAAAAATATTCTCAATTGAGGATTAACAACAACAAAAAGGCAAAAACAACAACAACAAAACAACACAATGAGATGTCACCTCACACTTGTTACGATGGCTTGTATCAGAAATACAAAAAACAAGAGTTGGTAAGAATATGGAGAAAAAGGAACCCTTCCACATTGTTGGTGGCAATGTAAAAACTGGGACAGGTATAATGCAGAAAGGCATAGAGGTTCAATTCCACTCTGGGCATATACTAAAGAAATGTAATTAATATCTTAAAATATATCTGCGTCTTCAAGAAATATAATATTTCAGAGATGGACTAACACAAGTACATAGGTGAATGTAGTTTATAAAATACCATCTCAAAGAAGGTGGTTAAAGATGGAGTCTACTAATAAATGGAGTTGGGAGTACTAGCAACCTCATGAAAAAATAAAAAAGATAAAGTTGAAACCACATATCATACCAGATACCAGGGTAAGTCTCAAATGCATTCAAAGATCTAAAGGTTAAAAAATTAAAGAAAACATACCAATATAAACAAACTTGTTACCGAATCTAATCCATCTTGAAAACATGGATGGCAATTGTCAGAAAGAGGGAGCCTCTATTGCACTATATTAAAGGGGAATAGTAACACAATCAGCCCATCCAAAACCTCCAGCTCATTTCCCCAAGTGCCAGTAAACACTCTAAAACAGCAATAAAACAATCCTCTGAGGACTTGTGCATAACATAAAACATTTAAAACATCAATTACCTAATAATTTAACACTTAATGAACTCATTAGTTGGTAATGCGTGTACTCAGTATACAGTGCATTTTCTGTGGTATGCAATACAATTTTTTGCTATACTGCAATGAGCATAAGCTGTCATGTAAATAAAGCCTATTAAGGATTTTGTTTCAAAACTTAAAAAAACCAAACAACACTTAGCAAAATAAATAAAAAATGACAACGTTAAAAATATGGTGTTTACCACTGCAGTACATGCTCAAGTGAGATTTCGTGGCCAGAAAGAATCCACAGGCACTGCAGCGGTGGTAGGTAAGGCTTAGTGAGAGTTAGCACATGTAAACATTTGAAGCAGGAGGCATAAGCCTATAGGGTCAACAGCTGAGGTATATAGCTGCAGTGCTCACTGCATTCTCTAATCCAGTGGTTGGCAAACTCATTAGTCAAGAGAGCCAAATATCAACAGTACAATGATTGGAATTTCTTTTGAGAGCCAAATTTTTAAAACTTAAACTATATATATATATATATATATATATATATATATATATATATATATTGTTATTAACTTAATTAGGGTACTCTTAAGCTGGCCTTTGCTAATGACTCAAGGGGCCAAAGAGCCACATGTGACTTATGAGCCGCATGTCGCCAACCACTGCTCTAACCAGTTCTCATGAGTTGCTTTAATGTTCTTGCTATGGCACATATTGCACAAATTCATCATCATGTATTTCAATTCAGATAGTTTTTTATTGTGGGGAGGGGGGATAGAAACTCTCAAAATTGAGTACCTTAAAAAAAATATTGCATGGCAAAAAATAATAATGTGAAATTAAAAATAACCAACTGAGAAAAGATATTGGCCACCTATGTTATAATGAGTTATTTCCTTAATAGAGAAAGAATATTCTAGTAATTGTTAGGGTCAAGACAAAAATAAAAATAAGAAATGGCACAAGACACAAAGAGTTCATAGGAGCAACATCTCTACATGTATGCTTTCAACACATGGAAAGACATTCCACATCCCTCATATAAAATAAATACAAATTAAAACTCTATTGAGATAACATTCTTCACATATCAAATAGGCTAAAATCTAAATATCTGCTTGCAAAGCTTGAACATACACTTTTACTCATTGTGGTTGCTGTAAAACAATGTGGAAGAATATTAGCTACATCTATCAGAATTACAATCCACATAGCCTTGACACAGCAATCCCAATTGATATATACTTACAGCTTATTACTGAGTGTACTTACCAGCTTATTACTGAGGCATTGTTTATATTAGCAAGCATTGGGAGGAGCCCACACAACCAGCAGAAGAGACTGGTTGATTTCTGATGATAGACCTAGACAATGGACTACTATGCAACCTTAAAAATGATGTACTAGCCCAAACCGGTTTGGCTCAGTGGATAGAGGGTTGGCCTGCAGACTGAAAGGTCCCAGATTTGATTCAGGTCAAGGGCATGTACCTTGGTTGCGTACACATCCCCAGTAGGGGGTGTGCAGGAGGCAGCTGGTCAATGTTTCTCTCTCATCGATGTTTCTAACTCTCTATCTCTCTCCCTTCCTCTCTGTAAAAAGTCAATAAAATATATTTTAAAAAAATGATGTACTAATCTGAAGAGAATGTCAGGAAATATTAAAAACTTAAGAGAACAAAATGATAGAATAGTGTGCATCATACACTGACTTTTGGATAAGGGAAATAAATAACACATACACCCTTACCTTCCCTTTGAGGGGGTAAGGGAGAAAGATCAACCAAAGAACTTGTATGCATGCATTTAAGCCTAACCAATGGACACAGAGACCAGGGGAGTGAGAGCATTAGTTGAGAGAATGCAAGCAGTGGGGAGGGGAAGGGCAATGGGGACATAAGGACACATATTTAATACCTTAATCTAGAAAGAAAAAAAGGAAAAAAGAAATAATAACACATACTCTATTTTCTTTAGCAAATCATACACATGCACATACACACATCCCTCATTAATAGTCTTATAAAAATTATGAGAAGGAAAATAAATTTGGTAGGGAAATAATTAAATCAAGACTATGTATGACTTTGTACCAAGTTTTAATTTTAATTATATATATTCATTGATTATCTTTAAGTCTCATAGAGAAACAAATAAAACCACAGATAAATCTGACCATATATTAAATCAGTATTATGAACATAGAAGAAGTATTTATTTCAAGAGATGCTAGAGCACAATATATTGAATGATCTTATTATTGGAATGAATACCAAGTAAATTAAAAACTAAACAGATAAATTCCAAACTTCAGTTTATATGATAAAGCAAATAAATAAAATTATGCCAAAAACACTAGGTAAAACTTCTGAAATGTTGAAATTGAAGTAAAGATATAAACTTATAAGTTAATAAACATAAATACTCCTGCTAATTTAGTAAATTTTCCTGGAAGTTTTATCACCTTCAATAGCAATAAATGTCCCTGGCAGAATACCTTTTTTAAGTCTGTGACATATTGAAAGAAACAAGAACATCTTGCAGAAATGGCTAATTCTATTTTTCATGCAAGGAAGGTAAATGACAGCCTAGGAATTTTTTATGCTAGGAAACTAGGAATCCCTTTTACATTTTAAAGCCATCATGTCAAAAATATGTGGGAGTCTGATATAAAAGGTGAAAGGATTAAAAAGTACAAATCTGTAGTTACAAAATCTTCACTGGGTTATAAAGGATACTATAGGGAATCTATATAATAAAAGCAAAGTATGCAAATCGACTGAACAATGGAATGACCTGTGGAACCACCAGTCGCTATGATGCACACTGACCACAGGGGGCAGACACTTAATGCAGGAGCTGCCTCCACCACGCGGGCCCCAGGCCAGCCAAGGTGGGTGCCAGTGAGGGCCCTCCAATTGCCCCACTGGTCACCCCACAGATTGGCTCTGATAGCTGACCAGGCCTAGGGTCCCTACCTAGGCTCAAATTTCCTACACCGGGCCTCTAGTATACTCAATAATATTGTAAGAACTGTGTATGGTGACAGGTAGGTACTGGATATGTCAGGAACACTATGCAGAGTATATGGTTGTTTAACTACTATGTTATGCAGCTGAAATTAATACAAAATAATATTAAATATAAACTGATATTGAAAAGTAAAATTTCAACTAAAAAAGTGGAGTGATTTGGTCCCACACTCAGGGAATGATAACCGTGGGTGGAAGAGGGTTAGAAAAGATCAATGAGGAAAAAAACAAAACAAAACAAAAAACCAAAAATAAAACAAACCCACACATATGTAATATTTTCAGCAATAGAGATTTTTAAAAAATAAATGATAAATGTAGAGTATTGGAAGGCATCAAATCCACAAAATAGTATGAATTCAAAGTTAAACTGTGTTTCCTTTGTTCCCATCACTGAAGATGCAAAGAAACACTCTATAGGAACTCTCCCACACTGCTTACAGTTAAGGGCTTGCCTAATTAGTATGAAAAAAACCTATTGACTAAGTACATGAATTACCCAGGACTTATAAAAATGGGTGATATCTTGGAGTGGCGGGAATATTCCCTACTAATTCTCTATTTATCTTCTTGTAAGAAGAGAAGATGCCTAGCCCTTCAATAGCTCTAGCTATCATATAGGACAGACTAGAAAAATATTATTTTTAGTTCTAATATTATTGACTCACCAAACCCACACTAATATTTGCCTTCAGCTAGAGTTCTTGTTATTCCAAAAAATAAATTGTTATTACCATCCTGAGCTTGATTTTCTGTTGCTTACAGCAAAGATATTCATTGTTCTCTTACATGCAATGCCGTGTCTTACTCATGTATACTTTTTGTTCCTAGATTGTAACTTCTTGCGAGTGACTAGCACTGAACAGACTTAATACTGCTTATTGATGAATAAATGAGTAAATTTTAAACTTTTTATAATTAGTCAATAGGGCTTTTCATGTTAATTAGGCAAAATTAAATTTTGTTATTTTATCCTTAAAAATCCAGAAGAGATTTTTTATTTCATAACCAAGGTAATATTGTTCAAAATATAACTTGATTCTACTCCCAAAATTAGATGGATGGATTGACTTATAATCTTTATATTTTGCCAATCAAATGAACAAATTATTTTCTGACCAGGTACATTTATATTTCTATTGATTCTTTAAAAATTTGAATATTTGCAATGATTAATCTTGTAATACCTAGACATGAAGTTAATTACAGTATAATACTAAGTAAGATCTGAAAAATTTAGTATAGAATATTGAAAATATTTTTTAATAAAATGAATGTGCTGTAGGTCATCCAAAGCATAATAATGAAGCTGAAAATAAGTATTAAAAACAGTAATGGATCTAGCATTTAGTAAATTCAGAAATGAGGGCAATTGATTAACACACTATAAAATTATCGATGATCGTGTGTATTTGTGTTTAAGTAGTACAGATATTTTCTGTTTCAATTACCCCATATATGTCATTTATTTATTTTAATTCATCTTTATTGTTGAAAGTATTACAGATGGCCCCTTTTCTCCCCATTGGCCCCCCTCCACCCAGCATTTCACCCACTTCCACCTTCCCTCTGAGATTCCTCAATCTATTCCATGCTTCCATGCTTTTTTAAAAAAAATCTATTTTGTCCCTCAGTTTATTTTGTTTGTTATATTCTACATGAAAGTGTTATCTTGTCATACTTGTCTTTCTCTGGCTGACTTCATTTTAATTCTATATCTCTCAGTATTAACAGAAGGTTTTCTTTTTTCATTACTAATATTGAAAATATTAAATATGAAATGTTCTTGAAAATGTCAATTTTCTATCAAAGGACAACTTCAATGATAAAATCTGTTAAAAGACGTGCAAACATTTTACTAATTTTTTTAAAAAAATGGTCTTAAAAGCTATACCAGAGTCCAATGTATCATTCTTTTATTAATTTGGAAAACAAATATATATGAAATAGCTACTTTTCAAAGGAGTATATTCCATGAAAACAAAATACACAAAGTCCTTGTACTTGTAGAATTTATAATCTTTGAGAGGGGACAAGTAATAGACAGATAGGCAAATCAATATATAACATATCTGGTGCGGGTGAGAAGTAGAAGAATAATGACTAGGAAAATAGGACCTAGAATAACTGTGTGAGGGGGCACTGCTGTGTTTGGTGGGCCTCTCTGTCTTTAGATGACACTAAAGCAGTAACTTAAATAAAGTGAAGGAGTCCAGCTATGCAATAGGAGAGGAAGGAGCATTTCAGACGTCGGAGAGAACGTTTAAAGACAAGAGTATTCAAGGAATATTTGCAGATCCTCAAAAGAACAGTGTTGCCAGGCTGGTGTGGCTCAGTGGTTGATCATTGACCTATGAACCAGAAAATCATGGTTTGACTCCCTGCCAGGGCACATGCCCAGGTTTTTGGCTCCATCCAATCTCCAGTGTGGAGCGTGCAGGAGGCAGCCGATTAATTATTCTCTTATTGAATCATTGATGTTTATAACTTCACCTTTCCTCTCTGAAATCAATAACAAACACACACACACACACACACACACACACACACACACATATATATATATATATATATATATATATATATATATATATATAGAGAGAGAGAGAGAGAGAGAGAGAGAGAGAGAGAGAGAGAGCAGAACGGACCGGGCGAGTATGAACTGGAGAGAGTGCTGGGAGTTGAGATCAGAGCTAGAGCTTGGGACCACAACAAACAGTACCTTCAAGGGCATGGTAAAACTCTGGATTTTTTATTTCCAGTTTGATATGTCAGAGATTTACCTATTTGGAGGAAAATAGAGCATTATAATATCATAAAGCAAATACTTATCAGAATTAAACAAAAATACAAAATAGAAAAACCAAGAATTCCAGAGCCAATTACTTTTTCCTTCTCTTAAAAAAAAATCACTACTTTTCTGAAGACTCATATTCCGACCTAGGCAATTTTTTTTACAATAATGTTATTTAATGAAGAAAATTGCATCCCAATACACAATTTATTGTTTATGCATCCATTAGTTCATGAAAACTTGCAAGGGAAAAACCTATGTGGGTAGACTATTCCTACCCAGGGAAACTCCTTAACTGTGCTGGAAAATTGCTTCTAGGATTAGGCTCGTTTTGCTAATCTAGGCAATAGATATTGATCTCACCAAGGAATCCACAAGCAAAGTCTCACAGCAGGTGCAGCTGCAGGTGGCAGCGGAGCTTTCCAAATCACCACTCAATCTGCCAGTATGTAGGAGATCTTATGTCATCCGGCAAGTATCCCTAATGGACAGGAATCGCTTTGGGGCAAAAAATTCTCTTTTATGTTGAGAGGCAGAGGAATGCGCTTAAGTTTTTCCCCCCTCTTAGTTCCCCCAAATGGCAGGTAAGTCTTTTGTATCCTTGGGAAAGTAGTTTAAAGATGCTCCTTTAAAATAAATTCAGTGTTATCTGGTGACTTACGCTGAAATGGATCTACATTACACTTGTAATCACGGAATGATTTATATGGAAAATGATTTAAATAATGGTCATTAATTTAATAGCACGTCTTTTCACTGGATATGTTCTAACTTGAGACATTGTATACCTTGCAATTTCTCCCAAGATATAAAACATCATCTTCTGACAGCTAGAAAGTTCAGGCTGAGGCAAACACATGGAGGAAATCCCTTCAAAAGCTTTTCTAGGTAAAAGATAGGAATATTGGCAGGTGTTGTTGCCTGAGAACGAGTTTTTTCTCACCACTCATTCACTGACTTTCACCCGAGTGTCATGGTGTTTGGAACACAAGGTTCTAGGATTGAGGTCATGCATGGGTCTAGAACAGCCGTGGGCAAACTACGGCCTGCAGGCCAGATCCAACCTGTTCGGCTGTTCTATCTGGCCCACGGAGCCGAAAGAGCGGAGGGTTCTCTTGCTCTCCCCTCCGCTCCTTCACCAGCAGCCCAAGATGAGAGTGCTATCATGGTCAGCTTGCTTTTGTTCTGGCCTTCTGGTCCAGTTTAAAAACCCATTGTGGCCCTCGAGTCAAAAAGTTTGCCCACCCCTGCTCTAGAATCTCTGCAGATTAAAAACAAAAACAAAAACACATCCCAGAGGAGGTGCTATGATTTTTTGTTCTGCCTTTTTTAGAATCACACATTAAATTATCATGACCTATTACAGTTTGATTACTGCTAGCTTTGTGCCAACGTTTTGTCCTTGTACCACAAGAAGTCATTATTAATGCAAAGATTTGAGAAGAAACACAGAAATTAGTTCCCTACCCCTGCTCTTCTTCTGTGGGGTTCTTGTTAATACCAGACCCCCTGCAGCGATAGAAAATGATGCTGTTGCTATTAATTTATACAAGTTATCAAAGAAATTATGTCTACCAAGTGTGTCATCACAGAACTATTTTTAATGATTATAGAAACAACTATTTAATGCGGTTATTACATCTAAGACGTTATAACATATTTTTTAGGGAGTTGGCAGTAATGATGGTGTTCCACAAGCAAAATAGTTAAACATTAAACAAATATGAATTTAAGTTATGAGGAAAAACTGCCTATACATAAAACTGCTCTTTTTATTTTTTAAATAAGAGAAAGAAAAAAGAAGGTCTATGTTTAGAAATTTAATGACAAAAATTTAAAATAGAAGTAATCAATACTGGAACTTCATGAGCAGAAATGTGTTTATGTTCTCAGAATCTTAGATTGCATTCTCAAGGTCTTCTTGCCCTAAGAATCCAGCAGCTTTTCTGGGAGTAAATTCTAGTGGGGAACGTACGCGTGAGCTCAAATTTGTTCCAACAGTCTAAGCGCATGTTCATGATAGATATGCATATATTAAGCCACTATCTCACCTACAGATGTAATTAGAATCTCAGCAGCTTATGGCACCTGGCTCCTCACTCCTCGTCCCTCCCTCCCCCCTTGGGAATTTGGCAGAGCCCACAGACCTCTGCTCAGCACAGACCCTGCCTGGACTGTGGTTGGGAACATTGGAGCCCAAACAAAGTCTCCCTGCTGTGTTCCTAAATGCGGCTGCAGCTGCCACACAGGTAGACAGGGTGCTTGTAGTGTTCCCCCAACAACAGCTCCGGGAAACAAGGGTTGTGTTTGACTCACCCTTGTGGTACCTGCCGTGCTGCACATAGCAAGTGGTCAGAGGCTCACTGTCCTATACGGTAGCCACCAGCCACATGTGGTTATTAAGTACTTGAAATACACAAGTGGCCAGATTATTATGATCTCTGAACACATAAAAATCTGGCCACTCAGCAGTGTGTGTGTGTGTGTGTGTGTGTGTGTGTGTGTGTGTGTGTGTGTATTAGAGGCCCGGTGCATAAATTTGTGCATAGGAGGGGTCCAGCCAGCCTGGCCAGGGGGAGGGGACATGGGCAGTTGGCCAGCCTGCCTGCTGGTTAAACTCCTGGTCAAGGGGACAGTTTGTATATTAGCCTTTTATTATATAGGATATACATTGAGTGGCCAGATGATTATGCGTTCAGAGATCATAATCATCTGGCCACTCAGTTTGTATCCAGTGCACTTGGAAAACAAATACCAGTGGGGAAAGTGAAACAAGTTATTGTATTGATTATTGTTAATAGAACTTATGAAGAGAGCCCAACATATTTTAGTTTTCCAAAAGTGTTTTAAAATTTCAAAACTTGGTAGGTTCTAGAAGACATTTATTATTCAGAATATAAAGTTTTAAAAAAAGGAGTTCAAATTTGGTCCATTACTTTTTATATCTCAAAGTGTAGTATCATTCAGCATCGCATAAAGCGAATGTTGGGTGAGCCTCCGGGTCTGTAGCATGAAGCTTAGTAAGTAAATTAAAACAGGGCATGGGAAAAGTAAGTCACTGGGGCTTAGTGTGGAACTTAGAGCGAAATCAATTTTATTATGATTTAAAAAGCATTAGCTGAAGATGAGGAAGGTGATAAAAGAGATAGGATGGGCTGGATAAAGAAAAAAAAACCTTTAACTTATAAACCTGTATTCTCTAGAAGCAGAAATATTGCCAGCTGGCAGCACACATACACACACAAAAAAGAATTTCGACTATTACTGCAATCCAGGTGCTAGTGATTTTCTCTCTAAAAATTCAGGCCATATGTGCAGTGGTTTATGATACTCACTACCCAAGGTCACTTCTCAAAAAAGGAAGAAATATCACTTATTATCTAAGGTGAATATACTCATTTCAAATAAGTCATTTTTTATTTAACATAAATTATATTTTCGATGCTCTAATTTTGCTCTCTGGAGAAGATGACGTTTATGATTATTTACTGATATTTTTATAACATTCTAATCACATGAAGTAAATTCACAACAAACATATAATTAAATTCCTTGCAGAACTCTGAATAAGAGACAATACCTGCCCACTATCTGTGCAATGAGGGTTTAGGCAAGTAACAGTTTATGAAGGTCTTCTAACTCTAGGGTCTGTAAAAATTAAGATTAAAATTAGGTTTTTTAAATCTTTACTATGGTAAAATAATATTCTATATGTAAAGATTATATATGTATGTTAATATAATATAATGAAGCCACTGCTTAGGTCAAGAACTAGAACATTAACATTTTTTTTTCAACTACTCATGTTTCCCCGCCCCAGGATTTACCTTTATCTTAAATTTTGTGGTTTCAATTCCCCATTGCTTTTGAGAACAATGAAATCCAGATAAGAAACTGAGTTCTATCAAATGATTCACCCTCCTTTTATTTCTTATTGATTTCAAAGCCTAGCATAATCAGTACTATTTCCATGCCTTTGGTGAAAAAGGGATGTTTGTGCCTGTGTGTGCGTGTGCATATGTGTGTGTGTGTGTGTGTGTGTGTGTGTACACAAACAGGGTGTTACTAGGCAGCTTTAAGCACCAAAGATGATTTTCCTGAGTCTTCCTTCAAAGAAAATAAAGGAATGCAAAATCCTTGCTTGTTTTGTCTTTGATACTCAACCCCCCCCCCCAAAAAAAAAAAAAAGACTTTGAGGAATATCATAAAAGAAGAGACAAAAGAATGAACATTTAGACTAAAGCTTTATATTTTGAAGTAAACGGGAAAAAATGTTTGCTTTTTCATTGCTTGATTATACAAATAATTTATATTATTTTTCCTGGAGAGTGATTCCTGAGAATTATTTTGATAACTTTCTGTTAGATGTAAACTATATTTTTCTTGTAATAAATTATTATACCACTTTAATTTTATGACCAACAAACGTCTTCAAGATACTTGGAATATTTTTTTTTTACAAATTTTCAAAAATAAACCACATGGAGTAGTACCATGTTTCCTAGAAAATAAGACATCCTCCAAAAATAAGACCTACTTACAGGTTTCCTTCTGAGTGAAATATAAGGCATACCCCTGAAAATAAGGCCCCCAGGCTCTGTCTCAGAATGAAAATTAATTTATCCTAAACTGGTTGCTATGGCCGCCCCGACTGGCATTTAGCAACCAGTGACATTTACGGAGTCCTGACGTCACTGCTGTGTGAATGGAGAGAAATCAGCATGGAAACTTTGTGAAACCTAAACTGCAAGAAGTTGTGACTTGGGTGAAAAATTCATGGGAGAAAATCACTGACAGTTGCATTGCAAATACACTAAGAGCAGGCTACCTTGACAAGAAGTACTCATTTAAAGACAGTGCTATTGCTAGACATGAGAGAGATTTGGTCCACTGATTCTGAAAGAAATGGAGTCACAAGAAATTCACCAGGAAATTCAGGAATTGGATTGTTATGATGATGTTCCAGAAGATGATGACATGATTGTCATTGAATAAATGAGTAAATTCTTGATACTGTAGGATTCTGGTTTGTGTTGACAACTACCATACTACCGTACCATATACATGTAATAAATTTTCTTTATTTTCATTTAACAATAAATGGGTACAATATTCTTCATGGAAAAATAAGACATCCCCTGAAAATAAGACCTAGCGCATCTTTGGGAGCAAAAATTAATATAAGACATTGTATTATTTTCGGGGAAACAGGGAAGCAGTCCTGTGTACAGGGCATTTTCTTGTGAATGTTACATATATCATTAGTGACTACAATTTCTAAATCAGGAGGGTGTTATATCTATCTTTCAAGCCAAGTTAAGAGAGGAATTCAATAATTCACCCGAGATCCCAGCAAAGATAGTATAATTTGTTCTCAGGCAATGGCGTGCTGATATATGTTTGACAATAAACTCCCTTGCTGTGGAAAGTGGGAGGGGTGGGGAAGAAAACTGTCACATTATGACATTTCCACCAAGGCAGATGTCAAACCAGCTACCTGATGTCAGTAAGTGAGGAATTTGAAAGAGTGCTTCAGTAGCACACCATTATATGGGTTGAGGCAAAAGTAAACTTATAGTTGTGAGTGATTGAAACAGTTTATTCTTATGTTATTATTTAGTAATTATATTATTTTCCATGCAAAAAAATGTAAGCCTACTTTTGTCCCATGCTGTATAGTATTTATATCATAAAATGCATAGACACAGGTAGCATCAGGAATATAGAAAATAGTAAAATGTAGTAAAAATAAAAGTGATGGCTTTTGAGTATTACCTTTTCTCCTAATATAACTGTTTAATTGTAAGGTGTGTGTGTGTTTTTTTTTTAAAGTTCAATTTTTAATAATGCATGTGTCTAACATTGGTGTACCAAAATTCTTGAATATTTAATAAAGCATCTTTCTCTAGACCATTGCTATGCCCTGGTTTATTTGCAGACCCCAACTCCTTGCATGATGTGATAGTTAGCTTGGATATAAATGCATTGTGTTAGAACATAAAGTAGAGAAAAGACTTTGGGGTAAAGAGACCTTACTTAAACCTGGCTCCACCACCAGCGAACTTGTAATAAGGGTAATTTATGTCATTTTTCTGGCTCTAGATTTTATCTTTTAAATAAGGTGATGTTTCTGGTTTCAAAAGTTTGTAGCCAGGTAAAACTTCTGGATTTACTATCCTCAAGATATTTCCCTTGTCCCGTTAAATAACTGGTCCGTTAGAGTGGCAAGTGGGAATGGGACAGTTTTCTGTAACCTCGTTACCCCCAGTGCTCCTTAAGATGCTCCAAAGAACCCTTAATTTTTTAGGGTTTTTTTCCCTGCTAAAATATTCTAAGATGAAATATATTAGGTCAAAAAAATTGCATCACCATGGTTATTATACCACTAACTTATTTCAGACCATTTTCATGAAAATGTTCTTATGAATTGCTCTTCTGCCTTAGTTGCCCTTAGTAAACTGAACTTAAACAATGGAAGTTAACATTTCCAATAAGAACACCTGATTTTCTCTTCCAAATACCTCCTCCCCTGATCCTCATCTTGGTGAATGGAGACACCATTCACTCGGTTTCTAAGGACATAAATCTGGATCCATCCTTGACTGTTATTCTCACAGTTTACCTCTAATTAGTCAGCAACTTTCAGTTTCTCATTCATTTATTTTATTTAACTTATTTTAATTACTAGAGGCCCAGGGCACAAAATCATGTGTGGGTAGGGTCTCTAGGCCTAGCCTGCTATCAGGACCATCTTCCAGTCTCGCCCTGCTGTTACCTCCCAGTTCCCTGTGGTTCCTCATTGGCTGTTCAGCAATAGGAGCCTGTGGGCTAGAGGGAGGGACCGAGAGATGGTCAATGGACTTCAAAGCATCTGGTCGATCAGTCCTTCTGGTCTTTCTGCCATTATGGTCACTGGTCTTTTATTATATTGGGTTGGTGACATGGCCAGTTTGCTGGGTTGGTTGGATTGTCCTCCCTAATGAGAGGGATTGCAGATTGAATTCCTGGTCAGGGCACAGGCCTAGATTGAAATTGGATCTCAGATTGGGGCTCATATGGGAGGGTGGAGTAGCATATCAATTTTCTCTCATGTCAGTGATTTCTCTTTCTCCCTTTCTTTTTTTAAAAAAATATATATTTTTATTGGTTTCAGAGAGGAAGGGAGAGGGAGAGAGAAACATCAATGATGAGAGAGAATCACTGATCAGCTGCCTCCTGCACACCCCCTACTGGGGATCAAGCCTGCAACCGGGTATGTGCCCTTAATTGGAATCAAACCTGGGACCCTTCTGTCCCCAGTCCAGTGCTCTATCCACTGAGCCAAACCAGATAGGGCTCCCTTCCTCTTTTTCAAAATACATTTTTTATTGAAATCAGAAAGGAAGGGAGAGAAAGAAAAATATCAGTGAAAAGAGAGAATCATTGATTGGCTGCCTTTAGCACACTCCCTACTGGGGATCAAGCCTGCAACCCAGGCATTTACCATAACCAGGAACTGAACCATGACCTCCTGGTTCATATGTCAACATTCAACCACTGAGTGATGCCAGTTGGGGTCCCTTTCTCTCTCTTTAAAAAATCAATAAATTCTTGGGTAAGAATTAGAAAAAAGTTACTGGCCAGGTATTGTTCTTTGATGTACCAGCTATTATTCTAGGTTTTATAAATAAACAATGAACAAATTTGCTTGCTCTCAAGTAAAGTGAGACAATAGAGGAAGACAATCACCAGTAACCAAATCAAATATTTTTATTAATAGTGTGTGATGCACTAATAAATTATGTTGGGGGGGGAGAGCAAAGCAGTAGTGTGGCTAGAAACTGACAGCAAGGGATGGTCATTTGGTAGAAGTTCTCTCTGATGAAGTGAAATGAGACCAGATGCCTGAATGGAAAGGGAATAGGTCAAGGAAAGTTTTTCCGAGTCTAAGTGCCAAGGTCTTGAGGTCGGAGAATGCTTAGTAGTTTTGAGAAACAGTGAGGAAGCCACTGAGTTTAGACTGGAATGAATATGCTTAACTGGAGACAAAGGGAAAAAAAGGTGATAATACCAGTCATGCAGACTGACTAGAATATCATGAAAAAGAGCTTTAAAAAAATCGAATGGAGGTCTTAAATAGTGTTACTGTCTTGACTTGAGTTTTTGGCTGTTTGTTTTGTTTTGTTTAATCACTGTGGTTGGTGAGTAAACACAGACTGAGGGGAGATAGACATGGGGCTAGTTAGATGGTAGTTGTCATAATTCAGTCAAGCAAGTGTGTGTCTTGAACCAGCATGGGAGTAGTGGTGATGCTGAGAAATTCTCAGTTTCTAATTATACATTTTGAAATATTCCCTACATTAGTAGGTCCTTGGTTGTGACCCTAACTTCATTCTGTAGTACACTTTTCCTTGTTTCATGTGATTCACCCACACTGGGATCCTTCAGAGTCTGCAAACTCTCCAAAGCACTTGGCTGCTTCAAGCCCTTTGAACTTGATCTTTTCTCTTTTGGAAAAGCCAGTCTAATGGCTTGCTCCCCTCTGCTCCATGTAGGCCCTTTTTCAAATTTCCTTCTAATGAAAACCTCCCCTCTGTATCCCATCCAAAATACTAACCACCATTCTTTATCCTTCGTTCCACTTTAACTTTCCAACATAGCACTTAATATTACTAGTTCAAATACAGTATGTATTTATTTTCTTGCGGGCCGCCCCTATTCCATGACAATTTGTTTTGTTCACCACTGTCAAAACCAAGTCCAACTTTCTAAAACATTGTATCATTCCCACATTTACAAACCTGAATCATTCCACATTTCCCAAAGTCCTGATTGTCATATGGCACTGATAAGTATAATGACCACATCCTGGTAAGGATCGCCATCCAATCACTCAATTTCTCCTATCACTCAGTTTTCAACTTTCAAGAAGGGACAAAAAAGTTCTGCATAAAACCTACTTTTTGGCACAGTCAGACCCTGAGATAATAGCCTTCAAGTGTTTGTATTTCAGTTTTACATTTCCACAGAGCCAGCTCCCTGTTCCCAGCCCAATTTGCCTAGATTTCACCTTGCTATTCCAGGCATAATGATGCAAATAGTAAAGCCGATTGACAAGAGCTAAATTATTTCAATTGTGCTTGGCTTCTGCATGAAGGGAAGTATTGTACACACTCAAGGAGTCAGTATTAAAAAAAATGTTGCTCTTTGAGCTTTCATGCTAAGGGGATTTGAGGTGCACTTAGCTCACTAAATTTTGTCCACATAAAGCACTTTTGTTGGAAATCTGCTTTTCTCCTGCTTGTTATTATTAACCAAGCAGCCTGCTTTTGTCAAAATTATAAAGTCATCGCTATTTCTCTTTTCTCGCTCAATTCCTATTATGTTTCCTGGCTTATCTGACCTTTCTTTTCTTCTCACACAAGGAACCAACTTGCCTTTGACGAAAACCAGTGTAAACTTCCATGTATGTAAATAGGAGACACATTTTAGTTTCTGGAGAATTAGGTGGAAAATAATATAAATAAATGAATTATGCTAAGTAGGGAAAAACTGACAGTTCACTCTTGCCTCCTCCCTCAGAGCATGCACATTGATGTCTGACTCTCCCAGTCATTTTTCGATCCAGCTTTGACTTCAGAGCTATGTGAAAAATGAAGGTTTTTGCTCTGTGTCACTTTCACACTCTCCTTAAGGGAGAAAAGAGACTGGATGGAGGAGAATAGAGCCACATTCACGGAGCCTTCTTTTACTTATTAGAAGTGAACGATGGGGGAATCTGATCTCAGGCCCCTTTAAGGACTATTGGCACTCGTCCAATAAACCAGTTAGCATCTGAGCACTTCAGTGTGGCTATTGCAAATGAGAAAATTAATTTTATCTGTATTAAATTTTAATTTATTTACATTTAAATTACCACATGTAGCTAGTGATTACTGTGTTGAACAGTACCACAGTGAAGGGATTGACCTAGTGGAGTCAGGGGAAGGGATGCATAATTTCCAGTTCTTTGTTTCTGGAAGGTAGAATTGGAAAGAATGAATACTATCTTGCCGCTTTTCCACTAGAGTCTTACTTTAAGCTCACACTAAATATTGCTAAATATTTAGGAAATTTTCCCAAATAGGAAAATTTAGCCAGATATGCACCATGAATGAGAATCTCCAGATACATCCTGTCACAAGGAAACATAATGTTACTTGACCAATGCTAATGGTGTTTCCTTTGGATATAGCTTAAAGTCAACTTCTTGTTTTATGCTATTTCCATTTTTATTTTCTTGGCTATCCTAAGAAATGCTTGATTTAAAACAAAGAGAAAGACACCTCATTGATGAGTGAATTGTTCTGTAAATCAGTAGTAATTTCCACTTATGGTTGTTATCTACTTTTGCTGAAATTACTTTTCTTCATTACATCATGAATCCTTCTTCATGTATATTGGTTCTAGAGACTTGACTTGTTTAACATGATAATAAAAGAAGGCATAAAACACTGACATTTCTTACTAGGTAGGAGGCCTATTTATAAATGTTTTATATTTAAATTCCTTCATTTCTTTAAATAGCTATACTTATACTCATCATGCAGATTGGCAAATACTATGCTCTTTTACTTATAACCTTAAAATATTGGGGCAAATACTAACTATACACAAAATGTTGTTGCAATCTTTTTATTCCTGAATGTGTGTACTTTAGCTGTTACAAATTTACTCATTATTTGAGAAAATTTAATATACACTAAATCCAACATGTGAATATAAATTAATCTGATTTCTTAATTATTCAATATATTTAGTCACTTAAATATAAATTTTTGTCAAGGAAGTGATATGTCAAAAAGATCATCAATTCTTTAGAATGTTTGGAGAAAATTCTGTTTAATAATTTTCAAGGCAAGTAGGAGATACTTCAGTAATTTCAGTCAAGCTAGTCTACAACTTTTGTCAACTACAGGTCTTATTCTTGTTGCTAAAAAATACTGACCTTCTTTCATTGCTTCCTTATGATTTTATTCATTGATTTGTATTTCCCACTATATGCTACTGGTTTTGACATGTGTGTCTATTCTATATTGTGTAAGGCCCTGGTAACCTATCAATAAGACCTTGATTCTGAGGTGTTCAGAATCTATTAGAAACAACTGACACAATAGAAATGTTTACTTAGGAAATAGTTTAAGACTAAACAAAAAAATGCATAAAATACTTTTTTCAGAATTTCATAATAATCACATGATTTTATGATATTGCCACAGTCAAATATTCTAATTAATAATTTCATAGATTTCATCTTCTGATACAAGTAATGTACGCACACTACACTAAACTCAAATAGGTTGGATAGCACAGGGAAGAATTTAGTTCTTTGTGGTACCGTTTCTCAAAACTGCTGACTGAAAGTATGTATTCTCTGAGTTTACATTAGGCAATTACCCTCAAATAAACTGGGCAAAATTGCCTTTGATTAATCATTTCTAAAAAGGTATAGTAATAGTAGTTTAATTTTAAAATTATAATTAGACCCAATTCAATGTGGTTCAGTGGTTGAGTGTCCACACATGAACCAAGAGGTCACTGGTTCAATTTTTAGTGAGGGTACATATTCCAGTGGTGGGTTCCAACACCAGAAGTGGGTGTGAAGAAGGCAGTCTATTGATATCACTCTATCATTGTTGTTTCTATCTCTCTATCCCTCTCCCTTCCTCTCTCTCTAAAAAAAATCAATAAAATATTTTAAAAATAAAATTATAATTACATTTTGCATCTTATTTCATTTAATGACTATTAAATGTCTCTTTTTTGACACTAGTTTAAAGTGTTTGTATTTTGAGCATTGCTCTTGGAATAAAACTATATGGGTTTATTGGTAATTATTATTATTATTTTCAATCTTCACCTGAGGATATATTTTTATTAATTCTTGAGAGGGAAATAGAAGGAGAGAGAGAGAAACATTGATGTGCGATACAAGTACCAATCAGAATCAGTTGCCTCCTGCACATGTCCATACTGGAGATTGAACCTGAAATCTAGGTAATTTAACTTGCAACCTTTTGGTGTTTAGAATGATGCTCCAACCAACTGAACCACTCAGCCAGGACAAGATATGGATTTAACCATTGGATTTCCTATGTCAATAGTTATGAAATCATTGATAGGACAGAGGTGATATGTTGTATTTGTACACCTACTATGTGCCAAACACCCTAATCAATAATTGTTAAGTCATTTTATTTAAATTAGGCAAGTGTACATGGGTAGGTAATGGATATTTCAAACTAATAGATTTTTCTATTAGTACAAGCTCTTAATTATCAAAAATGTTCATTCATCCATTTCTGCTCTTCCTGCTTTTCTCAGTCACTCATTTCCATTAAATGCATCTTGTGGTCATCTCTTCGGCACCCCTACTGGCCATCAAGTCATAAAACACATTTCCTCAAAACTAAATAAGCTCGCCCGCCAGGGAAAAGATTGAGCAGGGATTGTGCTATCAGTGTTGTATAGAGAACAGCATTTGCTGTTAGGGTCACCAGTATTGGCCTCTATCCCAGATGATGTATGTATCTGATAGCAACAGAAACTCACGAAGAGATCTCCCTCACTCATAAAACTGTTCCTGAAACTTGCAGCTCCATTTAGCAAAGAAAATACTGGACGCTTAGTTAAATGTGAATGCTTACACTAAAAAAAATAAAAATTAGCCCCGGTGTATATCTGAAATTCAAATTAAACGGAGCATGCTGAATTTTACCAGGCAACCCAGCGAAAAACAACCTTCCTCTCAGAAGATTCAAGCAGCCATGGTTACATGCTTTAGAGGAGAAAAAAATATAGCCGATCTGCCCTTGTATTAACAACCAGTAGCAAAACGCTACGAAGCTCTCCACGCACCAGAGGCTGTGAAGGAACTGATGGAGTCCAAGACACGATGGCATCTTACGTTCCAGGGCGGCATGTGGACACCGTCGGGCTCTGTGATCAGAGGAGCCTTGAAGTCTCCACAGCATGTGTGACATGTCCAATTTCATCGTAATAACCCCGATAAAGCTGGTCCCCCCAAGAGGATTCAGACAGGAGGGACCCAAGCCTGCACATGTACCTTATTTGCCGGCATATAAGACGATTTTTTGGCCCTGAAAAATATGCCTCCAAGTGGGGGGTAGTCTTATATGGCGAGTATATAACAAACTCTGTATTTTTAGTGGAAATGTTAGGGGGTCGTCTTATACGCCGGCAAATACGTATTTTTCAGGGCCAAAAAATCATCTTATACGCCAGCAAATACAGTAGGTCAGTACTTTATGAACGCGTGATTAGTTTGGTGCCAGGTTTCTGCGTCGTAAACTAGGGCTTACCTAATTCAAAACATTTTTTAATATTTTAGATAAACGCTTTCTGGAGTTAAGCGTACATTTTCCCATTTCTTGCTCGCATCTGATCTTTATTACTACTTGGTTCCCTCATCCAGAGCAATGACTGAGCCGCCGGGCCAGCTCCCCTTTCTCGGGGCCCTTTGAAGAACTTTCCAAAAAAGAAGAAAAAAAATTTTTTTTCTTCTTCTTCTTCTTGCAATCGGCTCCTTTTTTTGCTGATTGCAAATTTCTGGTGTCTCTTGCCCGTCTGAAAACTTTCTCTGCCTCCTTGTAACCTGGCCCCTAATGCTTTCCCTATTCCCCAGAAGTTTTTATCCGAAGGCAGACACAATTTATTCCTCAGTGCTTATTCGAGAAGACTTGTCCCTACCCTTGCCAAAAAAGCAAGCCTTTTGCCAAATGGAATTCCTGTGTGGAGTTCTTTCAGAAACCCCGTCTTCCCACCAGCGGCCCAGCCAAAGAGCTCGTCTCTGGGCAGCCGCGCTGGCTGTCAGGCGTGTCAGAGTCGCTGGCAGGCGGCCGGGAGCGCGGCCTGCCAAACCCGCCACTTCCATCCTCACCGCAGCCGGTCTTCAAGGACGTCCTCCTGCCCTCACAGCCACTTAGGAGCGGCTCCGGAGGCCCTGCCAGCTTCCTGACGGCAGGCGCGTTTCTGCCGCTCGGAGAAAGTTTGCTAAAGGAAAACATCTGCTTCTCCAGGGGTCTGACTCGGCTGCTATTAAAGCAGGGAGCGTTCGGGGTCTTTTATGAAATGTTAGCAATTTCAGCGTCCACGTTTTCAGCAGCTTCCTGTGTTTCAGCCTTTAAATAGAAATCTGTTTGCGTTTTACCGGGGTTTCTTGGGAGCCCTGGAGATGGGTCGCTGGGGAATCGGGGCGTCGGTGCGATTTTAATTAACATCTAATGTATAGTGTATCCTCTCTGTTGTGTACTTTATCCACCCCCCCTCCCTAATCTGCATTAGATTTACCCCATACACGAGGTTCTGTGTGCAGATACTTGATTAACTCATACACGCGGTTGTCATTATTTATCTTAACTAAACGGTTACTCTATAATATAGTTTGTAATGACTTACCTGTTGTCCTATTTATCTGGTCCTTTGCTTTCTCATCTAGAACGTGAGACCTCTGAGGCCGCTCATCTACCTCGAATGTGCATTCTGATTCTAAAGCCAAAGGTCTGTTGCACTGCTTGCTTACCTGGAACTTACTTGCTCAATAATATTGCAAGAATATGCCCTTTCCCACTTGTTTAAAAGCTTTTCCTCCACAAAGGATTGGATCAACAAACCACAATGAGGGAGTGCCATAAAAGATAATTGGAGCTGAAAGGTGGTCTTAGAAACTAGCTATTCTTTCCTGTTCGGAGTAAATATCTTCACAAAAACAACATTCTTCAACTTGTTATTAGCTGGGTATAGAGAGAAATCTATAGGCATTAGGTCAATGATAACTATATTGAATGATCTGCTAAGTAATCTAATTTTCTCACCCACTCCATTTTTTTTAGTAAGTATTAATACAACAATAATTTCCCCAATTACATCTATATTGCTCTTCTCTCTCCTGGGCTCCTAGCAGGGGTGGGCAAACTTTTTGACTCGAGGGCCACAATGGGTTCTTAAACTGGACCGGAGGGCGGGAACAAAAGCAACCTGACCATGCTGGCACTCTCATCTTGGGCTGCTGGTGAAGGAGCGGAGGGGAGAGCAAGGGAACCCTCCGCTCTTTAGGCTCCGAGGGCCGGATAGAACAGCCGAACGGGCCGGATCCAGACCGTAGTGTGCCCATGGCTGGCTTCTAGTCTCCATGGCCACCCCTCTATCGGGCATGTCAATTAAAATGTTCCACAGGCAGCTTGCACTTAAAATCTTAAAACTATGTGAAAAAATTCACTGGTCATTTTCTCCCCAATTCTTTTCTGGTCCTTTTTCTGTTGCTGGAAATGGTCCTCCATTTCTCTAAGGGATGCAAACCAGAAATCTCCACAGCCTCTTTGACTTCTCTCCCACCCCCCCCACCCCCCAGCGCTTAAATCATCACCAAACACTATTAATTCCACGTTTTAAATCACTCATCAATCTGTCTGCTAGTTTCTACCCTATCCCTCCTCTGACTTGTGCCCTGGCAATCTCACTGCCAACTCTCTGACGGGCCCTTCTGCCTCAAGCCCTGCTCTCTAACCCAGACTCGAGTCAGCAGCCAGACTGTTGCTTCTATAACATAAACATTGGCGTGGCACCATCTGTTTTAAAACGTTAAATGCAAAGTCCTTAATTTAGTTTAAAAGACTGTTATAATCTGGCCCCAGCTTATGTCTTTCACCTCTTCAGCTCTGACTTTCCCCCCCAGATATTGAGCTGCTTCCTGGTCTGAGGGCGTTCCTCTTGTGGCTTTTCTATATGCTGTTCTTTGGAAATGCTCATTCGCATATACAGAACTAGTTTACACTCACACGGACCCTTCTCCATCCTGCTTTGTTCCACAGCGAGGCTATGTTTGACAGATAAAGTTATACCTCGCTTATGTCCTAGCTTCTTCTGGAATTCAGCTAAGAGAGAGCATCAGCAACAGGTGGGAGGGAAAAGTCTAAGTATAGACTCTCTGGACTCCCTCTCTGGGGGGCTCCCATGGGTTGGCTGCCCCCCTTGACCTCTCTGGAACTGAGGTCATTGTTTCTATAAAGCAGCCCTCTCCACACAGGCTTTCTGTCTTCAGGTTCCAGTAGCCTTCCTCTCCCCCGCCCTCACCTCCCACTTCAATCCTAGCACAGTGCCCTACATCTCCTTTTGGTGTTCTTACACTGTACTCAACCTTTTGAAATTATCCCTAGAGTAAAGTTTTCTCAAATTATCTCACTGTAATGATCCGTCTCGCTCCTTCTGACTGATACAGGGATCCTGATATCCATATTTGGACACGCTAGTCTGGAGTTCAAAGGAAAGGTTAGAGCTAAAGATATGTTTTAAAAAATCATTCAAAATATAAAAAGTCCATTTAGATTTAATGTCACAGGATTGGAGGGGTGTCCTAGGGAGAAAAGTGTAGACTTAAAAAAAAGGAAGGAGACCTGAATCCTGACAATACTCGGATATTTAACAGTTGGGAGGGCAGCAGGAGAGGTGTAAGAGAGGCTGAGAGGAAGCGAGTTCAGTGAAAAGCCAGACAAGACATCAGGAGCAGCTTCTTTGACAACAGTCCCTCTCCAATGGACTCAGTGCCCTTTTGATGTCCCAGTGTGCCTTACACTGGTCTCCACCTTTCCTCAGACTGCAAATTCCTTAAGTGATCATGGCTATCCAACAGTGCTGTAGTTAACTGTGTAAGCCAAGGCATATAAACACATATCGGCAACTCTTTGGGTAACTGCTTGAAGAAAAATACATGTGTTAAAACTGTGTGCACGCACACACACACACACACACACACACACACCTTGATTTAGGGAAACAGCTAATGATGTCATTAGATGTTTTTGAAAACATTTAATAAATAATACATAAACTGAATATATGTCTTACCCACTGTTTTGTTTTGTTTTGTTTTTTTCTAACATTTCACAGAGCAGCTTAGCTCACTTGGTCCACATTGTCTACACTCTGTTTTTTACCATAAGCTATTTATTAACTTTTTATATTAAATATAATATTTCATTCATTGAACTTCTGCGATTCCTGCAATCATGTTTCTATAAGGTTATTGCTCACACAACAAAATGTTTTTAAAAACATACGACATAACTCAACAAATCTTTGAAGTTATTGTTTTTCCCAATTTTTGTCAAATGCAAAACCATGTTGTCATGCCAGATTATTCAATATAATACTGGGCTTCTGTTTTTCTAAAAGTCTGTGCTAGATAGATGCTTGAAAACATTTAGAATTTAAACTGTCACTGAAGCAACTAAGGATGTAAAAGAAAGATTCAATGATTATTTTATTAATGATTTGTTGGGAAGCCTATGTTAATAAAAAACTAGTAGGCCAGTTATAAAATAAGCTAGCCCATTAATTGAAAGGTATTCAGAAAAATTGTAATTAAGGCAGCACAAGATGGAAAAAAATAGTTGATACCTAATTAATAGAACAAAACGAAAATGTTTACAAACCTAACTGCATTTTTAGGAAGTAGATCCTGTTAATGATTAGTTCTTTTTTTTTTTTTTTTCTCCCTACTGAGCTATTTGGTGAATTAGGAGCTTGAATTATAAGGAAACGGATCACATGCAGAGATAAAAAGAGAAAGTGCAGAAAGTGAAGCCCATAATATACCAGAAGGCTTGGGGAAACCTTTCTTTAACTCAAGACTATTTAATAAATCAAATAAAATTAGTAAAATGCATGGCACAAGTTGATTTTTGCCTTGGTATATGTATATAGACATATGAAAGAGAGAAGTTTTACATTCAAAATAACATAAAGGCTTTTAATGACAGTTCAATTGTTGGAAACAATGGAATCCACAAAGGCCTAAGCCCTTAAGAATTCCAAAAAGGTCGTGAGTTGTAATTTTAAATATCACAAGCAACAGTACTGGCAAGTTAGGGTGAGTGCTTAAGCCAAGACTGTGTAGATTTCCTAGTGACAAGTAAACCCCAGTGGATAGCAAGGTTATATATTTTTTAAAAAGTAAGCGAACAAATGTGAGCTGTTGAAAATGTTGGGAAGGGATAACAGCTGTCTATAAATATTAAAATGTACAGTCGGTGCAATTTGGTTAACTCAACAGAACTGCAGTAAGCATTCTGACAGGTAATGAGTGCATAGTGGTTGAGAACATGAGGGTTTGGATCAAACCCTCACTTTCAGCAGTTATGCAATTTGAAGTAGGCCTTGAAATCTTCTCCATTTAAATTTTGTCATATTTTAAATGCAGGTAATAATATCAATGATCTAGAACTAATTTTAATATTAGTGTATGTGAAGCACCTAAGTTTATGTCAGCTTCATAGTAAACCTGCATTGAATATTAGCTATTGTTTATTGTCATAAAATCAATTCAAATAACCCATCATCTGCATGTAATTTATACCTTATAAGGAAATGAAAAAAGTAAAATCAGGGAAGTAATTTTTTAATAAATATAAAGTGCTAATGTAATTTCAATGAATGGAAGTTATGAGTCCAAATCATAGTCCATGCATGATAATCAAAATTATTCCCAAAGTAGAAAATCATGTGTTTCATGTTGGTTAATATTTTGTGGGAGAGAAAATTGTATTGACTGCAGATTAAAACGATCATGGGATATAGACCTTCAAAATGATATGATCTAGAGGTAATGGCTATGCATGTCTATTATAATGTACAACTACTTATGACTGAGGAACAATGTTGCTGAACTAATTCCTGCACTGAGCCTGGGTTTGTACCAGTTTGTCATCAGTGCTCTCAGGATAGGATAAACCGATTCCCATATTGTTGGACATGATGGTATGGCTTTTTTTTCAACCTTTTAACCTTGCTCTTCACCCTCTTCTTTATATGGATGTTACAATAATTTTAGAACTTTCTTTTGTTTTAAGAGATGAAGAATTATGGCAAATAATTGTTGGTTTAACCTTGGATTTTTAGCCACTTTCTCTTAAAACCAAGAACTTAAAAGGTTGATTTGTTTTATCAGTCTCTTGATTATGCATGAGTTTTGTAGAACATGCAGTTTTTTCTGATGTTATTACTTTTAGAATAAGTTCCTCTAATTTATATTTAAATTAAGAAACATAGAATCATGCCATTCAGAATATGCACTCTGACTGATTACTGACATGTACTATATGCATCGCCTAAGATCTAATCATCATATTGTTGAGAAAGATTTCATACATATTTTAAAAAATTCCTATCTTACTGCATTGCATACCACAAATTGTATCTTCCATTCAATGACTGTCCTAGCAAACCTAATACATCTTGGTAAATCTTAATTCAAATTCAATGGATATGGATCCATACAAGCTAAAACTGCAATTTTGCACAACTGTAGTTTTAAATTACAAATCACGAATGCGTTTAATATGTTCTGCTGTCTGGAAAGTGGCTTAGAGAGCCACGTGTATAAAAGGTGACACATAGGGCAAGGAGGAAACATGTGCCACCCTTTTGCCACTCACTAATCATCACTCTTGATTCCATTTCCCTGTTCCACTTTATGACATTGTTTTCTTCTAAAAGATACTTTTTGTTCATTCTGATATGTATACTTCAAATTCATAAAATTATAAACATTATAAAGGTGTGTTGCTCTTAGAAAGACTAAATTCTGACAAATGCAGTTATAATCCTATATTATTAAATGTAGTATATTCTTTGTAATGGTATTGCTTGAAACTTACTAGCACATTAGTATAGATCACTCATGTGTTTTGTGGAGAGCAGACATTTATTCTAAAAGGTCCACTCAGTATGTAATTATTATTTCCATATTTTACTTTGTTTTAACCCAGTACCAATTTTCTAAACTGATCACGCTCTCTTATCATCATGGTTTATAACAAAGTTAACTTTAAAAAACATAGATAATATCATATGATCCCACCTTAAAAACCTGCAAATTATCCCTAAAATAAATCAAATGACTCCCTAAATTGCTCTCCAAATTCTCCTATTTTCTCCCTTTGGAAAACATCTTTTGCTCACTCACAACATTTCTCTTTACACTCTATCCTCACTGTTCTACCAGGCATGACCTCAGCTCTGCGACTTTGCTAATCACTTTCAATAACTTTCAAATGTGCTTTCTCTTCTCTATTGTTTTTTTTTAATTATTATTGTTATTATTAAAGTCTCTGTCAAATACTCTCATTTAAAAATTAAAATTCCCTGAATCCCTTATCTCTGAGATTTGCTTCTTTTCCTTCATTTCCACACATGTCAATTAGGCAGCTCATTAATATTCCATTTTATTTATCTTAGCTAATTTCATTTCCTTGTCCTCAATGCATTTTAAAGTTATTGAGAATAAGAATCATGTTTTGTTTATCATTGTATCTAACACAATGTCTTATTTAAAATTGATGCTGAAGCCGAAACGGGTTTGGCTCAGTGGATAGAGCGTCCGCCTGCGGACTGAAAAGTCCCCGGTTCGATTCGGGTCAAGGGTATGTACCTTGGTTGCGGGCACATCCCCGGTAGCGGGTGTGCAAGAGGCAGCTGATCAATGTCTCTCTCTCATTGATGTTTCTAACTCTCTATCCCTCTCTCCTTCCTCTCTGTAAAAAATCAATAAAATATATTTTAAAAATAAATAAAATTGATGCTGAAAATATGTGAACTGACAATAAAAGTGAAATAAGTAAGAGATTATTCCTTGTTACATTCTTGGGAATGCTATAGTTTGTTTGAAATTGGTATGTTAAATGAAAACCTTATGAGTACATCTTAGATAAATTGTTGTGTGCAAGTGAAAATCTGATTCTGAGTGCACTGTATATAACTTTGCATAGATTGCATGGTCCGTGGTCCTTCAAATAGTCAGTTATCTCCGATTTATAAGATCTTTTGAAGAAATATTAGAAAAAATATAATTTTACTTAATGTAGTACTCTTTTTAAAATGATGCTTAAGTATTTTCAAACTTAAATGTCTTTTAATATAATCAATGTGATCAACTAAATAAGCCATTTAATGATTGGAGGCATGAACAATTGTGTCAAATTAAATAGAAAGCATCACTAAACAATAGAATAAAATGTTGGTTTAATCTTATTCTTCAAGTTATCATGTTTAAAGACATTAGAGACTCAATTCTACTCTAATAAAAAACATTAAAGCTTTAATCAACAAATATCATAGAACATTTGAGTAAAGAAAACGTATCAAGAGAAACACAAACCTTGCTACAGCAAATAAGAGAGCTGCTTTCTTTTTTCTTAAAAATATTTTCATTCATTTCAGAGAAGAAGGGAGAGGAAGAGAAAAGAAACATCCATCAGAACACATCATTGATCAACTTCCTCGTGCATAGCCCCTACTGGTGATCAAGCTTACAACCCAAGCATGTGCCCAGACCAGGAATCAAACCATGACCTCCTGCTTCATAGGTCAATGCTCAAACATTGAGCTACACTGGATGAATGAGAGCTGCTTTCTGTAGTAGACATATAGGTATTTGATTATTCGCCAGATTTTAAAATTTAGTTCCATTAATAGGGAACAGTTTCAATTCAAAATAAATTTTTCCCATTTATTTATCACCCCCTTAATATGAACTGGTGAAATGGATTAATCTTTCATGAGTAACTATGTACTGTGTACCAGGTTCTCTGCCAGGAAAACCATGAACACTATTCTTTAAAATTTGATGCTGAGTTAGATTGTAGAGAGGAAAATAATGAATATAATTTATTTTCCCATCCCTGAGGTATTTTGGGGACACATTGTACTTCCTGGTCCCTAAACCAGCCCACAATAATCCATAGAAATAGAAAAAAATCCATGGCTTATGTGTGAAAACAGAAGCTAAGGAATTAACAGAAAAACATAAAACAAAGTGAAAAAATTATAAAAGTGATAAGCCCATGGAAAAATATGAATAAGTGACAGGGTATATCTTTTCCTCCTTATTCTACCTTTAGTGGGATTGCATTACAAAAGAAGAGAAAATGATTTATAAATGTCAAATGTATATGGGCTGACTATTTTGAGTTTGGGTATAGTCTAGCATTGCACTGATCTCCATGGTATTACACAGGGTGGGGCAAAAGTAAGCTTATAGTTGTTCCTATAGAAAATGATACAGGAAGCCTCATGCTGTGGGAGTGGCAGAGGAGCCTATACCACTGCCTGCACCTCTGTGTTCCCCTGGGTTCCTGAGCCCATGCCTTCCAACACCTGGACACAGGGCCATAGTTTGTCCACGCCTGCTTTAGACAGAGGCAGTCTCTGGAGGCCTTGAGTCTTTCCCTGACCCAATTAGTCAGAAACAGCCTTTAATACTGTCCTGCACTAGAGATTGAGAGGTATAGAGGACCTACCTAGAACATAGTCACAAACCCAAACAGACAACCAAAATATGGAAACAAAGAAACAACCTCAAAATGAAAGAACTAGGGAATTCTCCAGAAGAAGAGATAAATGAAGCAGAGATAATAAATGCATTTAAAACAGAGTTCAGATTAATGATGGTAAAAATGCTCAACAGTATGGAAAAAGGTATAGTAACCGTGAAAAGAAAACAGTCTGAGATAAAGAATGATATAACACAAATAAAGAACACATTGAAAGGAATACACAGCAGATTAGGGGAAGCTGAGGGTTGAATTAATGAGTTAGAAGAAAGAGTTGAAAATTCACTCAATTAGAGAATCAAAAAGAAAAAAAAATTAAAAAATAGGAGGACAGCTTAAGGGAGCTTTGGGACAATGTGAATCATAACAATATTAGAATAGTAGATGTGCCAAAAGAGGCAGAAAAGAAGAAAGGAATATAGAAGGTGATTGAAAAAATAGTGGTAGAAAACTTCCCTAACCTGGTAAAGGGAAAAAAAAGACTTATAAATTTAGGAGTCAAAGAGAACCCCAAACAAGAAGAACCCAAACAGACCCACATGCAGCCATATCATAATTAAAATGCAAAAAAATTAAAGACAAAGAGAGAATGTTAAAGGCAGCAAGAGAAAAGAAAACTGTTACCTACAAAAGAGTTCCCATAAGGCTGACCCCTGATTTTTCATCAGAAACTACAGGCCAGAAGGGAATGATATGAAGTATTCAAAGTAATGGAAAGCAAGGACCTGAGACGAAGATTACTGTATCCGGCAAGGCTATCATTCAAAATAGATGGTCAAGTAAAGAGCTTCCCAGACAAAAAAAGGCTTAAAGGAGTTCATCACCACCAAGCCAGCATTGTAAGCAATGCTAAAGTGATAGGGATTTTTGAGAAGAAACTGAGAGAGAATCCTAGCCATACAGAATTAAAATGGCTATAGATAATTATCTCTCAATAATAGCCCTAAGTGTAAATGGATCAAATGCTCCAATCAAAAGCTGGAGGGTAGCTGAATGGATACAAAAACATGCCCCAACTAGATGCTGTCTAGAAGAGACCCATCTCAAAACAAAAGACATACAGGGGATGAAAGTGAAGGGATGGAATTTTTTTTTCATGCAAATGGAAAAGAAAAAATATCTGGAGTAGCAATGCTCATATCCAACAAAATAGAATTGAAAATGCATCATGTTAAGTGAAATATCCCAGTTGGAGAAAGATAAATGTCATATGATCTCGCTCACTTGTGGAATATAATGAAAAACATAAACTGATGAACAAAAAATAGAGCCAGAGGGGAAAATATTATAGAATATAATGGAAGTAATCTTCTTATTTGCAAATTTTTAATATTCCCTACAACTTTTGTGATATCATATTATGTTAGTACAGTTTTGGTAATATAATTATACATAAAATCATTTTATCCTTGAAATATTAATGTTTATTGCATGTAATATTATTATGTAAGATAATTTTTCTTCAATAATTGGTGTTTATTGCATGTAACATTATCATATTTAAAATAATTTTATTGAGATACTAATGTTTATTTAATGTAACATTATTATATATAAGATAGTTTTTCGTGAAATAAAAAGTAAAACAATACAATAATTAAGGAATAATGATACAAGAATAAACTCTTTTGCATGTTCACAACTGTAAACCTACCTTTGCTCCACTCCAATTTTACAAAAATTTATGCATAGAGCCTCAATAGTAAGAAAATCATTTCAATGACCTACTTAAAAAAAATAATCTGTGTTCCTGAATGGACTCCTCACTATTTAATAACTTATGGAATTTCTAAAGATTGAAGATAATTATTTTATTGGATCCTGAACCAGCCTTGTCAAATGCAATATGTTTTTATTAAAAATTGCCCAAACATAACATAATTTAAATAGATGGATTGGGATGGGCACCCTAAAACACAACTTAAATAAATGAGAAACATAAATACTGAATGCAGCAAATAGACCAAGCAGCTAGCTGGCAATGAAAAAAAAATATATATATAGCATTAAACTGGAAATGATAAAATTTATTTGAATATATATTATTTGGCATGAGCAAATGCTGAGTTTGCATCTATATTTAGACTCACTTTACCAATATATATTTATACATATATCTATTCACAGCATATTGGACATACTACATAATTATTTTAAAACTTGACTGTAGTTCAGTAAAATAATTTCCACATTGTTTCCAGTATAAGAAACTGCCTTGAGATTATGTATTTTACCAAGAAATACCCACAATGGGGGGAAATATCAAGATTTAGTTGTAATTCTCACTAACTAGAAATCAATTTAGTCAGCATTCTTCGACTTAGTAAATAAACTAACTTTGGCCGTTCTAAGCTAAAATAAATTTTTGAAGCTGATATCACATTAAAAAAAGCAGGAACAAAGGCCAATCCATTAGAAGGTTTTACCCAGTAGATACTCTGGTCAGGGTGCTGCTGGATAGTATAAAGTATATTTTCTTATTCCTTTTATTTTTTTAATGACTAACTGTTAGTTTACTGACAATTTCTAATACCCTCAAAACCTTCGAAGTATTGACATAGAAAATGATTTATAATAATATAAACAATATAAGTGTGCTGATTTCTTGACAGTTTAATATTGAAAGAGTCTTTAACTGCACTTAGCCTTCATTTCTCAAATCTTCTAAAATTATTTGTTAATTTATCTATTTTAAAACACTACATTACTTTAAGGCCATTGAATACCTCTTCCATAATGTGTAAATTCCTTGAGAATGAAAAGGTAAAATTATGCAATTTTATATACTAGCACTTAGCACATTTTCTCTCTGTCTTTCTCTCTCTGTCTCTTTGTCTCCCTCTTTCTCCTTCTTTCTCTCTCTCATCACTATTATCTGCCTATATAAATTGGATTAAGAGTGTAAAAATAAGAAAGAGGAAGAGTTATTATAACCTCCCCCATGACATCTCAAAGTTGGATAATTCATCACAACTGCCATAATTTTCAATATGTATTCAGAAATGTTCCTCTATGGAAATAAGAAAGGTGACATAGGTCTTTGCCATGGGAAAGTGTCCTCAGGGAACTTATATCCAGCAAAATCTGTCTTTTGTTTCTATGTCAGAGACAAAAGAAGATTGATAGTAAATCAATTGTATTCTTTCACACAAGAAGGGTAGCAAAGTCTTCACAATGGAAGAACAGTCTATGATTAAAACACGCTTATGCAAAATAGCAAGTTGAGCCCCAGAATACAATTGGATACTGGCAATTTTTGTTAAATAAGACCAATTATATAGATTTGAAAGATTTTAGCAATTAATGTCTGGTTGTGAATGTAATATAGGTATAAATTTTATTTCAATCCTTCATATATTTAAGTATATTTTATATTAAGAAAGCATTAATTTTTATAATTAATCTACTGCTATAGTCATAAAAACTATATGCTTTTCAAAATATTTACCAAAATATGTATATTGAGTATATATATATATATATATATATATATATATATATATATATATTAAATGTGTTTGCTATAGAGTATGACCAAGACATTATAAAGGAGTAAAAAAAGCAGAAGTAAAGTAAGACATGGGCCTATGTACGCACTTTGAACATTTGTTTTCAATTAAATTATTCTCTGCTACTGCATAATTTTTTTTTCTAATAAAATGGGTAATATGATTAGAAAAGGATGGGAGACAGATTAGGACAAGCAGGATAGGCACCAAGAAAATAACCAAAAAACAATATCTGGCTAGGACCAAAATTGAGATATTACATATGGATAAAGTTTTCTATTATTTCTCCTAAAAGGGCAATTTGGAATCTAACACAAAATTCAGTGTATATCCTATCTAATAAAAGAGTAACATGCAAATTGACCATACCTCCTCTACACCCACCAGCCATGCACCTCAAGCCAATCAGAGCAAGTATGCAAATAAAACCAACCAAGATGGCTACAGCCACAGAGAAAAGGAGGGAGGCTTGGGTTTCCCTGGCAACAGAGGAAGCCAAGTTTTCCTCCTACCCTTGCCAGCCCAGGGCTCCCTTTAAGGCTACAAATTTTCAATCATAGAAGGTGAACAAATATAAACAGAAATGGCTGTAGCCACAGAGCAAGCAGGAGGCTTGGCTCTGCTTCAGGCTACAAAGTTTCAATTGTTGTAGATACATAAATCCCAGATACCAGGGCCTCTGCTTGGGTCACCAGGGGGAGTGGCCATCCTGCAAATCACCACAAGCCCCTCACCCAGGCCACTCCATACTCCAAGAGAACCCCCACCCTGATCTGGGACACCTTTCAGAGCAAACCAGCCGGCCCCCATCCCTGCACCAGGCCTCTATCCTATCTAATAAAAGAGTAATGTGCAGATTGACCATCACTCCAACACACAAGATGGCTGCCCCCATGTGGACACAAGATTGCCATCACAAGATGGTCAACAGGGGAGGGCGGTTGAGAAGGACCAGGCCTGCAAGAGAGGGCAGTTGTGGGCCATCAGGCAAGCAGAGGAGGGAAGCTAGGGGGACCATCCTGCAAGGGAGGGCAGTTAGGGGCAATCAAGCCCATAGGGGAGGGCAGTTAGGGGTCACCAGGCTGGCAGCAGAGGGAAGTTGGGGGGGTGACCGGGTCTGTAGGGAAGGGCAATTGGGTGAAACCCGGGCCTGCAGGGGAGGGCAGATAGGGGCAAACAAGCTGGCAGGAGAGAATTTAGACATCAATTAGGCTGGCATCAAAGTGGTTAGGGGGTGATCAGGCTGCCAAGTAGAAGTGGTTAGGGGAAATCAGAAAGGTGGGCAGGTGAGCAGTTGAGAGCCAGCAGTTCTGGATTGTGAGAGGGATGTCTGACTGCCTGTTTAGGCCAGGATCGGGCCTAAGCGGGCAGTCAGACATCCCTCTAGGTGTCCCAGATTGGAGAGGATACAGGCTGGGCTGAGGAACAACCCCCGTCAGTACACAAATTTTATGCACAGGGCCTCTAGTTATCCATACAACATCTATAATAATGCATTAAGTAATTTTAGGCATTATTGTGCAGTTCCAATTTTATCATATATATTAAACAATCTAAATTATTTGTTTTCTTTTTAAAATCCAAGTCAAAATATTCTAGATATGTTATTACTTAGTTATCTACATCAGGTAGACTTCACATTCATATTTTGGTGATTATATATTTTTGCTCAAAATTGGAAGTCTTTTACAAAAACTTGCTTTTAAATATGTATATTTTCCTGAAAAGGACACTGTAATTCTCTGGACAGTGTCAAATAAATGTAAATAATTTCTTATAGAAAATGCAGAAACAAATTCTACTTACACAAAGTTATTATTTGTGTTGATTTTAATTTGCTTATATCTTACCCACTGAAGGATGTTTTCAGAGCTACCAAATAGATCAGAGCTGGTAAAGTAAGGTAAGCATAACCATTCTCAATAAATAAATTGTTCTTGCCATTCAGCTACATGAATAGAAATGTCTAGAAAGACATTTCAGAGACAGAAAAAAGAAGTCTCTTATCTTGGCTCCTTCTCTAATACTTAACAATTCATAATCTTTATATATAAAATGTCAGTGTCCATGATGACCATGACAACCATGACTGGTCACCATGAGGTTTTCCCTTCCACCCACAGTCCCCCTGCCCACAAGCGGGGTGGTGCAGGACTGGGGACTAGTAAGTGGGCTGGTGTTTGACCTCTTGGTCGTTGCCCCCCACCCTCAGGCTCTACTGAATCAGAGATGGTGAACGGGGGATTCGGGGTGGGTGGTCGGAGGACTGGGCTGGCTGCCAGGCCTTTGAAATCACCAGCTCAGCCCTGGCTGCTCTGGGCCTCAGGTCTGTGTGAATGCAGGCACCAATGACTTTAAGTGCAATGACTTCACCTCCATGCACATGTGCCCAGTGGCTGCTGATGGAATGTGCTGCCCATTCAGGGCTGCTCATGTCGGGATGGGTAGGTTGTGGGTGCAACCCAGAGCTTCTATCTGCACCTGAAGCCCCAACAGCAGGGGCTGCGGCAGTGGCAGTGGCAGTGACAGTGAGGATGACACACTCATGAGCGGCCCCAAGAGGGCAGTATGTTCCATCAGCAACAGCCCCAGTGCATGCGCATGGAGGGGAAATCACCAGCGCCTGCTTTCCCACAGGCCTGAGCCCCTTGAGCAGCTGGGAATGAGCTAGTGATCCCAGCGGCCTGACAGCCCAGCGGTGGAGGTAGTGTTCGGCCTGGGGACTGGTGAACATGCAGAAGATTGCCCTGATCACAGGAGGCTAGTCCCTAGGCACCCTACCCATAGGATTTCATGCACTGGGCATCTAGTTTATTATAACATTAATGCCAGTGTGGTAATAATAACAAAAAGTTATAGATCAGAGAGAAGGGGACTTAGCGGGTAATAATGGATAAAGGAAGTCAAATATATGATGATGGAAGAAGATTTGACTTTAGGTAGTGGGCACATAGTGCAACATACAGATGATGTATCAGAGAATATACTCTTGAAATCTATGTAATCATATTAACCAATGTCACCCCAATATATTTAATTAAAAAGAGAAAAGATGAATAAACTTTATAGTCATCTGACATATTGTCTAATATAAAACAGGTAATTTTAACAATAGTTTTATCATATACGAGAGGCCTGGTGCACGAAATTTGTGCACAGAGGGCAGGGAGATTGCCCCTCAGCCAGCTCTGCACCCTCCCAATTTGGGACCCCTTGGGGGATGTCCAACTGGCGGTTTAGGCCCGATCCCTAAGGCAGTCGGTCATCCCTCTAACAACCGGGGACTGCTGGCTCCTAACTGCTGGCCTGACTGCCTGTCTAATTGCCCCTAACCATTCCCCTGCCGGCCTGATGGATGACTAACTGCTCCCCTGCTGGCCCGATCACTTCAACTGACCTCCCCTGCTGGACTGTTTGCTCCCAACTGCCCTCCTCTGCTGGCCTGATTGCTCACAACTGCCCTCCCCTGCTAGCCATCTTGTGGTGGCCATCTTGTGATGACATTACTCAAGGCTGTGACTCTATCTAGGCTTTTATTATATAGGATTCCCCAAGAGATATAGGCTTATTTTTAAAATGCATCTTTTAACATTTAAGGCCAGGGTAAATGTTTCTTTAATCATCCTGTACCAAATATAGATCATTTATATAGATCCTCTAATGAAATAGGGGGAAGAAATGGAAAAGAAAAGGTTAGTCCCTGGGCTTAGGAAGTCCACATAGTGGGCTGAGCTTTCATTTCCTTCCCCTGTTCTGTCTGCTGGCTTTCTCTCTACACATGTGTGATGCCAGGGTTCACCTAAGTGTCTGCAATTCCAGCACCTGTGGATCGCCATCAGGCCAATAACAAAAGTGCTTTCCCCACAGTTTTACTTGAAGATGTTGCAATTTATTCAGACTTAATGAGGTAAAAGAGAAAAGCCTCTGGGGTAGTCGGCTCCTAAAAATCAAACTTTTCCTTCTCACTTCAACAATTAACTTATTCTGTTATCGGTATGAAAGAAAATGTAAAATTGTAGGACTCACGGGTGCATTTATTTCACCATAATAATGTCTGGATTCCATGGAGAGGTTAAATAACAGTTAAGTTGATTGAAGATGTGTTGTTTTTCAATCACAGTGCTGAATCTATCTGTGGTATCCAGATGCAGGAACCAAAATATTCTCAGCTGGTGCTATGCAGAATGTTCCAGTTATAAAGTGGTTGAGTACATCTCATCATTATTCAAGAGAATGGAATTAGGGTAAAAGAACTTTGAGACTGTGGTTTGGGAACTAGAATAGTGTAAAAGGTCAGGAGAGACTGATTGACAATTTAAGTCTAAGGCTAAATACACCCTGTTAATACCAAATTTACTTATCTAAATAATATTTATAAGTAACATACTGTGATACTCTATTCTCTCTGTGAAGGGTAAAAGTTTAGGTCGATATTATCTTACAAAAATATTAAAGAGCATTAAAGAAGGCACTTAGATCATATTTACTGGATCATGGAATGATTTATTCTGTAGAACTTTTCTCAGTTGTAGAATTTACTATAATTTTTTTTTTTTGCCTGTAATAAGTAAAAGTCATCATTATACCATGATTGGATTAGGAGCAAGATTGAAATGATACATAGGATCACCTCAGCCTAGTACTGAAAGCCTATATTGAAACTGTTATTAATGTCATACCTGCCAATAGATCTGTGACACCATTATGTGTATGTGGCAGGAGGTGATTTATAATAACTTTGCTAGGTCAGTAGTGTTAAAATTACCCATTAAATGTGTGCATATTGAAATACACATAATTCCACTTACTATATATGTTACAGACATACATATTTAATGCATTTAACATGCAAGTACTTTTACAATTATATATGGGTATTAGATGTGTATGCAAGGTAGGCAAAAGTAGTTTTATCATTGTGAGTTCACAAAACACAGTCTTTTTTGCATTATTTATTTATTAATTAATTATTGTATGTGTGTATTATTATTATTTTGTATCCTTACTTATGATTTACTTTTTTAGGTAAAGATAGCTGGTGATTTAACTCACCCCTGTATATACTCAGGAAAACACAGGTATTGCTAGAACATATGGGAAATCTCTCTTTATGTTTTAATTAAGTGACAGTTTTTCTGGGATGCTTTTCCTGTCAACCTTTCATTTTTCCTACCCTACTCAAAATTGTCTTCCTAGCAATGTTTCCAAAGTCAGCTCATGTTTCTATTCAATTTCTTGCATGCGTACCTTTCTATGTTAGACTGCAAACATTCCCAGAACACAAATATTACTTATTCATTTTTGTGACAGAGTGTTTAATACTTACCAAGTGCTCAATAATAATTTGTGTATAATTATACTGATTATTAACTATTTAAGAACTACATGCCAGGCACTGAAAATACAATGGTGAGCAAAATAAACATGGCTTAAGTGCCACTAGTAATTTTAAGAATCCACAAAAGCAAAATATCTGACTCCAGTGGTCATTCACTGAGGTCTTCTCTGAAAAAGTGAGTTGTGAATTGCAAAATCAATTTTTTCAGACTTTCTTTTCTTTACTTTTCTTGTTAACATTATTATTACCCCCATCCCATTTGCTAGGCTCTATTCAACCCCCCTCCACCCTTTTGCTTTGGCTGTTACCACACTGTTGTCTGTGTCTCTGGGTTATACATATACTAGTGGCTCAGTACAGGAAATTTGTGCACAGGGGTGGGAAGGTGTTCCTCAGCCCTGCCTGCACCCTCCCTAATCTGGAACCCCTGAAAGGATGTTCTACTGCCAGTTTAGGGATCGGGCTTAAACCAGCAGTCAGACATCCCTCTCACAATCCAGGACTGCTGGCTCTAGCTGCTCACCTGCGTGCCTGCCACCTGATTACCCTTAAACATTCTGCCTATTGGCCTGCATCCACCCAACTGCCCCCCCTTCTGGCCTGCTCACTCCAAACTGCCTCCCCCCACCTCACCCCCTCGGTGTCCTGATCACCGACAACTGCCCTCCCCTGCTTGCCTGATCACCCACAACTGCCCTCCCTTGCAGGTCTGGTCCTTCTCAACTGCCCTCCCCTGCTGACATCTTGTGATGGCCATCTTGGGTCCACATGGGGGCAGAATCTTTGATCACATGGGGGCAGCCATCTTGTGTGTTGGAGTAATGGTCAATCTGCTTATTACTCTTTTATTATATAGGATAGAGGCCTGGTGCATGGATAGGGGCTGGCTGTTTTGCTCTGAAGGGTGTTCCGGATCAGAGTGGGGATTCCCTTGGGGTGTGGGGTGGCCTGGGTGAAGGGCCTGTGGTGGTTTGCAGGATGGCCACACCCCCTGGTGACCCAAGCAGAGGCCCTGGTATTTGGGATTTATATATCTTCTACAATTGAAACTTTGTAGCCCGAAGCGGAGCCAAACCTCCTGCTTGCTCTGTGGCTGCAGCCATTTCTGTTAAAATTTGTTTACCTTCTCAGATAGAAACTTTGTAGCCTTGAGTGGAGGCTTAGGCAGCCAAGGGCAGGAGGAAAGCTTGGCTTCCTTTGTTGCCAGGAAAACCCAAGCCTCCCTCCTGTTCTCTGTGGCTTTAGCTATCTTGGTTGGGTTTATTTGCATACTCACTCTGATTGGCTGGTGGTCATGGAGGGTGGGCATGGCTTGTGGGTGTAGTGGAGGTATGGCCAATTTGCATGTTACTCTTTTATTAGATAGGACAATTCCTCCTACACAGTAAGTATTACACTAGATCAATGCTGCATACATCCTCTGTCCTATGAGTTTGCAATACTGAAAATATGTATTAGTTTGTGTGATGCCAGTACAAGAAGCTTTTTTTTTTTTTTTTTTTTTTATCTTCTTCGTATAGAGCTATTTTGGTTTCCAAGAGGTACAGGTAGATAGACTGTGGTATGGTCACTCCCATCTGAGATGCCACCTACCTCTTATTGTCTCCTTCCAGTAATCAGGGTCTAAGCTTAATTTATTCTCATTTGTTTTCCAACACAATGTCTTCTATCTAACTTGCACAGGCCCTTCCTTTCCAGGTCACCACAGAGGATCTGCTTTGGGGTCCTACTCTTATCCTTTCTCCCCTGATGTGAAACTCAGCACCCTAAGAGGCAGTAGACTAGCTGTAGTCAAAGAACATGTCTTGGTATTTGATAATAAGAATGGTAAGAGATTATTATTAGATGATATAATTAATGTACTAAGATAACCTGACTATAAAGCAATACAATACCTGGCATAGGACAGACATTCAAATGAAACATTTCATTTAATTACTGAATAAAACAGTAGACATCTTATAAAATACAACTTCTCTATAACTTTTCTCATAAATCCAAAATATACTGATGATGCATTTAGTGTACAGATCCTTGAATAATGTACATGTATGTACATTAATAAAATATATTCACTCAAAAACAAGAGTCTGGCTATTCCATCACTGTCTACCTTTCTTATGTTTGTAACACATTAAATTTTTTTTAAATTATGTGTATTTTTTATCTCTTTAGATAAAATTTCTGTATTTAGTTCAGTGCTGGATGATAGTAATAATGATGACAATAGCTGCCATTGATTGAATCCTAACTACTTCTCAGGCACTAGTCTAAGAAAATTTCACATATTAAGACATTTTCCCTTAATGTACTATAAGGTTGATTCCAGGCCCAAGTAAGATGGAGTAAGCACAGTGTTCCCTGTCTCTTCACTAAATGCATCTGTGAAACCTTGACAGAATTCACAAAACATTTTTTTTTGAGAAATTCTGAAAAGTAAAGAGTAGCAGTCAGGGTAGGAAAGAAGACCAAAATCTGAGTTACAACTGAACTTGTGGGGATTGTTGATAGTGACAGAGGTTGTGAGTGAAAGGACATATAGTATATGGGAACTCTGTACTTTCCATTCCATTTTTATATGAATCTAAAAAAAATAAAGTTTATTTATAAAAAACAAAAACAAAACAAAACACTCAGCAATACAAAAGTAAGACCAACCCAACTAAAAATGATCATTAGATTTGAAAAGACATTTCACTAAAAGAGGATATATGAGTAAAATAAGGGCATGAAAAGATGTTCATCATCATTAGTCACTAAGATAATGAAAATTAAACCATGATATGGCAAACATATATAGAACCTGGTGCACAAAATTTTTGCACATAGGGGGGTGTGTTCCTCAGCCCAGCCTGCACCCTCTCCAATGTGGGACCTCTTGAGGGATGTCCAACTGCCTGTTGGATATTCCTCTCACAATCCAAGACTGCTGGCTCCCAAATGCTCACCTGCCTGCCTTCCTGATCACCCCTAACCGTTTCTGCCTGCCAGCCTAATCACCCCCTAACCACTTTTTTGCCAGCCTGATTGATGCCTAACTGCTCCACTACCAGCCTGCTTTCCCCTAAGTGCCCTCCCCTGCAGGCCTGGTCACCCCTAACTACTCTCCCCTGTAGGCCGGGACACCCCCCCTCCAACTGCCCTTCCCTGCAGGCCCGGTTGCCTCTAATTTTCCTTCTCTGCTGGTCTGGTCACCCCTAACTACTCTCCCCTGCAGGTTTGATTGTCCCCAACTGCCCTCTTTTGCAGGCCTGGTCCCTCCCAACTGCCCTCCCCTGCTGGCTATCTTGTGGTGCTCATCTTGTGTCCACATGGGGGAAGTCATCTTGTGTGTTGGAGTGATGGTCAATTTGCATATTATTCTTTTATTATATAGGATACACACATCAATTGCCAGCAAGAGGGAAAAGCAACTTTCTTATACATTGTAAAATGACACAGTTTTTTCTAATAAACTTCTACATATTTTGATCCATGTATCTCACTCGTAGATATATTTACCATAGAGAACTAAAACATATATGTATTTACTAGAGGCCTGATGCACAAAATTCATTCAAGAGTAGGCCCTCCTTCTCCCAGCTGCTGGCACCGGCTTCCCTCAGGCACCCAGGACCCCAGCCTCCATCTGCTGTCAGGCACCCATGACCTAATTAGCATATCACACTATATATATCACTTACAAACCTGCACATTTATAGGAGTTCTATTGAAACTCAACTAAAGATTAAACAACTAAAATGTCCTTCAATGTTCTAACAGGTTTTAAAAAAGTGGTACATTTAAATTATGCGAAACTAATCATCTTTAAAAAAGAATGATTTACTGAGGCAAACAACTTGTATGAAACATCTCAAAAGCTTATATTCTCTATTATTCCATTTGCATAATGTCCTAAAATTATAGACTTAATAAACAGATTAGAGGTTGCCAGGGGTTATCTGTGGGAGGAAGGTATGAACCCTGAGGTATAACACAGAGAGTGTTTTCAGGTTATGGGACTGATCTGGAGACTGGTTTTCATGGTTGTAATACGTGTACTAAATGTTTTAGAACTAGACACACACAAAAAAAGTATAATTTACCACATGTGAGTTTAAAAGTAAAATAAAACTATGAATCTGATGAAATCAGTATCCCCATTTTGTAATGTAGAGACTGTGACTCAGTGAAGTGTAAGTAATTTTCCCAAGGGCACAGAACTCATCAGCTTTCAGGTCAGGAATCAATCTGAGGCAGTCGGAACCCATGGCTTATCTTCATGTAATAGAAAGACGTTCCATAAATTATAGTTGAATTAGTGCATCAGTCAATGAAGGAAGCGATGAATCAGAAGTTTAATTACTTTGGAGTCTGTAGCCAGGGTGTTCATTTAGCTGGCAGCAACCTATCAAGGACCACAGTTAAGTAAGTCAATAGATCGAGGTCAAGCAAGACATGTGGCTCTTTCTGAAAACTCAAATCTTGACACAGTAGCAATAATAGTACTAGTGAGAGTAGAGAGAATTTGGAGATGCCCACACTTATCTGTGACCCCTACAGGCACTGGAAGTTCCCTTAAGCACTGCCTGGGGGGGTGAAGGAAGATGCCACCAGAGCTCATGCCTGTCAATCATTCTAAGTCAGTAGTCAATGAGATATATGAATTAAACTATGGAAGCTGCACACAGTTTTATGAGATATGGTTTTCAAATTTAAAATATACACATAATCCCATGCTATATGATTTGTTCTAGATCATAAAATAGGAAATAGTTTCAAATAATTTGTAAATCAAGAATCATTTATAATATTATTATAAAGTGACACAGTATTAACATAATAAAGTTTAACTTCCTTTTGTATACAGATCTTTAATATATAAATAAAATGGTGAGGCGATTTAAGAATGTACCAAGCTAATTGTAAACCAAGAGCTTTTAACAAATGTTACCATATTTATTCAGCAAAAAGTGAAAACAAATAGAAAATGGCTATCAATATAAAACAAAAAGCTTCCAATGGAAGTTTAATGATAATCCAAATACTCAGATAAATCATATTTAAAATACTCTTTTAATGTTAAGATATTGAAAGTTTTCCTATAAAATGATTCAGTCATCTCAAAAAATAACATATAAGGTATGTTGCTCTGTTCTCCATTTTTAAAAATGTATATATATATATATATAGATATTCTACAGAGAGGAAGAGAGAGGGACAGAGAGTTAGAAGCATCGATGAGAGAGAATCATCAACTGCCTCTTGCACACTCCCTACTAGGGATGTGCCCGCAACCAAGGTACATGCTCTTGACCTGAATCGAACCTGGGACCCTTCAGTCAGCAGGCTGACACTCTATCCACTGACCCAAACCGGTTCCTGCTCCATTTTTGTTTTTATTTTAAATATATTTTTATTGGTTTCAGAGAGGAAGGGAGAAGGAGGTAGAAACAATGACGAGAGAGAATCATTGATCTACTGCTTCCTACATACCCCCTAATGGAGATCAAGCCCACAACCTGGGTATGTGCCCTTGACCAGGAATCAAAACTGTGACCTCCTGGTTCATAGGTCAACCCTCAGCCACTGAGCCACTCCAACTGAGCAAATGTCAAACTATTAATATATTTTCTCCTTGGTTATGGTGGTCAGCATATGGGCACTGAATTTAGATTACAACAATCAGATGCTTTCAACTAAGAAATTGAATCTGAAGGAGTTAGACAAAGATGCAGGAATAATTAGAGATTATTTGCTGCAAGGCCAGTGGCATAGATATGGAATCAAGCATCTAGCAATCATGCTACTGGCAGTGCTTACTAGCCACAGACACAGTACTGTGGTTGTGACTTGAGCAATGTTTCCTGCTTTGTAGTTCTTTTTATTTTTATCTTCTCTAAGATCAGTGCTTTATCATTCTCATTAATTCTCTTAATTATTTGAATACTTATTTTTTTCTGATGAATTTTTCAAACTGGTTGCTGTTCTGGGATCCTGGGATCCTCAAAGATGCACTTCTCACATAAGAGGTGCCTCTGATTCATTATCCTATTGAAAGAAGAATTCAGCTTACAATAACATCTCCCAGAGACTGTGGCTTCTTCTCCCTTTCCTCCTTTTCTCATCGTCCTCCTTCTCTTCCATCTTGTAGATTTGTCTCTCTCTAGAACCATCTTAGTTATATAACTGTTTGTGGTCAGTCTCTCCACATTCAATTATCTTTAATATAGTCTTTCCTATCAAGCATCAACTTCAGTTGCTTTTAAATTGGGGATAGTTTGTATCTTATATAATGCAGATATCTTTGAAATAACAGCTACAAGAAATAAAAATATAATATTTGTTCTGTTAATCCCAAAATTTTAGTTGAAGTCCTTAATAAGCAAAATCTCTATCTATAAGTCTTCATAAGTAAATAATACAATTTAAATTTAGGAAGAAAGTGGAGCACTCTACATTAAGTTCTCTATCTTGGAAATAAATCAATTAAAATGTTTTGATAAGAACAAATGCATAGCAGAGTTGAGAGATTTAATATAAAAATTACACTATTCTTTATTCAATTGCAAATATAATGTATTATTATCATTGGATACTTTTTCCTTCAAGGAAGCAGGCTGGGATTTCATGAGATAAACATGTTTAAAAGTGGTTCATTACTTTAAATTAAAAAAAAAAGTTTGTCCATTTACCTAGAATAGTAATAAAGTGTTTTTATACTTTTTTATTTCAAAGCTTGAAACTAAAAAAAAAAATCAAGTTTTGTGGGTGATTTTGAGATATAAAAAGCACAGCTTTCTAATTTAAGCACTAAGAGGAGTCTCATTTTCCTGGAGGTAGCCAAAGTTATTTAAAGCTTTTATACTCATCACTGAAGCCAAAGGACTTCCTCCATGTGAAGAAAAATAGATAACAAAGGTATCTGTTTCCATGAAAGAAAAGGCCAAAATAGATTCAGTCCATAGAGAAGCCTGGTAGGCAAAGACCCAATGCTAAATAGAATAAATGAATTTCCATCAGAGGTTTTGGAAAGAACAAAACAAAACAAGCTTACTATATATATATTAATGCCACTAGCTACTAGAGTTAAGGCCTATATATTATTTTAATTATTAATAATAATATTACTTTACCTACATTTTTTCTCACCAAGCAAAACAGAAAAATAGGATGTTTTATAGTATAGCTGTTATCAGAGCCAGTTTCATGGGTGTGCAATTTCTGCACTTGCACAGGGCACTGCACTTAGATGGGCCAAATGCTTGATTTAATGCTGTACTATCACTGTAATAATTTCTTAATATCTTATGGAAAAGGGGCCCTTCATTTTCATTTTACACTGTTATACATAAGTTATTTAGGCAACCCTAATTTGTATCCTTTTGTTTCTTATATTATTAACTGTGTTTTACATTTTTGTCTTAATCCAATGAACAAATATTTAAACTTATGATCAAATAGATAAGTTGTCTACATTAAACTCTTAGGAGACTGTTTTTCACACTTAATTTGATAGACTTGTTACTTAAAATGTTTAATTATGTTTTTCCTGAGATTTGTATGTTGGCTTGCTTGTTTCTTTTAACTTGGTGCCTTCTCCAGGTAGGAAAGTTGCTTCTTGGAAGATGAGATACAAGAGAATGGGCAAATACATCAAATGTGATCCTGAGAGTGGAGCCATTTGCTTTAAAAAAGGAAGCAGGGTGGAACACCAAAGATCAAGAAATGCCCACCCTTGGGTATTGGATATCCAATAATCCAATAACACATCACTGAACCACCACTTTACAAGGGTTCAAACACTCAGAATACATTGGGTTTTGGGGATGCAGGATGATATCAGAACCCTAGAGGTAAATACTTGTAATTCTTCTAAGATGTCACACATGATCACATGGTGATGCTTTTAAGGATTGGATTCAGTCATTGAGTTCCTTTGAGCCACTGGTGACATTATCACTGTTGGTCTAGTTTCCAATAGTAGACACATATCTAAGAGTGCCCACCATGTCTTTATCATCACTGTCCATTTTCACTGTGGACTTCCCACATAATTAGAGACTACTACTGTCAAAGAGAATAGTGCATTTCTATGTAACTTAAATTTTATTACATGCAAGGCAAAATTATCAAGAAAATGTAGCTCTGTGGATAGTAATTCAATTAAAGCAAGCATACTAGATTCTGCTCTTAGCACAAAGTAACATGGGAACTGGAATAAATAGATCCATAATAAGTTTTCAAGATGTACATTGGTGGGTGTGATTGTGTTTATTTAGTTTGTGCATACATAATGGTGTGTTTCTATGTACTTGTTTTTTTTCCATGTTATAATGCAAGAAAGAAGAACTCTAACAAAGCAGATAACAACACAGTGTACAAAATATCTGTTTCTTTGTAATATATTGATCATGGAATTTAACTTTACAAATAAAATAAGAAATTTGCTCAAAAGGTTCATATAATTGTGGGGATTTAGGGATTCATGTTTTGTACATTTAGTAAAAATGTGTCATGTAAAATAATTTTAACAGAGGGCTGCGTTTGTACCTATTGCACAATCACAAGTACTTTGTCTTTGAGTTGGAACCTTATAAAGAGAGTAGAGCTTAGTCCTCTCTAATTCATCAAAAGTAATATTTAGACAACTGTTTTTTTTTGTTTGTTTAGTTGTTTGCTTTAAAGTATGTTTTTTTTGATTTTTAGAGAGAGAGGAAGGGAGAGGGATCGGGCGATAGAAATACCAATGAGAAAAGATCATCTACTGGCTACCTCCTCCACACCCACTTACTGGGGTGTGCATTGACCACTAACCAGGAATCAAACCTGAGACCTCCCGATGTTTCTGGGTCAAAGCTCAACTGCTGAGTTACACCACCCAAGCAGGATATTGTTTTAAAATAAACATTGCTGAAATCAGTTTGGCTAAATGGATAGAGCATCGGTCTGGAGACTGAAAAGTCCCAGGTTCGATTCTGGTCAAGGGCATGTACCTTGGTTACAGGCACATCTCCTGTAGGGGGTGTGCAAGAGACAGCTGGTTGATGTTTCTCTCTCATTGATGTTTCTAGCTCTCTATCCCTCTCTCTTCCTCACTGTAAAAAATCAATAAAATATATTTAATTAAATAAAATAAACAAACACGAACAACATGGTTATCTGTGTATTTTATTCCTTAGATTATCCTGATACTTAACCACCGAGACCATTTGAATTCTTAAAAAAAAGAAGAAGAAGAAAACTGCATTTTGCAACGCTGAATTTGGATTACTGATTATTTTTATTTTGTATTTGCTATTTCAATGTTATCTTGTATCTTCTATAACCAACATAGAATTGGATATATTAGGTATAAGCAGGCAACGAGATTAAATATACTAAAGAAAAACACTTAATGTATACATGTATCTAACATATTACTCAGATAATTACTTTTACTTTATAATATGTAAGTTTTAGAGGTTTTAAGAGGAACATGTGCTCATTTTTAATTTAGAAGTCACCAGAATAATAAAAGGAATGATTAAAAAAAATTACGATCCATTCCTCCAGGTTAGAAACCTGATTTGTCACATGCACATAAACCCTAAAAGGCCCACTTCCCTCTAGCCCCAACGGAAATATCAGTTTCACAGAATAACTGTGCAATCTTTCAAGAAAAAAAATAATAAATATTAGCTCCAAATATCACATATACATTTAGTCACCTATACATTATTCACTTTGTAGTTTACATGATTAGACAGCTTGTAAAAAAGAGTTAACATACTTGTCATTTATAATGATGTAAAGGGGGGGGGGGAGGGCGTGCATGAACTCAAAGAAAACTTAAAACTGTCTTTATGATAGCAAGGAGGCCAAAACGATGATGAAGAGGACGTCTCTAACAGTCAGGCGCTGCCCCATCAATCAGCTTGCAGTCAGGAGAAAAATTGACTATGTCATGATATGATTCTTAAAAAAAAAAAAAAAAAAGTAATAAATTCTATACAAATGGCAAGCTGGCAGTGTGGCTAATTTATTCATTATCCACCCTAGAAAATAATTAAGTCATGCTTTCTTTCCCGGTGCTTCATTACAGTTTAGCAAGAGCCCTCCACCCCTTGCTTTGGAGCCGTCAGTAAGAATGCTTATTAAAATAAATTAGCTGTAAAACTTTCTTTAACTCTGTCTTAGAGAAAAACTAATCCACTTTTCTAGTGGAAGCAACATTGATTAAATAAATTCCGTTTCATGCAGAGCAGATTAATTCCTTTAGCCACAGTTCCCGCCTTAAATGATGTTGTAGCTGTAATAGTTTGAACAGTGTGTAATAAGCTGTAAATTCATAATTGGTGTTACCCTCTTTTAGTGCGTCTTCCTTTGTCTCTTAGGGTTGGCATTCCTTATTTTAAAAAGAGGGCGTATGTGAATGTTACAAATGTCTATGTTTGATATTTTCTCTACACATGTGATGTACACAGGTTGGGGCAAAAACTAGGTTTATGGTTGTACTCACAGAATGGATATCTTTTTTGTATTGTTATTTATTTACTAGAGGGCAGGGCATGAAATTTGTGCAAGTGTATAGGGGGGGTCCCTCAGCCTAACCTGCATCCCCTCCAATCTGGGAGCCCACAGGGGATGTCCAACTGCCAGTTTAGGGCAATCCGATACTTCTGGCTCCTAACCACTCACCTGCCTACCTGCCCTAACCACTCTGCCTGCCTACCTGATCCCCCTAACTGCCCTGCCCTGCCAGCCTGGTCACCCCTAACTGCCCTCCCCTGCTGGTCACCCTATTAATTTTTTTTTAATCTTATCCCCTTCACACACAATTGTATTTGACTTCCTAACTGGCTTCTCCCTCTCACATAATTTCTCTCTCTCCTTTATGTAACACTTTTTTCCTACTGACTCATCATTTATAACTTTTCTGTCCTCCTAATTTCATACTTCTGTTCCATGATCCTTCCCATTTTTCTCCTATTTCCCCTCCCTCCCCACATTCCTTCTGTCTTTATTTTACCCCTGCCCTGCCTCCCCTTTTCCTTCCTTCTCACCTTAATTTTTTTCTTCACTTCCTCCCTAGGACCTGCTTTGCTCCCTCCCCCATTTCCTCCTCCTTCCCATTCTTCTTTAAGCTCTACCGTCTCCTATTTAAAACTTTTCTTCCCTCCCTCTTTCTCTCACCCACATTCTTCTCTACTTACTTCCACTGTTTTAATATCTATCTACCTGCCTAATTATTCACTGTCATTTATCTTTTTTCTTGTCTGACTCCCACTTTTAAATTCTGTCCCCAGTACACAAGTAAACTTAATTTTTATTATAGCTCCTACAGTTCGCTCATACATCCACTATCCTTCTTAAACTCTGCTCTGTGCTGACTCCTTTATAAAGTTCTTCACTCCCTTGCTCCCTTCTTAAAGTTTCCTTTGTGTGTGCAGGGGGGAGGTGTTAACCCCAAGCCCCGGGCTCAGCCCTGGCCAGGTGATCGCTGCTGCCTTCCCTGGCCTCCTCACCACTGTCCTGGTCCCATTTCCTGCCTGGGACACCGGCCCAGTGAGGGTGGCTGAAGCCCGTGCGGCCCAGGCACTGCTGTGCAAAGCCAGAGCGCCTCCCTCCAGAAGGCCTCGGACTGTCCTCCACTTTGTCCTGGACCTGTCAGAGCCTCCCTGCCAATGGCCTCCAACACCGTCCTCCCACATCTGGGCGGGGCTCCCCACTCTGTGCCTCCTGCACCCCACCCCTCACGGGACGCACCTGATCCACCCTCCCGTGGTCACCACCCCCTTCCATGTGCAGTTTTATTCCCTTTTCCATTCCCGTGACTTTTTCTTGCTCCCTTTCTGTATTTCTGTTTCTCCTTCTGGCCTGTATGCATTCTGGCCTGCCTTCCTCTCCCTCTCCTTTCTTGTACCCTCCTATCATATCCTACCCTACCCCTGGCCTTGCAGCTGCCTGAGCAGAGGGTGGGAACCCAGCCTGCTGATCCGGACAAATTTGCATATTCCTCTATTATTAGGTTCGATTACTAGAGGCCCAGTGCACAGATTCATGCACATGGAAAGTAAATTAATTAGAAGGTGACCTGCAGGGCAGGACTGGGTGAGATGGGCCAATCCCCTGGGGTCTCTCCCTGGCCAGCCACACCTGGGGTGGTGCCGGGGCTTGAAGGGCATCTGTGGAGTGAGAAGGGTCCCTCTGGCACGTTGGGTCCCTCTGCCTGGCCTGAGGGAAATGGGCTGACATTCCATGAGTGTTTCTGGAGTGTGAGAGAGCAGTCTGCAAAGTTGCTGTCATTTGGCAGTTCCTGGGTTGAGTGTCTGCCCCCTGGTGGTCAGTGCGTATCATAGCTATTGGCCGGACTCATGCATTAGTGGGGTCCCTCAGCGTGGCCTGCAGGAATTGGACCGAAATTGGCAGTCCAATGCTGCCTGCTGCTCCTGTCTGCTGTTCCCACTCATCCCAGCTGCCCTGTGCCTGTCGGGGGCTGTTGCCCAGTCAGTCCCAATGGAGAGAGGCTAGTGATGCCTCAGCAGCCCTCGTCACCCATAAATCCTGCTTCTGGCGTCTGTGGCTCAGCTGAGCGGCACTTCCACTGTGGGAGCTCACCAACCACCAGGGGGACCTTCTGCATTGAGCATCTGCCTTCTGAAAGTCAATGCACATTATAGTGACTGGTCAATTGTTGTTCGATCATTTGGTTATTTGGTTGCTTAGGCTTTTATATAATAGACTAGTGGCCCAGTGCACAAAATTCATGCACAGAGGGTGAGGGGTTCCCTCAGCCAGCCTGCACCCTCTCCAATTGGGAACCTCTTGTAGTATGTCCCACAGGGATTGGGTCTAAACCATTGGTCAGGCATCTCTCTTACAATCTGGGACCACTGGCTCCTAACTCCTCATCTGCCTGCCTGCCTGATCACCCCTAACTGCTTCTGCCTGCCTGATCACCCCTAACTGTTCTCCCCTGCCAGCCTGGTTGCCCCCAACTGCCCTCTCCTGCTGACCTGATCACCCCTAATAGCCTGCGCCTTAGCCCCCACTACCATGGCTTGGTCCAGAAGGAAGTTGGACATTGAGAAGATGGCTGGTCAAACTGGTCTAATTAGCATATTACCCTTTTAGTAGTATAGTTACATTATATAGGATAGGATTGCTTAAATTGGGGTGGGGGAGGCTTTTTCATCAGGATGAGATGGTCTTGGCAGAAAAAAAAATACATAATTCCTATATCTGGACTGATAGCCAGTCATATGCACTATACTGCCAAACAGGTCATTAAAAAATTGAACCACTTTCTTACACCTTACACCAAACAGCCGTTGCCCTTAAAACCTCTCCTCAGGCCCACCTTAGGTTCTGCCTTCACATTTCACCCAGATTGCGTTATGATTGGTAGGTTCCTATGCGAGTCAGAATCAAAGTTTCCGCCTCCTAGTCAGCCATTGACTCCTTGCACTTCAGCCAGATTAGGTTCTGACTGGTTGATTTCTATGCCAATTAGCTTCAAAAGATCCACCTCCTAGGCAGCCATTGGCTCCTCACTCTTCACCCAGATTTAGTTCTGATTGATCAGTTTCTATTCCAGTTAGCATCTCTGGGCCTATCAATAGGCTTGATTAGAGAACTAAATACAGTAATAACTAGCAGCCCCAGTGGAGGCCTGAGAGAAAGAGAGGTGTGGCTGCTGGCAGGCCTGGAGTGAAAGAGTGGCAAATACTGATCAACAGCTGCCACAGAGGCTACATATCAGCCCCTGCTTTCCTCTCCAGACGGCTCTCTGGGCCTGATCCACAGCCCTGTCAGCAGTCAGTGCTAACTTGGGGTGCCTGCAGAGGTGGTAACCCAGCACTGAGTTTCAGTCAGTTGAGCCTTTGGTAGTTTTATATATTCCTAAGGTATAATGAAAGATGTTTATTTTGCCTTTCAACTCCTTAGACTCTGTTTTTGAGAAGACTGAATGGTTAGAATATTTGCCAAATTAGTGATTTATCATTTCTAAGATATTTAGCTTCTTCTTTTTTTTAATTAGGAAGAAGCTTTTCAGCATTATTTATTATTCTTATTGCTAATCGCAGTACAGTTTTCACATACAGATTTTGTATATGTGCTTTCCCGTAGAGTTGTTTGAATTAACTGCTTGAGTTAGTAGAAGTAAAACATAGAAGGAAGGGTATTGTACTCTTTACAATTTTTTTTGGTAATGATTATAATAATCTTCAGAAGCACTTTTACATAACCATCTGATCTGATTAATGAAATAATTGAGGTTGACACTTCGATTTTCATTATAAACTTAAAGTTTTCTGTCTGATAAATTATACATTTTAAATATTCTTTGATGGAAGCCAACCATTCTTTTTTGGACATTTTAAAAACACTGGGGTTGCAAAGAACTCTGGGTCCTTAGCTACAGGATCAGAGCATTAGAATGGGCACCAGGACCCAGGACCAGGGAAGATGCACTTTTTGCCTAATATCACGGTGGACACCTGTATAGGCAAAACACCAAGATACAGGCACCAACAGGGAAGTACTCTCAGAGGTATACAACCCGTGGCTCAGGACATAAGTCAGGAAACTAATAAAGAAGTATGCAAATTCTCTATTTTGCTTTTACAACGTCTCTCTAAGTCTAAAATTACTTTAAAATAAAAAAATGTGATTTTTTAAAAACAAAACTGCTTCATTGAATTTCCTCAATCCCTTCCCATCTCTCCCATCCCCACCCCCATCCCTTACCCCATTTGCTTTCCTTTACTTTTCACTAGGGAAACCCAAGCCTCCCTCCTGCTCTCTCTGTGGCTGCAGCCATCTTGGGTTAATTTGCATACTTGCTCCTGATTGCCTTATGGGCATGGCTTGTGGGTATAGTGAAGTGATAATTAATTTGCATATTACTCTTTTATTAGAGAGGATAGATTGTATTATTTCCTATACAAACAACTTTAAACCTACTTTTACATCATTCTGTATTCATTTAACTAACTTTTTTTTTTTTAGCACACCATATTTTGATTAACTGTACACAAAAAAATGTCAGATATTTGTGAGAATTCTATTGTGGATTATATTTAAATCAAACTTGCTCAGCAAATCCATTGAGTAACATGACAACATTTGTCCAAAATGATAAATGTATTTTCCTCTGAAGCTTTTTTTTTTAGTTGTGCATGTTGTGTGTACCAATATCCATCCAGTTGACTGCATTAATACCAATCAAAGTATATTTCCATTTTCTGATCATTTTGAAAAGGAAATAGTGTTATTTTAATATATGATTGTCCTTAGTTCCTTCTCCACATGTATGCACTCTTTCCTCCAAGAGATTAAAACTATTTGTCCACATTTTGAACTTGGATTTTTCCTGTAGTTTTCTTATACCAATAGAATGCTGTGGAGGTGACACTGCATAATTTCTGATTATGGCCCAGGAAACTTCTGATTTTGTCATTAGGGCCTAGTCTCCATATAAAGAAGCTTAGGCTACAGTACTAAATGAATTAGTACAGCACCACACACATAGTCAAAAGCTTTCACATGGAAGCATGTAGTCATCCCATGCACTGGAGCTCAGGATGAATCTGTCATGTATGTACCAGCCCCACCTGAGTCCCTAAAAGAAGGAGGTTGTATGTGTGATTCTGACCAATGAAAGACCATAGATAAGCGTGGCCAACCTACAGAATAATAAATAATACATCTATATTTAGCCACTAACTTGGGAAATAATTTGTTATGAAGTAAGGTATAACTGATAATGACAATGTCTTATTTAAAATGTTAAAAATAATAGAAAAATGTATTCTTTGGTTATTACTGTATTTAAGATTTCTAGTGTCCCAATTTATTAATTTTCTCTCTCCATCAACCCCCCAATTGGATAATAACTTTTTGCCTTGAATAATTTCATTAGTCATCTTTGTTATTAATTTCATAGCAAGAAAGACAATAATTTCTGCTTTCAGAATATACAAGCATTATTGGTTGTCACTCTAATTTTCATTGAATAAGGCCCAAATGCATATTTTAAGAGAAAATATATTTTACAGCAAGGAGTACTTGGCAATGGAAAATTACATGAGTTCAAATTTGCAGAGATAAAAGTGATTGAAAGTTGTATATTTAAAAATGCAAAAAGGTATTTTTTACTATGCCTCCAGAGTGATGTATATAATTTTTAATTAAAACCATAGCAATTTGGCCTTAGCTGGTTTGGCTCAGTGAATAGAACCTGTGGACTGAAGGCTCCCAAGTTCAATTCCAGCCAAAGGCCCAGATTGCATGCTCATCCCCAGTAGGGGGTTTACAGGAAGCAACCAGGCAATGGTTCTCTCTCATCATTGATGTTTCCATCTCCCTCTCATTTTCTCTCTGAAATCAATACAAATATATTAAAAATAAATAAATAAATAAATAAATAAATAAACTATTGCAACTTGGTGCTTAAAACTTTTTTAAAAATATATTTTATTGATATTTCACAGAGAGGAAAGGAGAGATATAGAGAGCTAGAAACATCGATGAGAGAGAAACATCCACCAGCTGCCATTTGCACATCCCCTACTGGGGATGTGCCTGCAACCAATGTACATGCCCTTAACCGGAATCGAACCCGGGACCTTTCAGTCCGCAGACCGACGCTCTACCACTGAGCCAAACTGGTTTCTGCGGTGCTTAAAACTTTTTAATAACTCTCTATGCATTTGCTGTAAGGCTGCCTTCATGTATGCCATGTGAGGCTGTCATGTGTCCTTTTCACACTTCTATTACCTCTTTCCACTTCTGATTTTATAATTCCCATTTCTGATGCAGATAACGCAGACATGAGTGTTGCTTCTTTGCTTTTGCCTAATTCCTTTTATCTGGAATTTCCCTTTCTTTATTCTTTATCTGCACTTTCTCCTATAACTTTTCCTAATACCTTAAGACTTAGTTCAGGCTTAACTTCTTTCCTGCTGATTCCCTGCCACCCATGCTTCTAATCTGGAACTCCTCCTATATACACATGGCATTTGTGCATGCCTTTACCATAACACTCTATGGTAGCTATCCCAGAATGCTAAAATTATATGCACATTTGCTATCTTCCCTATTTGTAGAAGAAAATAATGAATGGCACACATGGAAATTCGAGATAAGGTGGCTTTATAACCAAGTGGCAGGATTCAGGTAATAAACTCTCTTCAAGAATCAGTTATCTAATGGATATAATGACTTTCCATAACATTTTTATTAGATGTTATGTTAACATAAATATAATGTTAATGCTGTAAACTTGGCAACTTTCAATTTCTTGTCAAGTCATTAATGCATCATATAAAATACCAGTTAATGCTAGTGTAATTAGTTAGAAAAATAAAACTGCTTTTCTATTTTTTCAAAATATTGGGTTAGCAGTCAACATGATTGTTGACTTCTCAGTTTGTACTAATAATGAATTATTGAGTTTTATTTTTTGGGGAATGAGAGGCAATTGAAAAACTGACTTATAAAGATCCACATGTCAATTTTTACTGTCCTAAATAGTTGTTAATCTATAAGTGGGATTTGGCTCTATATTTAACATTTTCTTAAGGAGAGTAGAAGATAGCAAAATGAGCCAATGGATATCATTTATTTAAGCAATTTTAATACTACTGTTTGATCAATGTAGCAAACATTTTGTTGCCACTGAAATTAAGAGTATATCAGGTGTTATTTCATGATTTCACAAAACACTTAATTTTGAAGTTCTGGTTTAAGATGACACATTGAACAAATATAGTTAATTTCATTTTTATCTGATAACCAACAAAACCTACTGTGAAAGAATTACCTTATAGTGTGTGTGTGTATGAGTGTGTGTGTGTGTGGGTGGGGGGTACAAAGATAGGGAGAACGGAAAAAGAGATAAGAGCAATTTTTTTTTAAATCTTTAAACAAATGGTTTAATACTAACTGGCACAGTATAACCAAAAAGTTAATTTATTGTCCAGCACAAAATATTATTGAAAAAAGACCTACACAAAAATAATTAAAAAATTATCAGAACACTTAGGAACTCATATACCACTTGCCTTCAGAGTGGAATGGAGGGGACGAAAATAAAGACTGGCTGGAAACTGCTTGAAAAGTGTCTAGTTCTTCAGCATGATACCAATGACTTCTTCTCCAGCCCGATGCCCCCACACTAGTCTAGATATTTTCCCATAGAGGTTTAAAAGAGTCTCCAGATCTTAACTATTATAATGCTGCTATGAACATAAGGTTTCAGGTGTATAGGCATGATATAATTTAAAAGAAAGTCGAGAGGAATAAATCTATAAAGTTAGGATAATAAAAATGTAATTAAAGTGAAAGATAATTGCTAAGTAGCTGATATTTCTATTATTTTAAAAATATAGATGGCGAGGTAAAGCATATTTTATTATTATTATTATCATTATTTAAACTATATATAAATGGTATATGCTCCTCTGTATGATAAATTTTCAATAGTATTATATTTTCATTGCATAGGAGTCAGAAGCATGTGTTTCTTAGAATTATACCTCAACATTATGTTATTAATAAGCCAGATTATAGTTTTATAAATGATTAAAATATTGATGAAACATGAGATTGCTACATTGGGATCTGAATTTAGTAGAAAAAGATATAACACATTTTATTTCATGATTTTCCTGTTGTGAAAGCGATTGTAATTTTTCTTTGAAGAGTTCACATTTTAATAGAAATTCCAGAATAAACAGTTCTGAATGCTAAACAAATGCCAATTTGGAAAATACAGTAGCTGTAAATAGAAGATTTACAAATCAAAACTAACTTGTTCTTAGAAACAGTTCTCTAAAATGAAGTTAAATGTTCTCCTTTTTATTTTAATGTACATTTAATTTTTTAAATCTTAGAATAGTTTTAGATGTACAAAAATATGTAGATAATACAGATACTTCCCATATACCCCACACAATTTCTCCTGTTACTAACATCTTATTTTAGAATGGTACATTTTTTATAATTAATGAACCAATGTTGCTATCTATTATAAACTTGAAGTAAGTATTAGTATATTCAGGTTTCCATAGTTTTTTACCTACTGCTATTTTTCTGTTCCAGGATACCACATTATTTTTAGTTATGCTTTTAGTTATATCTCCTTTTGCTCCTCAAAGATGTAACAGTTTCTCAGACCACCCTGATTTTTAATGACCTTGGCAGTTTTGAGGAATATTGGTGATGTATTTTGTATAATGGCCCTGCATTCTGATATTCATAGTTAGAAAGGATTCATACTTTTATTTGGAAGAAGACCATAAAAGTAGAGTCATTCTTTAAAAACGTAAAGATGCATTCTATCAATATAATTTATCACTCAGTGTTCATGTCAACCTTGATCTCCTAGTTGAGGGCTTGAAGGTCAGATTTCATATTTCCTATTTTGTTTGTTTGCTCATTTCTTTTTCTCTCATCATATCGCATTCTTTGTGTATAAATTGCTATGAGAAGCACACACTGAAAGAGCTGGGAGACATTCTCTATTTCCCTGAGGACAGATCATGCACATATATATCATTTGGATTTCTTCCGCAAAAGAGATTTGCTTATTCTCCATTTTAAAATTCAATCATGTATTTTTACCTGTGTTCCCTACCTCACAGTAACTTATGCTTTACTTTGGATTATAATCTATTAGTATTTTATTTTGTTGATCAGTTTTGTTTCCAGTTTTATGTATTGGCAGTCTTGTCAGAAGGCTCTTTTGTGCTTTTTCCATAACACCATTTTATTTTTATTGAGTACTTCCTTGTTTTCTTTCTTTGGCACAAGATATTCCAGTCTCATCTTATATATATTTCCTGCCCTGGTCCTAGAAACAACTATTTTTCATAGAAATCATGGTTCCTTTTATTAAAGAATGGTATTAGAGACCAAGATGTGAGTGCAAACTGTGCTCATTGCTACTGGAGAGTCTGTACTTCTTGGGATTCCAAGCTGACAGAGCAAGGAAATATATGTGGACATACTAACATATGCATATACACATATCTATAAATATTTAAATATGTTTCCATTTGCATCTCTATTAAACTAAACATGAGTTCATATTACAGTATTTTTCGCACCATAAGACGCACCCGACCATAAGACACACCTGGTTTTTAGAGGAGAAAAATAGGAAAAAAAATATTCTGAACCAAATAGTGTAATAAAATATTTAATAAAGTATAACAGAATAATATTTGAACCATATAAACTGAACAGCAGTCAACAGTGGCATTGAGAACCATTATCACTGTCATTAACACATAAAGACAAATGTTTGAGTACTCTAGTCTTCTGAAAACCCCAAGAACTCTTCTTCGCTAGAGTCAGAATTCATGAAGCTCATTTGGTATGACATTTTACCTCAGAAGCCGATGACTGGAGTGAGGGGCGTGCGTACTGCTGTGTACTGTAACACCGCCTACTACATGCTATCCTCCAATAGCATACGGCGGTGAAACAGTACAGCTGCATCGCGCCTTCCTGCACACATAGGCTTCCGTAAGGTAGGTGAGGGAGGATCCGCTGCCACTCAGCCAGTATCTCAGTGAACTACTGAGAAGCCTGGATAGGGGGCGGGGGAGGGATGATGCAGTCCCCAGGGACACGGAAGGTCCCGGGGGACCCGCTGCCGCTCTGCAACTCGGACCATAAAATGCAGGCACTTCTTCTATTCAGACAATAAGACGCAGGCACTTTTCCTCCCACTATTTGGTGAAGAAAAAGTGCGTCTTATGGTCCGAAAAATACAGTAATTTCTCTAACTCTAACCCATTAACACATGAAACAGTCTAGTCTTCCTTTCTTGATCATCTCTAATCTCCCACTCCAACAGTTATAAACCTGGTTCCCTTTACTCATTATTCATTTATTTAATTTCATATGTGTATATGTCTGTGTGGTTTCCACATGCATAAATGTATACTTGTCTCAAAATTATTAATTTATACTGTCTTGGAAAATCAGTTTATTAACTGGAATATAATTCATAGGGGCCCTATGCACAATTTCTTTTTATCATTGGTGATAAATAATTTACTAATTTCCAGATATGGTTGGTAGATTTTTGACCCAATAACTGATCCCTAATTTCATTTATTTATTTATTTAATATATTTTATTGATTTTTTACAGAGAGAAAGAGAGAGGGATAGGGAATTAGAAACATCGATGAGAGAGAATCATTATCAGCTGCCTCTTGCATACCCCCCACTGGGGATATGCCCGCAACCAAGGTACATGTCCTTGACCAGAATCGAACCTGGGACCTTTCAGTCCCCAGGCTGACGCTCCATCCACTGGGCCAAACCGGTTTCGGCCTGATGCCTAATTTTAATGAAAATAATCCCTAGTCTAAATGCTAATATCTAATCAAGCATTTAGTCAGCTCTAAATGATCAACACATTGAAAAATAGTTTTATAAATGTATAATCTGTATATAGAAAAGATACGTATGTGGATTTGTTGAGAATTAGAAGGTCCTGAGAAAGATAATTTTCTACACCAGGAACAACTGCTTTGTGTATAAGGAACAATGTTGCTTTTAGTGTCTTAATATAGTGTTGAATTTCAAAGCAGATAACATTTTTATGGCAATACATAGAAAATCAAATAATGTAATTAGAGTTTAATTAGTAAAGTTTTCTAGAGGTTACTTAGATAAGTAAGATTTCTTTGTGTTGGTAACTAGGTTATTGTACTATATGTTGGTAAAACATACGTTAGTCATCTGAAATATCCTTCATCAACACAAACAGATAAAAAAAAAACCACACCACACAATTATATTTAGTACATATATTCATAGTCATATGTCTGCCTGATTAAAATTTTTAAATTGAATTAGGGGAAGGAGCCAATTTGTCAGTCAAGTAAGTTTAAGTTCAGAGCCCCAGCAGGAGAAGAGAGTATTGTGAACTTTCTTTTACTTTCCACCTACATCACTCATACTTCCTAATCCTAGTCACTATCTTCTATTGGAGATCCACAAATTTGGAGCTAGTTCTTCTGCATATTTTCATTTCAGCTAACATTGTACATAATAAAATATGTATTTATTATTTCATTGAATTGTTAGTTTGAACAGACTTGGAAACTTCAAATTATATCTTCCTACAGCTGTCATTTTTTACTCACCTAAAAATTCGCTGTAGATCTTGATTTAAAATACTACTTAACATTATATTTTTTCAATATAACAACATTTTTAAATTTATATAAATACTTTTGTGAAAAATTAAAAAGAATTAACAATTTAGAGATATTTGTGAACATCCCCTATCAATTTCATTATTAGACTAACCATTAACACTAACAACTATTATAACTCTAATATTCTTACATTTTATGTTTTGCCAATTTTAACACAAGAACAAACTAAAAATAAGAGGAAGAATAGTTCTGGCATAGAATAATTAAACCTGGACATTTTGGTGAAAGTAGATTATTATTTTTCTTCTATAGAAGAAAATATTTATTTCTGTTCTTGGACTATAAATACAGAAATGAACTAGACTAAAAGAGAAGTTACACTGTGCAAAGAAAGATATACGTTGCTGATGGCAGATACCTAATATATTGAAGGTGTATATATCCTGAAAAAGGCAAGTTAAAAGACTAAAATGGAAGGTTAATAAATAGTTAGGTAGAACAGAGAATAACCATGAGTATATGTTTTATCAGATTTCTTTGGTTTTTGAAAAACAATTATTCAAAGTGAGTCAATAGGGACAGGAGGAGACAGACTATCAAGCCCACCCTTGCAGCCTCTCCTCAGTCTTAGCTTTGAGCAGTAAGTAATTCATTTCATAAACTGAGATGGGTTCCAAGGAGAATCAAGTTCTAAGGGAAAAACTAGTCTTTGCTCTTCCACTAAAGTTGGTGACAGTCAATGCTCTTTTGCTCTGCTTGTTTATCTGTAAAATGGAATAAATAAACATGATTCCCCTTCCTTTCTGGCATTCTAGAGATAAATAATAAGTAAAAGTTAAACCTTAGAGCAGAGTACAGGTTACTGTCAAGATTGATATTTAGGTGTTGAACCTGATCACTTTTGCTTTTACCTAAAATAACTATGACTATCTGCCCACCTTTTTTGTTGTTGTTGTTGTAAAATAGTCATAAGTGCATATCAACATATTTTTATTGGAATTTTTAATTTACTTCAATAGAGGTCCTTAAAACAAAACTTAGTTAATAGATAAGGAATGCAATGTAATAAGATTTTTTGATTAGAGAGAGCCTAAAATCTAGAAAACATGTTAAAATGTAAGTCGATCACATTTACTAAAAATAGGTTTCCCCCATGATACCAAAGTGGAACATTCCTCTGACAGCGTTGGCAAGCCAAAATGACCTAGAGCAGAGTATGCTCCACTTTTCAGAATGTTCACATTATGCCACTCCACTTAGACCTGTGTTAGACTCTGTGATCACCAATGTAGGCTTTCCTCAAAAGTGCAGGGCCCTAATGGGAACTTTCAGAGAGTGAGGTGAAACCTGTATCCCAAAATCTCATGGTCTATGGTAACAAAACCATAATTTAAATATACATACATACACAAGTCATTCCTTTAAATTATTCAAAGTATGATGCTATTTGAATGCAAGTATTAAAGAAAAGTAATACCATGAGTAATTTGAGGTACTCCTGATCATTTTCACATGTACCATTTACTATTTATTGATCCTGGGCCATAACCCTTCCATTTATCCACAAATACTTCCTGGATGCTCTATATGCCAACCACGCTGCTCCTGCCAATATGAGGCTTCTAATCTCAGAGGTAAGAAAGAGGCAGGTCAATTTAGGTCTCCCTTTTTTTTCCAATTAGCTAAGCTTCTCAGCTGAACTTATCTCCCAGGAATTCATCTATTTTAGACCCATACAGACTGGGTATGAAAAGGCTCTTGGGAATTTATTTAGTGCCTGCATGAAAATAAAACTAAACTGAAAAGGAATTATTTTTCAAACCTAAAGACTGTGCCCTCTGCTTCAACCTCCCTAACCACCCATCCCAGGACTTTAATTTAAAGGATAAAAATATTGTCTAGTGTGTGTACTCTTCTCACATAACTACCCACTGCTGGAAGGTTCTTCGGCTGGGCTATGTCTCACACGATTGATGGCGTTTGATTCCCTCTGCTCTTCCCTGGCCAAGGATTACAAACAGCTAAATGGATTTTCTGCTGACAAAAGTTTATTTTTAACCTAGCTAGTTTCTTAAAGAAAATGACTTATTGGAATATTTTGTATTCTAAAGCTTATTTGAACCTATACACCCAAACAAAGCAATGTTTAAATACCCAAACGTGCACTTTCTCTATGGTAACATTTAACTAGATTGTTTTGGAAGTCTATTCTTCTATCACTGATGAATTTTTTATCTGTAAAGCCCCCCTCTGTGAAAAATTTTCTAGAAAACACCCAATAATCATGTAAATGATTACCATCTAAGCAGAACAGCAGGTTTTCTCTTAGCTTTGAAAATGACTGTGAAAAATTCACCGAGTGAGGTGCTTTTCTTATAAGAAAAAAAAAATCCACATTTGAGTTCTGTCCAGAAATCCTAATGCGTATATTTCTGAGTGCTAATACAAGAAGAAGGGATCAGGAGTTCAGAGGAGACCCTCTAGAGAGAAATACCCCTGACTGTTCATGAACAGTAAGATACTTTTTATAATTGACACTATATCATTTAGTGGTCTGGTGGATGGAACATCTTGCACAGCAGTAATAGCAAAATGTTTATTTATAATTTTCATCTCATGTGTGGCAAAATGTTCACATGGAGTGAATGTTATTTTTATCTATTGGGAAGTGTCACATTTATTTTCTAAATTATTTGATCTTTTCATGGGTGTTGTGCTATCTCCTTTCATTATTTATAATTAAATGGACTACAGTGAATTTTAAAAATACAGTTTTATTGATTTCAGAGAGGAAGGGAGCGATAGAAACTTCAATGATGAGAGAGAATCACCAATTGGCTGCCTTCTCCAAGCTCCCTACTGGGGATCGAGCCCACAACCCAGAATGTGCCCCAACCTGGACCTCCTAGTTCATAGGTTGATGCTCAACCACTGAGCCACACAGGCCAGGCTCAAATTACAGTTTTCCAAACCAGCCATTTGCAATATTCTCCAGTTGTGGATGAGGGAGTGGTAGCTTTCTACTCTTTAAATTCTAAAGCATCCCTTCTCAGCTGTCATAGAGACAGAATGCGCCCTTCACACAGGGCACTGTGTTTCTTTGTCTCTGCCTTTCCGGAACCAAACCAGGCCCAGGACAAGTGTTTCCTACAACGTTGCCTCCAGTGATGTCTCAACAGTTAGATTATAAGACTAGGGGCACTCTCCCTGCACTCTAAAGTCAGTGCTTTTGCTAGTGCCTGCTAAATTTAGTCACTTACTTTAAGGATGGATTCTGTTGATGATTTTTATTTTTATTTTTTTAAACATGTATTTTCTTCTTTTTTAAAAATATATTTTATTGATTTTTTACAGAGAGGAAGGGATAAGGATAGAGAGTTAGAAACATTGATGAAAGAGAAACATTGATCACTGCCTCCTACACACCTCCTACCAGGGTTGTGCCTGCAACCAAGGTACATGCCCTTGATGAATTGAATCTGGGACCTTTCAGTGTGCAGGCCGACGCTCTATCCACTGAGCTAACTGGTCAGGGCTCTGTTCATGATTTTTAGAAATATGTGTTTTTGCTTGTGTTTCTTATCTTGGTTTCTCAGTTTTATTATAGTAGATTTAGGACTTTATTTTTCATGTTGATTCTGTAGGATTTCTAGCAGGAAAAAATGATAATTTTACTTTGTGCCATATTTATCCTGCAAGTTAGGACATATAAAAAGATAAGTTAAAAATTGACCTACAGTATAGGAAAATAACTTCATATACTCAAGTATACCGTTAATATTAAGCATAATTACATGGATATGAACAATGACTATAAACATTATATTGCATACATGCTCTGTTTCACACTTTTAGTACTCTCTTAGTCACATAATCTGTTTTGTTTAAACTACTTTTCTTAGTGTTCACTGATGCGGTTTCTGGTGGTATTCTAAGCATTGCATTCCATATTGAGATGTTGCTTTCCAGTTACAGGGAATTATCTGTAATCTTTTTTATAAAAGAAAGATATTTTATATTGCTTTTCCAAATTACCCCACCATTTCCCCCAACATGGTCATACCTTAGTTTTCAAAAATAGAATGAACACACAACTAAGAATTGGGGAATAGGAATTCTCATTTTAAATTCTCCATTTTTTAAAATTTGATTCAGATTTCACAAATTCATTCTTTTTTTAATTTTTTTGCAGCTTGAATGAGAAAAAATAATAGAGAATGCTTAGTGCTATATGACAGATAAATAAGATTCTATATAAGAAAAAGGTAATATGCAAATTGACCAAATGGCAGAATGACCAAAATACCTGCAGCCCCTTGCCCTAGCTGGCCCCACCCCCAAGTGGGAACCCTCACCCCAATTGGGGACAGGGGCAGGCAGCAAACCACCTGTGGTCCCCCACCCTGAATGGCCTTTCTCATGACCCCTCACCTCAGCCAGCCAGTCCCCAATGGCCCACATAAGGGCAGGCCAGCTGGACCCCACCAGTGCACAAATCCATGCACCAGACCTCTAGTAAAGTATATAAAAAATCAATACAAGTTATGACACAAAATGTGTAATTATAGATGGACTGGAGAATGAGAGAGAAAGAGAGAGAAAGAGAGAGACAGAAAGAAAAAGAAAGAGAGAGAGAGACCTCAATGTGAGAGGGGCACATCAATTGGTTTGTGCCCTGATGGGCCAGGCACAATTACTAAATAGATACTTCTCCAAAAAGGATATATGAATGGCCAGGAGACATGAAAATATATGCAAAGTAACTAATTATCAGAGAGATATAAATTAAAATGACAATGAGGTATCACCTCAAATCTGCCAGGATGACTACCATCAACAAATGATTAGTGCTGGGGAGGATGTGGAGTAAAGGGAACCCTAGTACACTCCTAGGCTCTCATTCATTCATTGATTTACTTATACATTTAATGAGTGATAGCATTTATAGAAAGCCAGCTTTCTAGATTTTACAATGCAGAAAGAAGAGCAAAAGTGCATTATACACCAGAGGTATAATTTACTAATAGGTTTTATATATCAGGCAGAGTGATAAATGCTTTAAATAAGTGATCTCATGTAATTCTCTTAACAGTCCTTCAAAGTGGGCTGCCAGTACATCTATCACAGTGAGCATAGATTTGGAAGAGAGATTTGTACATTCCCAGATCTGTTATTTGTGCAAATTAATAATGATCTGAATTTGGGCCTGTTAATTAATATCAGTTAGCCTCTTCAGTAAGTAGAGGAAAATAATAAATCCCATTTCAGACAATTGAGACAATAAATATATAAAGGGATTTAAAAAGTTAATAGTATTTTTCTCATTCTAAATAATTTTTATGAGAGTAAAGGCTCAATAAATGATAGCTATTACTGTAACATAGACTTATTCGTCCCGTTTTACATATAAATAAATTGTGTCCCAGAGAGAGTACATGTGGTCAAGATCCCCCATCTGCTAGCTCCAATGGCTGTTCTTCTAACCAGTACTCCAAATTGGCTTGATTCCTGACTATAAGAAGTTTTTAATCTAATTGGTGAGAAAAAAACATAATTTTAATCAGATATTAAAATGAGATTCTTTCTCTCTTGAATTTTGAACAAAGGCCAAGAACAATACAATGATTAAGAGTAGGTGCCAGAGTACTGTACAGAACATACTCAGAGTTATGAAAATAGGTCTACCAATATTAGCTCTTCATCTGCTTGGAAGTTTGAAAATAGTTAAAATTTAAATGACTGGAAAATAGTGCCTTTTGCAGGGGAGCGATGTCAGTAGGCTGTATGTTCCTTCATGAAGGAAAGTGGGTGTATTTTTTCTCCAACATAAGTTAAGGATAGGGGCTTCCACAGAAATATGTAGAGAACTTGACATGAGCCCGGGGTTTGCAAGGAGCAAGAAGACAGGGTCTAACTTTATTGAGAAAAATGTAGGTGTAGATGACAGGCTCATAGGTTTTAGATAAAGTAGGTATGACAGGGAGGATTCATTCCATTTAGAGGCCTAAACCTTCAGAACCAAGAAGATCTTCTGTGTTTAAGGAGACCACTAAGAAGGGCAAAGATACTGTCCTCGGGTTTTGGGGATAGTGTAGAAACAACAGTGGATACAAAGATGAGTAACACTATTTCATATGAAATTATTTTCTGTTGGAGTCTTCTAGTAGAAGGTTCTATGAAGAACCATGAGCCTAAATTTTTACTTTTGTCATTAGAATCCCCGTGAATCATATTACATTGTACCAGTCAAGTAGGATCTTTTTACCACTGTCTTTCTTCCACCTTAGCTCTAATTCGGAGAGTCCTGATATTATAGCTAGGTTAGTCCATTGAGGAGGACATAAACTAGGACTAGTGAGGATATTGATCCAATGCCTCCTTACCCCTAAAATCATTCTGAGGTTCCCAACCAGGGCTAGAGAAACTTTCAAATGGTAAGAGCTTAGAACTGTGATAGTATATTGACTAGAGCTCTGCTCTTGTGACTAAAAGTAATGAGGACATATGGTACTTGTCACAAATGCCTTTACCTGGCAGAAACTTATCATAGGTTAGGGAACATAGAAAGATCCATAAATGCACATGATAGCTCAGAAAAGAAAGGATAGCCATAGACTTGCAGAAACAAAAGAGGTAGAATTTGTTAAGATCTGGTAAATGATGATAAAGGAAGTTAAGGAAAAGAAGGAATACAGGATGATTCTCAAAGTTTGAGTCAGTATGACTAGGATAGTGATGTCAAATCAAATTAGATTATTTACATTAATAAGAAACAGTATCAGGAATCATCCTAAGTCATGTCTACATTAAACATTAGATAGTTCATTATTTAATTCAGACACTGCATGTGGAATTGCATTTCCTGGTCAAGACAATACATGGCAAACAAAACTTATGCTTTCCATCCATTTGGAAAGACAGCCCTAACCCTTTAAGTTAGAATAATCCTCTTCCCTTTACTGCCTTTTATTACAGGGAACATTTTTATTTATATTTTTTAATGGATATTAAACTTCTTTCCCTGATAATGCACTGGTTTATAATATCCCCATCTCTCTCCAAAGCAGGTAGCTACTTAACCTCTATGTGTAGTGTTAATCCCATCTCACATTCAAGGACCACATCTAAATTTAAGCTTTTTAATGAGCCTTATTTGGACATTTTAAGATTCAGACACCAAATGGTTAATCTAGCAAGACATAATATATTATATTCTTATTAACTTGCTCCTACATCATTATGAACATAGTGTTTTGTCCTTAACTTTGGTAAACTTTAGTGCCTCTTTCCTCACTGGAACTGAATCCCAGTACTAACACATATCTTCCATGCCACTGAAAATGTCAATTTGATTATTATTACTTGTGCTATTACAATAACCTCCTAACATATACATAGCTGTTGCCCTAACCTAACCCAATACTGTGTTGTCAGAATTACTTACATAACCAGGAGTGATAGGTAAAATATTTAACATGGATGAGGGCATGGTCACTGATTACTCAGAAATGTTGCTGCCTGGGGCTCTGGAACAGAAAACAGAATTCTGGGGTTTTCTTGCTCAGCATGACATTAACTTTGTGGTTGCTGATCTGTGGCCAGAAAAGAGGAGAACACAGCAATGACAGAGGAGTTAAGGGGGAAGAGAGGTACTCAAGGATTTAATATGGGGATCATTTACATTAACAACTGGCCCAGCCATTCTCCTTTGCTCAGGCTGCGTTCGTGACTAAACAGTCACCCTATTTGAAAGATCATGCAAGTTGCAAAGGGAATAAGGGAGTTCTTGAACTAGCTCATTTTAACTGCATCTCGTCTGTGAAATCAGTGTCTGACAAATGTGCTCAGCCCACTCTCACATCTAAGTGCTAGCATAATGAATCCATGAGTCTGATACATTATAGATCTCTTTGAAAGCACTGGCGGCTCTCTGGTTTTTATAGCCGTAATCAAAATACCTGATACTGACATCTACTACTGTAAACAAAGATGCAAAATGTGTGTACCTTTCTAATACCATTCTGCATGTCTATCTAACACATTTCAATCACAAAAACTCCAATGCATTTTGAGGCTAGCTGGTGTGGCTCAGTGGTTGAATGTCAACCATGAACCAAGAGGTCACACAGTTCCATTCAGGGTCAGGGCAATGCTAGGGTTTTGGTTTTAATCCTCAGTAGGAAGCGAGCAGGAGGCAGCTAATCAATGTCTTCCTTTCTTTATCCCTCTCCTTTCCACTCTCTCTAAAATCAATAAAAACACTACATTAATCCCAAGCATTCTCTTGACTCACTGTGATTGATGGTGCTTTAGCGGCCTTAATTGCACCCTCCCACATCTACTTTTCCCTACTTCAGTCTCCATTTGCACCTCAACCTTTGCTCATCTCAGCCTCTTTGCGCATGCTAAACATTTGTTTTTGAAATTGAAATGTAATCCACACACTATCAAATTCACCCATATAAAGTATGTGATTCAGTAGTTTTAGGATATTTACAAAGCTGTTTCAGGTCCCTGAATCTTTGGTAGGTTTCACTCCTATTTTCGGAAGTGAATATTTCTCACCTGGGCCTTCGCCATACTTGCCATTCCAGGTACAGGCTGAACTGAAAAACAGAAGGCGAGCATTGGTGTCCACACATGACCAGTCACTGGATGTGCCATAAGTATGGGTGCAATGCCCCTTCGGCATACCCTTTATTGTGCGTAGACCAGTGTCAGATCCAGCTGAGCTGTGTCCAGTACACCAATGACCTTTACTTTTAGTTGGATCAATGTCTCGAGAGGCATTGCACATCTTTCCATGACAATTCTCCTGCCTTTGAGCAAATCACACTTGCTGAACTCTAAGGCTCCCCTTGTATTTTCTCTCTTCCCCCAATTCCGACTCCACTGTCCTACCCTGAACTCTGTTTCAGTCTCTATGTGCAGCTCATCTTAACTTCTTTAGGCATACTAATGCTCATTTCAGGATCATTTTGCCCTTTATGGCAGGCTCAATATCAGGTTTGCTAACAATGTATGACCCCCAATACAGAACCCGTTACTAGATTATCTACTTTTATGTCCACGCCTTAGCAACCTCCTAAGTAGACCTGGATATAACATTGAAATGCCATTTCCACAGTAGAATCCTGTCTCAGAAACACACATAGAAGATCAACTAAAATATTCTGAGTATTTTACTTAACAATCCCTGCTAAGGTGAAAGTCTGGAGAGGGGGATTTCTTATTGTTCTACCCCTCTTTTCTTCTTCTCTCTCTATTCCTACCATGCACTCTGAAGCTACCATAGAAATTATTTATTAATTTCTTGATGAAACTCCATACTGCTTTCCACATTGGCTGCGCCAGTCTACATTCTAAACAGCAGTGCATTAGGGTCATCTTTTGTGCACATCCAGTTGGTTTCACTGTACTTTAAAAGGATAAAAGATATGAGTTTTCTTTGAGTAAGTTAAAATAACAACAGATGTGACAATTATTAGCTGATTTTGTAATGAAGCAATGAGTGATTTGTAACTAATGAAATAAATGTGAGTATAAAATTTTAACATTCTAAAGCAAATTCATCTCCAAGTATTTTACAAGGACACAAAAATAAAATTATCTTAATCATTATTAAAATTCTGTGAAATTATCAACTAAATTTGGCAATGCTGTTTAATATTTCTTAATGTACACTATGTACTTTGAAGGATCTCCGTGTGTCCAATAAAAAAAATCACTTCAGACAGGTAATTTTGGAGAATCATGGATTGAATGTGAAATTCACTGATAAGCTAGTATAAAATATCATTATTCTTTTGGTAGGTTTTATAAAATCCATACTTAATAAACACAGCTATTTTGCAATTGGTTTGTACTTAAAAAGTAAATGAAAATTGATTACTTATGGTAAGATATTAAGAAGTGCCATCAGCTGTTTCTAATTTGGAAAATGTTTTCAACTAATCTCTTGAGTCTACTTAAAATTCTTTGCACTTGGAGAACCACAGTTTTTTTCTGAAATCAGGCAGATTGGCCACAATGAAAAGAGTTTATGAGGTATTTGTGGTATTTGTCTGGTAATTCGATGAAGTGTAAAATACCCCTTCAATAATCTTCAAAATGCATTTATTTAGTAATGGAGATAAGTTTGAAATAGAGTATAGTGACAGATTTTAAAAACTGGTCAAATGATATGTCATAGAATTTTCATAGTCTCCAAATCTGCATCTTTAGGAATTACAAATGTATATATTTATCAAAAATAAAATATATATAATTGTAATTTTATAGCAATAAACCATTTTACCATTTTAAAAAGTGAATTATTTTTTTGAAAGCTTATTATCAGGTTAACAACTCTACTAAATAATCAGCAAAGATAACTTACCTAAAAAGAGACATTTCTTTCAACCATAAATCAAACTAGATTTTTAAAATATATTTCACAAACAAAGTCATTAAATTAAAAATCTTGTTGAAGTATCTGTAAAGAGTCTAACTAAAAAAGAATGAATATGTGTGAGGATGGCAGTTATTCTACACATTGTATTTTATAAAATTATGGCATCTAGTTATTTTTAAATATTTCTATTCTATGATAACACAGCTGATGTAATTCGACTATTTATGTTAGTCAAAACAAATCACTTCATTTATAATTATTTGTAAAATATGTTCATGCTCATTTTTATCTATATTATATTTCACAAAAAATAAAATATATTTAATATTGTACTATACAGAGGATATGTCTACAGAGATATTGATTATAAAGTAAACCATAGATGTTTATACATGGTTAGGTTCAGAGATATTTTAAGTTAATATTCTCTATATATTTTTTTTACTGTCTTCTTGTTTCTAAGGATTATTTTTACAAAAACAAATTTTCTCTTAGCTCATTTCATTGACAAACATATTCAGTCCAAGGATGAATAGGCATGGTAAAAGTGACTATTATATGTACCAGATGGATTGGTTAGCTGGCCTAAACACAAATTAAACTGATTCCAAACTGGACTCCAGTCTTTGCAAGCTCTTATCTATTTGTAATTCTCTCTCATTCCTAGAACATAGCCCTCAGGATCCTACGAGGAAGCCTATGATGTTCACAGGCTCCTTTCAACCTTGTAGGTTCTGAACTCCTCTTTACGTCCCCTTGGCTTTAGGAGGCTTCTAAGACGTCTGCCAGCTTCTCTACTTTTCACCTTTTGTTTCTGATCGGATTCTTAGTTTCTTAGACTTCACCTTTGAATTGGCAAATACCTTAAGAAAAAAATAGCTTCAAAAGTCAGGTTCAGGACTTCGGGCTTTTGTTTTGTTCAGAATGTTGACCTCACAAGTCCTTCAGTCCTTGGTAACTTTCTGATAATTTTAAGTGGCTATATTAAACATTTTATCTATCCTTTCTGGTTGTTATTAGTGAGAAAGTTGGTATAAAATAAGCTGGCCCATCACTGTCATTTGTATCACTGGCTCCACTTAAAAACAAAATATTCAGCATTGGAATAAAAATTCTCTTTTCTTGTTTATCTTTTTACTTAATTTTAAGATTAAACTATTTATTTACAATGTTTTCTGAATAAATGACAATACTTGGGGAATATTTTTGAATTGAAAATTCAGAATAGTTTTAAGAAATTCTTAACTATTAAAAAGAGGATCAACTTCTTTTTTATTCTCAATATTTTGTTTGTTTGGTTTTTACCCTCAAAATGCATCAGAAAAATGCAAAATGTCAAGTACATATTACATTGGTAAGTTTTCCCTCCAAAGTTTCTAATCTTGAGGATGCTGCTTTTTATTTTTTAAACAATTGATAGATCATTGTTCCGGCCTAGATAGCTTCAAGCTATTAATACTATGACCTGGAGAAAGAAGACTTCAAAACATTTTTAAACCATATCTCCTTTGAAATGTTCATTTATTACAAACAAATTCATAACCAAAACAAAACAAACAGACAGATGATAAATAACATGGAAGAAAATGTGCATAAACAAGATAATACAAATAAGATAGGAGGCAATATGATCAGGACCTTATGCAGCTGATTGTATTAAAGGTAACTATTACTATCTATAATAATCTATAATAACAAAAGCATACTTTGCTAATTAGACCTGATGGCCAAACGGTGGAACAACTGTCCGGATGAAGCCAAGGCTTCAAGGGCCAAGCCCCTTCCAAGCGTCCTGTGCATTGGGCCTCTAGTTACTTATAATAGCAAAAGGAAAAGAAAAGAAAAAAAGGTGCCATAAGCAGAGTGACTGCACCTGAAAGATAAGTTCAATTTTAAGATAATGGGTGCAACTAAAATTCAATACTAAATTTTTATGGCCTTATGAACTGAAAATTGCCCATTTATCAACTCAGGTGGAAGAAATAATTGAGTGCTTATGAAATCATTAATAGTTATACTATAAAACTAGAACAATAATACCGGAAAACATTTATCCTGCTTACAACAACTGTTTTTTGTACATTATTATAGAGTTTTTATATAATACATAAAGATTTGATATACTGCATAGATAATGTCATTATCAGCTAAGTGTCTATTATTCAGATGGTGAGAACATTACTCATAAAATCTAGTTTCAAATTTATCTATACATATTTATACTGAATAGGAATAAATTTTGAAATGTTCTATTGAATACAAGGCTAGATTCTCTGTTTAAAAGATACATATAATAGGCATGAACAAATGGTGATGCATAATAAAACAATAAAATAAATGCATAATATTTACCTATTCTTCTTTATGTGTTCATGTGAATATCCAGAGTGTTAACCGAGGTCTAACTGTACCTAAAGATTGATATGAAAAGCAAAAACACTTCAACCAATCACTGTTTCTGAAATGCTACAAAACCACTTCTGTAGTAACTTTTAAAAAATTGACTAACTCAATTCACAATTATATTTTAGTCTCAATTTAATTTTTAAAATTTTCAAATAAATTATTTTAGACTTTATAAGGCACAACCTTAGAGAATGGCAATACACATGGGGGTTTATATTGGAATTTTTGAATATAGATAAGTGACTGCCTTCACATATTCTTTTAAAATGTATGTGAAGACTAGATGGGTAACAATTTATTTTTTTAATTAAAAGTTTTTAGTCTATAGATGCATATATATGTAAACCCATGCATAGATACACCAACACACTCACTTTTCAGCATCCTTTATTTGTAAGTTAGAGTTTATAAGTCACCCACACAATAATATGTTCATGACAGTTAAAAACTCCTGCTTCTGAGTTGCTATAGGCAAAATTAATGCTTACTACATTTGCTTGAATGTATAGGTATCATTTTATCTATTTTGTTATACTTTAGGTTATATATTTTTAACTTTTACTCATTCTGGAATGTACTTATTTCACTAACAGAAGATGGCTTTAATTCCCCTCCCACTGTGTCTTAACACAATCCAAATGTTTACTTTCACTAGGTAGCTGGCCAAAACACCTGGAAACTACAGGGAAAACAAAACATTCAACAGAAAGAGAAATGCAAAGTGTAAAATGAATAAGATATCAACTCTAGGAAAATGAATATGTACCATGCATTTTGTAAAACATTAAAATATAAAAATAATAATTTAAATTATATTTAAACGTGTGATTAAAGAGTATACATTTTTCAATATATTAATGAGGAGCAGTTTAAATGAAGCTTTTGAAATAGTGCTCAAAGTCTAACTTATATACTTCTCTAAGTTTTAAATTAAGAAAAACTATTATTTTTAACTTTTGTAATTAAAAAAAAGTGAGTTGTTTTGGTTTTTCAAGTGCAAATTCATATCATTGATAAATAATGATGTTTATTCCTTCCTCTAATTATTATGCTTCATTACGTTTCCCCTTATTTAAATTAGATATCGCTCTTTGATTTGGACATCCTATATAATAAGGAGCTTATATGCTAATTAGACTGGGCAGCAGAATGACCTCCCAATATGACCTTCTGGGAATGACCAGTGGGTGGGGCCTTGATAGGTCTAGAGGCAGTGGGAGCTGCGAGGACTGAGCTTTTTGCCTCTAGTTGTTAAATAATAGAATAAGTTCTAAATAATAACGTGATCATATATATATATATATATATATATATATATATATACAAAATACATTATAATATATTTATAGTATTTAAACTCTTACTTATCTGGAATAAATATTAGTTATGGTGACTATTACTTTTTATAAGATAATGCACTTTATTTGCCAATACTTCATTTCAGATTTTTATAAGTGATATTGGTCTCTGGTTTTGTTGTTGTTATATATTTGCATAGTGTTGGCAAAATTTACTCATATCCCATTGGTAAATTCAGGCCAATGGCCAATATTGACATTTCTGGAAAAGTGCCACAATCACATGGCAACAAGAGACTTTTACTTGAGAAATGGAATAGTTAAATATTTATAATAGTTAAAAATATATTTAAAAATTAAAATAATAATCTATACCTATCTTCATAGTAAATTCTTCCCTCTCCCTCCCTCCCTCCCTCCCTCCCTCCCTCCCTCCCTCCCTCCCTTCCTTCCTTCCTTCCTTCCTTCCTTCCTTCCTTCTTTCCTTCCCTCCATCTTACCGCATCCCCTTTCTTTTCTACTTGCCTTTTACCTTGGTGTTATATATTCTGTGTGTTTGTAGGAATGTTCAAGTGACATGTATCCAACAATATAGTGACATACAGAGTAGTTTCACTGTTCGAAAAATTCTCTGCTCTCTGCCTATTTATCCTTAATCCCTAGTAACCACTGATCTTTTAACTATCTGTATTTTTTCTTCTTCTTTTCTAGAATGTAATATTGTTGAAATCACTCAGTATGTATTCTTTCAGATTGGCTTCTTTTACTTTGTACTATGTCTTTAAGGTTCCTCTTTGTTTTTTCAGGCTTGATCACTTCCTTTTAGCACTTAATAATGTTGTGTTGTCTGAATGAATCACAGTATATTCAGATCTAGTGAATGACATCTTGATTGCTTCCAAGTTCTGGCAAACATAAATAGACCTATTAAAACCACCCATGCTCAGGTTTTTGTAAATATCTAAGTTTTGAACTACTTTTGAAAAATTACAAGGAGCATGGTTATTGTATTGTATGGTAAGAGTATGTTTAGATTTGTAAGAAACTGTCAAACTCTATTTCAGAGTGGTTGTATCTATTTGTATTCCTACCAGCGATGAATGAGAACTCTTGTTGCTCCATATTCTTGCCAATATTTGGTTATTTATCTAATATTAAATTTTGATAGGCTTGCAGTAGTACCTTATTTTTTTTAATTAGCACTCCATTGATGATATATGGCATGGAACACTTTTCATATGCTTATTTGGCATGTGTATGTTTTATTTGGAAAGTATATGCTCTTTAGCTTTTTTCTAATTAGGTTATCCTATAAAATAAAGAGACAATATGCAAATTAACACTTATTACATCACAAGATGGCTGTCTATGACCAGGCTGGCAGGAGGGTTAGTGAAGGATGCCCAAAGGATTGAACAGTAGTCTGCATGGGGCAAAAGGGCTGGCAGGGAGGCTGTGAGATGTGACCAGGCCAGCAGAGGGTGCAGTTAGGGGAGACCAGCCCGGCAGAGGGGTGCAGGCTGGGCTGAAGGGACCCATCCCCATGTACAAATTTCATGCACCTGGCCTCTAGTTGTTTTTGTTTGTTTGTTTGTTTGTTTGTTTTAATTATTGAATTTCAAGAGTTCTTTATAGATATTTATTTTAAATATTATATAAATACATTAGAAAACATTTATGAAATGTGTCCACTTGATTATAAGAACTTTTGAGAAGTTTGTCTAACAGCAGCACAAAAATCAAGTGAATGTGAATATTCAGTAAAAAAGAGGAAATGGAACTCTAAGGGATCCCAATGGCAATGGACACACACATTCTTGTCTGGGAGCCTGTTATATTTTTAGAACTTTATCTCCCACAGCCATCATGTCATGGTTATAAGAACAGATGCAGAATGGGTGAGCAGCAGTCAGTATGTTACTCAATAATAAAATTTTGCTGAAACCTGTTTGGCTCAGTGGATAGAGCGTTGGCCTGCAGACTGAAAGGTCCCGGGTTCGATTACGGTCAAGGGCATGTACCTTGGTTGCGGGCACATCCCCAGCAGCTGATTGATGATTCTCTCTCATTGATGTTTCTAACTCTCTATCCTTCTCTCTTCCTTTCTGTAAAAAATCAATAATGTATATATATGGAATAAAATTCTACTTCTGCTAAAAGACTTCTGCCTAGTATTGACTACTCTTTTGAACAGTCAAAAGCTTGAAAGTTTTAGGGATGACAATTTATCATACTCTCACCATGTGAACTGAAAAACTAATTCATATAGCTATTTACATTGTAATTTAATTAGGGAGAACTAAAAGAGACACAGAGTGATTTAGAAACATGGTAGACTAAATTAGCATGGGCAACTGCAGGGAGCCACTGCTTGCCAATATTGTCAGTGCATTGCAGATCTCAGAAGGACCTTGGGTGTTAGCAAGACTGACACTAAGCACCTTGTCTGTTGAGATAGTGGTGGTTCAAGGCCATTCCCTAACCTGATAATCCTTTTACTGTTTATCAAACTTTACCTTTGATATGCCTGTATGCTTGTGGAGAGAGGGAACGAAACTCATAGCATAGACTCCCACGTGGGGAGGGGGAAAGGGTCCCCTAATTGTATACTTTTGATTTTCTTTTTTTCTAAGGGAAACTTAAAAACATTCTGTAGGATAATAATTATACCAAACATTTCCTTTAATTACAACAAAATAGAGAAAACTTCTATACTGAAATGTTCAGTGTACGACAACGAAGTGATCAATCAAGGACTCTCACAAATAAAATTTATAATGATCAACAAAAGGGGAAAGCAGTGAGAAAAACTGAAATTTCTTAATTAGCAGGCAGGCCCTAATCCCTAAAAATTCAAACAAACAAATAAAAACAACTAACTAAAGAAGAAAACATATTCTATTCTAGTTGTAAGGTCTCCAAAGTGGAAGAGAAGAAACCATGGCATAAAGCCATAACCAGCAGCTAGTTAACCACTTAACATGAGAAAAGATACAACATACATATGTGGAAGTAAAAAATGAAATAACTTAGAGGATGGAATAAACAATAGGTTAGTCTCTTAATATTCAAAAAGATAAATGGCACTTTAGTATAAGGACAAAAGTAGACAGACTAGATTTCCACTTAAAGTTGGATAATGTTTACCTGTTAACTAATGCACCAACATTGACAAATGACTTTTTCTTTCTTTTGTTGTCTTATAATCAATTTATAATCATCAATCTAATGAGCTATATTTTCATTATTAGTGCTATTTTTAATCTAAATTTAGGCATGTCCTACAGAGAACATTTTTATACCACCATCACTAAAGGAGGGATCAAATATAATGACATATTAGAAAGAATTTTAAACTTATAAATTTAGCATAAAAATGTGAGTTCAAATTCTAGAACCATTATTTCACAGATTAAGTGAAACTGTAAAATGTGCCATCTGTTCAGTCTGCATTACATGTTTAAATGCCGTATATATCTTGGAATATATGGCGTATGCCATAAACCTATGTATGTTGAGAGAACAAGGGAGAGCAATTATGGGAACAATGATGCAATCAGAGAATTATCGTGAAGTGTGGCTATAAACCAGGTTGTTATTTTTTAAGGATACTAAAAAAAATAGCATGTGGACATAGTTATGACTTCCTACATTCCCAAGAGGTACAGTTAAATTTGCTCTTGGCATTTAAAAATATTCATACTGTCCTCAGGATAGAAAGTTGTCAATGTTCAAGTTAAAGCTAGAGAGTTCATATTTTTATCATCCAATCAACATATAGTGCATTTACTTGACTTGTGCTTGAAAATCTACTTATAAATTTATTTTTTCAATATTTTAATTTAATAACACATCTAATGAAAACAGTATATTCTATACATTATAATGACATTTTTCTTAAATTTTAGTCTTAAAAGAAATACAATAAAATAATACCCTTAATGGAAAATAATAAAGCACTCTCATTAATTTCATAAGCATTCATTGAACATTTAACATGTGCCAACCACTATGAGACATTACATATATAACACACAGGGAAAGTCTTTGCCCCCATACCCCTTAGAATTTACAGTATACATTATACTATGTTTGGGGGAAGGAAAAACAAGTATTTCATATGCCAGGTACTTGGTATATGATGTGATGTAAAATAAACAAGGTAAGAGGATAGAGAGTGATGAGGTAGGAACGACTACATTAGAGAGTGTTGTTTTGAAAGCCTCTACCAATAAGGTGACAATTGGCAGAAAGCTAAATAAAGTGAGAAATTAGGCAGAATAGATTTCTAGGGGAAAGGAGATATGGATTATAGAACATTCTGCAAATATTTATGAGTTCCAATTAAATGCAGTGCAACATTGATTGCATTGTTATGAAAAAAAATTGTGATCTAGTTTTAGAGAGAAAGTATGCCATGAAAAGACACTTGTTATAAAAAGAATGGCTAGATAAAGTCCACAAGAAAAAAATTACAGATTTTGAGGGCTATAGAATTACTACAGAATAAAGAACTCTTTCCACATTATGTGATTCAGGATAAGTTTTGAGCCTTTGAGGGATGTTTCCCCAAAAGAAAGATGTGTCTTGAGTTCACTATTGAAAGTTGGATAAATATATGTTGCTTAATATATATTTTAAGAAGCTTTGTTGAATGGATGGATAGATAGAAGAATGAGTAAAATGTAACTAAATCTTTAAAGAGGCATCATAATTGGTGGCAAGAAAGTAATTAAGAATTCCAAGTAGGAGGGCAGCATCAAAGTGATGGAAGATACATAGCAGGTAGAATTGATACAATCTGTGTGAGAAGCAGAGAGATGAATTAAGAACAATCTTACTCTTTGATTTAATGATATATGTGTTCTAATTTTAGGTATTATTAATAAATCTAGAAATTAATGGTCAAAATAAACATGTATTTATTTTGAAAATGTATCTAATATTTAATATGAACATCAGAATGCAATAACACTAGAATGATGATATTGTTAATTACATAGTTCAATATATTTTTTGAAAACATATACTATAAAACATTTGTATATGTTTTGAAAACATATACAAAACATAGTTCAATATATTTTTTGAAAACTATATGCTTGTTGCTTGGTTTTATTATTCTAAATAAATATCCATTTTAATTTTAATTAATAAAGAAGAATCACAGCTAGTTACATTCCTTGTATTATTTTGGACTATTTTCTAACTACTCCTGATAAAACTGATGTGATTTTTAAAATGTATAAAAAGCAAGAAGTAGTTTACATCACTTATAATTTCATATGTGAACTATACCTTTCATTGAATTTTGTTATTATGTTGTATATTGTGCTGTATATGTGACACATTATAAAAGCCATTACCTTGATTAAGCAAATATTATAAACACTTTCAATAAAATTAGTAAATGCAAACAATAATATTTTAGTAATCATTTTATTATCTTAATTTTATGTCAAATAAAATATTTTTAAAATATTTCATTATTTTTGTGACAGCTAATATAATTTTTTGAAGGCAGATGTTCTTAATATATTGGCAAAAATAGTTTAAAATCTGCATATGTGTTCAGAGTCTGAAAATATTACAAGCTGTTATTCAAAAATGCATTCAATAAACCCCTTGTGATTCCAATATTGTAAACGGTTTCTTAAACACTAGACAATATTAATATTAAAATGAATCACTAACTATTGAAAATTTTTCTTTATTTAGAGGTGGAGAACTTCAATCTCCAAACGTTAGGTAATAGTTTAGGGGATATGATTGGAAGAACACAGTGGTTGAGTTCACATTTGTGAGATTCTCTGGTTACTGTTGTATAACCAAGTAGTTTTGTAGTCTAGCTGATTCCAGATCTGCCTTGCAAAAAACGTGCACAACTGGGAATTGCAGTTTATCTGGTACTTTGGGGAAATTTCATGGAAACTTCTCCTCCATATTTTAACTGACAATGGAAGATAAAGACTGTCATCAGAATGTCATGCAAGATTGGAAGAATCTATTATTCCAAACAGATAAGGTAGTTCTGGTGTTAAAGCTACTTAATCTCTGCGGGAGGCTGTGTTCTTTCTCTTCATGTCATCAATTACTTTACACTTCATAGATAGATCCTAGCACCCATCACCTCTAAAACAAACATCATAAATATCACACTATTTTTACCTAGGACAATCAGAGTTTAAGAACGTTGAATAAATGAATATAGTTTCATGCAATTATTAGAGTATATGCCTTTAAGTGTAAAATATTTATAAGTGATTTTTTAAAAAAGTATCTTGTATATTTTATTTCACTGTATACATATAGGAAAAACTTTAATTGGAATTTCTAAAAGGAAATGATAGAGGCGACAGAATAAATCAATAGAGTGTCTACAGTCTGCAAAAATCTAAATTTATGAATTTTCTACATCATTATTTATAAGTGAATTTGACAAAAACCTTTTAAAGACAGAAATGTTAATTACAACTTTTAGTACAATTTCTGAGAATATGGTAGTTAAATGATGTGCATTAATCTTTTTGTAATCAGTTTAATGACATAACAAAAGAGTGAACTAAGTAAGAAGCATATCCCAAAATTGAAACAAGCATAGCAACAAAAACCTAAATTATATAGTGCATCCACTGCTTTGGAATGAGACATTTTATTTATTTGTATTGTGTCCAACCAATATAGCATACAAAAACATGGATTATTTTTCACAGGAAAAATACTACTTCAAAGCTTACAATTATGAAATGACAGTACATAAGCCAAAGATCAACTCACTATCTGGATGAAACTATCAGTTAGGAAGCCTTTTTGCAAAAATGCTATCCAGTATATAAAAATTGTTTACATTACACCTAAAATCCAGATATTGAAAATAAATTTTCTGAAGTCTAGAAGAATAGCATCAATTAATTTAATTTACCTTATACTTTTGTTATCACTTGAATTTTTTTAAATGTGGTTAAATTCTAATAATTTGAAATAAAATATACAAGAATGTATGTATTGATTTAATCAGAATTTTAAAATATATAAAATATTTCATATTATATTCTAATTGTTTATAGAGTGAAACAACACCAAAAATAATAGCAAGATTCTGAATATAATAGAAATTATATTATTTTGGGGTGTGTTGAAATAGGTCATTATATTTATTTTATTTAGTATAAAAATGATTGGGAAATAAAATATAAATGCCTGTGATCATAGAAAATATGTCAAAATGTGGTAGGTGCTGAGAAGGTAATAATAGAGGGTGTAAAAATACATCAGATCTGTTTTGCTGCTTTACTTAAAGATTGAAATTCTCCAAGTTTTTGTTGAACATGAATCTGTTTCTCACAATTTTGAAAGCATTTGACAGTTACTATGATTTGAAGTGCATCAACATTTTAAAAACATTGTTCCCCAAAGAAATTACATATATGATACTTCATTGTAAAGTAACAATTACTTTGAGGATGACCTAAACATGTTGCTACATAAAGATGTCATTTTCAACATTTAGAAATACATTTTTTGATGAAGATAGTAGAAAGAATTACTGTTCAAAATCCATACTTACAATGTGTAAATATTTTTCCTTTTGATATAGAAAGGAGTTCTCTAAATTTTGTAATTGAAAATGAAGTGACCTAAACTTCAAGTACATTATGCCAAATATTCAAGTTCACTGTGGCAGGCTATCTTGAATAGTGTAGTTTATTTTTCTTAGGGATTTTAGCTCAGTAATAGCACATTAAGTTTTGGTAGTTCTTTCTAATGTCAACTATAAACAAAATCAAGGAACCTTCATAGAGATAAACAAATATGCGCATTATACATTTTTTGGCATTCAAAAATTAAAATGAAGCAAGAAATCTCTTTGCTATGAAGCTTAATTGTACATAAGAATTATTTGCAGAACAAGTAATGTAATGCATGCATCAGAGGGGGAAAAAGTGTGATCTGTATATATAGATGCCAAATAGTTGTATATCAATGCATTCATTTATTCATTTATCAAAGTCAAGATATACTTTATAAGCATCTGTGTATAGGACATTGTTCTATCTTCTACCCCGTTTCCCCCAAAATAAGACAGTGTCTTATATTAATTTTTGCTCCCAAAGATGTCCTAGGTCTTATTTTCAGGGGACATCTTATTTTTCCATGAAGAAGAATACGGTACACATTTATTGTTAAATGAAAATAAAGGAAATTTATTACCTGTATATGGTATGGTAGTACAGTAGTTGTCAACACAAACCAGATAAAATGTGAATCCTACAGTATCAAGAATTTACTCATTTATTCCATGATGATCATGTCATCATCTTCTGGAACATCATCATCATAACAATCCAATTCCTGAATTTCCTGGTGAATTTCTTGTGACTCCATTTCTTTCAGAATCAGTGGACCAAATCTCTCATGTTTAGCAACAGCGCTGTCCTTAAATGAGTACTTCTTATCAAGGTAGCCTGCTCACAATGCATTTGCAATGAAGCTGTCAATGATTTTCTCCCATGAATTCTTCACCCAAGTCACAACTTCTTGCAGTTTAGGTTTCACTAAGTTTCCACGCTGATTTCTGTCCATTCACACATCAGTGAAGTCAGGACTCCGCATAATGTCACGAGTTGCTAGATGCCAGTCAGGGCGGCCCTAGCGACCAGTTTATGGTGAATTAATTTTCATTCTGAGACAGAGCCTGGGGGCCTTATTTTTGGGGGGATGCCTTATATTTCACTCAGAAGGAAACCTGTATGCAGGTCTTATTTTCGGAGGATGTTTTATTTTTGGGGAAACACGGTAGGTATTCAGAGATAAGTAAGGCAAGGTCTTGATTCTATAAGAACAGTGATCTGGGGGTGGGGGTGGAATATAGCTATAAAAATGTTATAATACTATAACATTATAATTGTATAAATATAAATAAGCTATATTAATATAAATATCTAGAGTAAGGTGATGATTCCCAATTGCCAAGAACACAATTTGCCTTTAAGCTGTGGAATAATCCCACCTAAATGGAAAGAGTCAGCATGAAAAATAGTAATGGTAGATGTTTCACATTTGTACCAACCAGATTTTCTACACTTTATTGAATGCTCACTATGCTCTAGGCCTCATCTATGCATTTTTAAATGTACTCTCATCACTCATTAAGCATTTTTATTTCGCCTATGGAAAAAGAAGTACAGATAAATTTTGTCTTCTGACCTTGGTTACTCAGCTAGTAAAAGATAGAGCTGAGATTTGAACCTAAGCAATCTGGCTGTAGAGCCCATCTGTTAAACTAATTCCAATTCAGAATAGTTGTGCCCAGTTTCTGTAGATACAAAGCAAAGAAATAGAAACTCTTTTTTTTTGACATCTTATAATTAGGATAACCAGTTAACACTTTTTACAAACAGATCAATGTTTAAGCTACTAGTTTTAGACTGAGGAAAAATTCCATATAATGTCCTAGAGCAGTGGTTCTCAACTTTTCTAATGCCGTGACCCTTTAATACAGTTCCTCATGTTGTGGTGACCCCCAACCACAAAATCATTTTTGTTGCTACTTCGTAGCTTTAATTTTGCTACTGTTATGAATCATAATGTAAATATCTGAGTTTTCCAATGGTCTTAGGCAACCTTGCTAGCAGTTCTCAAACTGTGAGCTGCAACCAACAGATTGAGAGCTCCTACTGTAGAGCCTAAGACCATCGGAAAACACAGATATTTGCATTATGATTCATTACCAGTAGCAAAATTACAGTTATGAAGTAGCAAAAAAATAATTTTATGATTGGGGGTCACCACAACTTGAGGAACTATATTAAAGGGTCGCAGAATTAGGAAGGTTGAGAACCACTAGAGACAAATTTCATCCACTCAACATATATTCATTGAACAGTTTATACATACCAGGGATTTTTATCTGCTCTCAGAATATATCAAAAAGCAAAAGCAAAGATACATTTTACCCCTGTGAAACTCATTCTGTAAGAAGTTATTATTACATTCTTATTACCTTGTCCTATTGTAGACAAGAAGAAAATGGCCACCCAACATGGACTAGTGTAGAGTCCTTCTTAGTAACTCTAAATTATATTTCCTAACTGTTTCCCACAACTTCTAAATAACTGTTAAAACTGCATGAATTCAATCTCTACTTCACTAATTTCATACAGATAAAAAGCACTATAAAGCTCTGAAGCCACAAATCTCTGAGCTTTATTCCACAAATATCTGCCCCACAAAGCTTGAAAAACATCTTTTATTTATCCCCATCAACTAATCAATCATGTATGCTAGTTACCGTGTCTCCACATTTGTAACTTTTCTCCTTGTTTCTACTTAGTGGTTGAGTCATCACCCTAAGACATCAAGAGCCTCTATTCTGAGCAAATAGAGCTGATGTGATTAACTGGATGACAAGTTATATAAAAAGATTTATGTGCTTATACAGCTAAGTAGGTTACCAGATTCTGATACTTGAACAGTGATGGGGTTTGCATACGAAGCTAAAATTAAACAAGAGTTCTTAGAAAAAATTTTAATTGCACTTAAAAGCCTAAACAATTTGTATTTGTTTGACTCCGGGCTTTCTTTCAGGCAACAAGGTATGCAACCTGCAGGTTGCCCACCTATAGTAGTGTTTATAACTCTGCAACCCTGATGCAAGCTACCCTGGAGAGCCCTAAGGTGATAATTATTTCTGAATTCATTAGTAAATGAAAGTCTGGTATGATGACAAAACCAGAAGAGCTGTGTGTGTGTGTTTTCCTGGCTGCCTTAAAAATCCCTCGTGGCTGATAATAATATGTCACCTCTAATCTCATTTCCCATTTCTAATATGTACTTTCATTTACTCTTATTTTATACTGTATGCTTTCGTATGACATAAGATTTACTTTGTTTCTACAGTAAGTTTGAGTTAAGTTGGGAGGTTAAGTTGATGAGATTATGTTACCAGTGTGCACAAAGATGTTGAAGGAGAAGAAGAAGAAAAACAAAACTAATTCCAGACTGTTTAATTGAAGAGAAAGAAAAAAATTTCTCCAAATTTCTAAATATACCAGTAAATCCTAGTGAGTGAATGATCATGATGCCATGTGATACAACAATAATTTCCTCTAACAGATAAGAAAACAGGTGAGAGACTTACCCAGCCATTACCTTCTCCATAGACTGTAAATGTTATTGATTGGGTCCTATGAAAAAAAGAAACTAACTGCACAAGCTGAAAAATATATACACAGCTAAACGAAACATAAAGTGCAGCAGCAATTACTTAATAGCATGCATATGCAAAGAAGTGTTGACAGAAGCAGCACACGTACAGAAAGCAGGCTAAGTCAGGAAGGTATGTGCCAAACAAAGCGGTTTAAATGTGGCCAGTCAGCAAACGGGAATGCCTGTCAGTTTGCAGGGCACATTTTTCTTCCCTTGGACAACAGTGCTCTTCTTCTGCTACAAATGACATCACTTGGCTTGACAGAACAAGATGCTTTAAACAAGGCAGTTAGGGGACGAAGCTTTTCTCTGATTAACTCAAGGACATTGAAACAGGGAGGATGGGCAACAAGAGAAAACACACACCCACGAGCATCTCATTGATATGAGCAGCAGATTGACGTACACAAGAAATGCTGTGACAGAGAAAGTGGAGATATGCAGTATGTGGATGTCTTATTAACCCAGTTTGACCCACTGCAGAGACAAAATTCACCATTTGTGGGGAAAATCTCATTCTTTTTTAATTTCTCACCCAAGGATATGTTTAATAATGTTGGAGAGAGAGAGAGAGAGAGAGAGAGAGAGAGAGAGAGAGAGAGAGAGAGGAGAGATTGATTGGTTGCCTCCTATGAATGCACTGACTGGGACTGAACTCGACCTAGGTATGTGCCCTGAAGGAGAATTAAACCCCCAACCTTTTCATCTAAGGGATGACACTCCAACCAGACCAGGGTGGGAAATCTCATTCTTGATGGTAAAACAAACAAACAAACAAACAAATAAATGGAATGAGCCAAACTTTGTTTATTTAACAGAACAAAAGCTTTGAAATTATCATAGATGTTTTAAACAACATAAATTCCATAGATGCCATATACTTTAAGTTTATCCTTTATCAATAATAATAACATTAACATTTAACATTTTTTAAAATTTATTTTATTGATATCATAGAGGAAGGGCGAGGGAGAGAGAGAAGCACCAATGATGAGAGAGAATTATTGATCAGCTGCCTCCTGCACACACCCTACTGGGACTGAGCCTGCAACCAGGGCATGTGCCCTTGATCAGAACTAAACCTGGGTCCCTTCAGTCTACAAGCCTATATTCTTATCCACTAAGCCAAACTGGCTAGCACTAACAGTTAACTTTTATTAAGCATTTACTAAGTCACAAACATGTACTATATATATATATATATATATATATATATATATATATATATATATATATTGCCCGGTTCATGAAATTCATAAACTCGGGGTTGGGGGGTGGAGTCCCTCAGCCTGCCCTGGACCCTCTCATAGTCTGGAGGCCCCGTGATTGATCACCCTGTAGAGGGAGGCCCCGCCCACCCACTGCAGCAGCACTGGCTGGGGGGGCTGAGGTTCCTCTGTGGGGTGATCATGGGCAATGGTGGGGCCTCCTGACCAATAGTATCTCACCCGTCTTGGTTGGCCTGGCACCAGTGCATGTCATAGCCTGGTAGTCCGAAAGGTCATTCAGTCAATTTGCATATTATGCTTTTATTACTATAGATATAATTATCTCAAAACTCCTATAATGAGAGCACTGAACTTATCCTCATTTTAGAGGTGAAAAATTCAATTCTTACAGAAGTTGTCAATTGCCAAAATAGTATAGCTAGCAACTTACAGAGCCTGAAAATCTGTGTCTTGACTTCTCACTCTTAATCATCCTACTGGCAAATGTGACTTCGAACTGTTGAGACGATTATCTTTTATCATTATCACCACATACTTAAAATGCAGCATTTAAATAATATTTTTCTTGAAAAATTAATCTTTTTGCTTGATAGAAGACTTTCTCAGAGTTTTCTCGTATTTTAATAAACACTTCTTGTTACCAAGGATCCAGAGGCAACTATTAGCGAGACAACTATGAAGGCCTTCACTTTCTATGAGGGAAGCTGAAGGTGCCTCACAATCAGTGGACATTATTTGCTATTAAATGATGATGAAATTCCTCTGGCATCACATGTTATACTTCACATTAAAGTCAAATGAGCTCATTGTGATTAACGCAATTATGGTGAATGCCAAAGAAATTAACAGTGAGTACCTACTCATTATAAAATGCGGCTGATAATTAGTGCGATTACACAAAAAGGTACATTTTAAGCAGTCATCAGCATGCCTTTCTTTAGCGCCACTACAATGCTGGTCAGAATGAGCTCATTAGGCAATCACACAGCCACAGCACTCAGGTCTTCCAGGAGTCTGGGACCTCCAATCTGAATAGACAAAAATTCCAGCAATGAAATCTTTGGAATTCTATTTAAATATACAGAAAGCATGGCTTTATTTTTTGAATATGTTACTTGAAAAATTATGATAAAAATGGTCCACCTTGGTCCATTTTTTAAATTTATTTTTGTGTGTGTGTGTGGTTTTTTTGTTCGTTTGTTTTTGTTTGTTTTTTAGTGCAAAGTTTGGTGCAGCTACAAGGCAACATTCAAACATGAAGACAAAAGCTAAGCTACACTTTAAATTATTCAAATATTTTACTATTAATTATGATGCACATTCATGCATAGTTGTGCCATTTTATACAGCAGCATCTGCTTTAAGAATGTGAAACAATGTGAACAAAATGAGCATGTGTGCAATGTGCATAATGGTAGACCTGTTTAAAAAATCCACTTTTTATTGGTTGCATAGAGGAAGGGAGAGGAAGAAGAGAGATAGAAATATCATTGATGAGAGAGAATCATTGATTAGCTGCTTTCTGCACATGCTACACTGGGGACCAAGCCTGAAACCTGGGCCGGCCCTGATAGGAATCAAAGTCTGAACTCTTGCTTCGTGGTCCAATGCTCAACCATTCGGCAACACTGGCCATGCCATTTTCCAAACACTGAAATAGGGGTTGGGTTTGTAATGTTAGTAAGTTATCTCTCTTTTTGTTTTGTGTGTTTATCTTCACCAAGAACAATAGGTTAAATATTGAATTTATCTCTCTGTGACTGTGACCCTTCTCAGACTAAAATAAGCATTTTAATTCAGGAACAAAAATGGCACTTAACTAAGTGAACTGTTATGATTTCCTCAGAAGTAACAATTTATCAAATCAGAAGTGTAGCTATAACCCTTTTTCAATTACCTGTACATATTTTTTTCCAATTGTGGAAAAGAACATTTAACATAAAATCTACTCTATTAATGAACTTTTAAGTGTAAAGCACTATATACATGTTGTTGTACAGAAGATATCTAGAAATGAATTAGATATATTTCTTTTAAAAATATATTTTATTGATATTTCACAGAGAGGAATGGAGAGAGATAGCTAGAAACGTCAATGAGAGAGAAACATCAACCAGCTGCCTCTTTCACACCCCCCACCGGGGATGTGCCCGCAATCAAGGTACATGCCCCTGACCGGAATCGAACCTAGGACCTTCCAGTCCGCAGACCGACACTCTACCACTGAGCCAAACTGGTTTTGGCAGATATATGTCTATTTAACAAAAAATGTATAGGTTCTTGATCACATAATTTACAGACTTTTTCAGAAGTAACTCCCATGTCAGTGAAACCAGCTAGACTGAAGTTCATAATTGATTTAGCCACCTGTGCATCATGAAAGCTAAAAAGTGAAGAAGTATGGACATTTTTTAACAGGTAAAGTCCTAAGGTTTATAGTATTTAACACCAACCACAAAGTTCATTTCCATGAGTCCACATCACAAGTGAAATACAGCTGCTCCACTTTGCCTTTCCCAAATCATTATTGACAAAGGAGACTATTCGGCCGCACCAGGCAGAACGGTATTTGCTGAGTAACCTGACACTTCCGGCACAATACTGTTTCTGAACCTGACATGACCTTCATTGCTTCAGTTTGAAAACTTCTGATGTCTTTTAAGCAAGAATATTTCTAAGAAAATCCTGTGATTGACTAAAACCCTCTATTTAATCTTATTTTAAATGCTGAACCTGTGGTCTTTCAAGCAGAAGAAAAAAAGGCTAATAGTCCTATCACTCATTTCCTAGAAAATTACTTTGATTAGAAGAAAAAATGAAATAAAATATTCCAAAGAAAAATCAAATTTTATTTATTCATGTATTGCAACATCTGCTACAAAACACAGAGTTAACTTACTGATTTTTTTTTAGCAGAACTGGAAGTGGGAAAGTGGGGGAGACACAATCAAACAATTTAAAGAAATTTATGTGACCACCAATGTAGAAATCAACTGTATATTACTATTTCTTTTAAGGGAATTAAAGACTACTCAGTGCTGTATCTTACCAGTTTTAAATGACAGTGACGCCCCCTATAATGACGTTTCAGTCAAGGAGGGAACGCATACACCTCATTAACCAGCTGTGTGTCAGGCTATCCCATCTAGGTTTGTGTAAGTGAGCTCTATGACTTTTGCACTATAACAAAAATACCTAACGATGCATTTCTCAGAATGTATCTGTCTTGTCAAACTAGACATGACTGTATTCCATTCTAAGAACTACTTAATGACATATATAACATGAAGTCCTGTAGAATCCTACTTTAAACAAGGAAATAGGGAATAACAGTTTTATTCTACCTAAGAAGTTTTTCTATGCATGATGAAATATAAAGTTCCTAAACCAATCCTGATACATACCACTCAGAAAACCTTAATGTTAATCTTATTACTGGATGGTCATCTAAACCAGGGGTCAGCAAACTAGCCCTTTGGCTAAATACAGCTCACATCCCATTGTTGGGTTGCATTTATGTCTTTTTTAAATAAAATTTTACTGAAACACAGCAGCACCTATTTTGTATATTGACATAATCTATGGATGCTTCTACTCCAAGTTTGATTTTAGTAGTTCCTTTAGAGATATCATGGCCTAGGAAACATAAAATCCTTACTATCTGATCTTCTACAGAGAAACGTTGCTAGCCCCTGAACTCCATAGAGGCAATGTTGGGTATACCTTAATGAAGGTCACTTCAGAGATATTTTATTAGTGCAAAGAATCAGGAGATCCTAGGACAGAAGAGATCTAAGATCAATAAATTGTTTACGATTTGAGAGTATTCTGAAGACTGTATTAATGTAGTTTATAATTCTCCTAGTCTTCTCTAATATCCACTTATAGTTCCAACTTCATCTAAGTATTACCTTGCATCCAATCAAGGGTATAGCATATCTGAGAAATTTGGCAGGGGAGCGAAATGTGTGTGAGTTATATACTTTTTACAAATATGTCTATACATATATTCTGAAGATATGTGGATATGTTTACAATGCAGGTATATAATATATATTGTAAGTATATAATGTATATATTATACACCACTTATGTGAATTTAAAACCAGAACTACAAATGTATATATCCCATCTATTACATGCCAGCTTTGTTCTAGGCACTGGAAGAACAGCCATGACAATTTTAGTCTGTGATCAGTGGCAAAAAATACAAGCTATGTGGAAGGGTGTGGGGCAGTTGCCATTTTAAACAAGTTGGCCATGGAAGGTCCCACTGAAAAGGTGACCTTGGAACACAATCCAGCAGACGGGAACCTGTGTGTCCAGACTTTCTCTGAGGCCGATGATCCAGCCAGAGTCAGGGGCAGACAGGGAAGACCTGAGGTGTGAGTGTGGCTGGAGTAATATCGTAGAACCGGGAGGCAGGCAGCATGGTTGGAGTCCAGAGAGGGAGAGGGGAAACCAGGACACAATTACAAGGGGCCCTAATAGCCATTTTAAGGAATTGGGTGTTTCTCTGAATGAAAAGAAAAACCTCTGGAGGAGGTTGAAACTTGATTGTGGTTGTTGTTGCACTTACACTGTCATAAATTTGCCTCATGCTTCTTACTGTGTTACATTTTCAGACATACTTCATGATTATTTTTAATTGATTTCCAGTGAGTGTGACACAACATACTTGCCTTGTTGTTTTGCTACCCCTTTACTCTGCCGAGTCTATTTGGTAGCAATAATCTGAGACCAAATGCTCATACTTTGCCTATTTGTCTTCACAAAGTGACTGCTGCTTTTATGTTATCACTGTCCATAGTGTATGTTGCATTTTTTATATTTGATGTTCATATGTATTCATGGCAAATTTTAAATACTAGTTTTACAATACAATTTGTTCACACACTCTTGATTGGCAAACTTGTTTTTGTGAAAGTCTATAGGAAACAATATTGAAAATTAATTCTGATGGTCATTCAGCATTTGGAAATTTATATGAACATTATAGATATCTTTTCATGGAAAAGATACTCTTTTTGTTAAGAAAGTTACATTTTAACTTCTGATGGATCAAAACAACTCAGAGTATGCCATCTTTCCTGGGGGACTGTACATTTAAATATATATTTTTTCACATAGAAATTTCATATAATGATAAGGAAGATTGTTACAATGTTTTTGTTTCCCTTCATATTATTATGTGTTCAATTGTTTTTCTAATGATTTTTCAATCATATTTAATTCAAAATTTAAAATATTGTTTCCTATGATATGCCCTGTCTTGTAGAATGCTCAGTTCTATTGGGAATGCATTATAACTATAAATATGTGATTCATAAAAATGTGTTCTATCATGATTCTAGTCTTTATTTTCAGTCTGATTTTTTAAAACACACACAAAGAATTCTTATTTTAAACCTATAGTGAAATGTATGTGTCCTATGTAGACACAGGCACATTGAATATTGTCAAAGTTACCTTTTCTTTCTTTTATGTAATTTAACTAGTGGCCTGGCGCACAAAATTCATGCACAGGGGACAGGTCCCTCAGTCCAGCCTATATCCTCTACAATCTGGGACCCCTCGTGGATATCTGACTGCTGGCCTTCTTAAAATCCGGGACCCCTTGCTCCTAAGCATCACCTGCCTGCCTGATTGATTGCGCCTAACCACTTTGCCTACTGGTCTTCTCACCCCAACTGCCCTCCCCTGCTGGTCTCATGGCCCCCAACTGTCCTCTCCGGCCAGTCTCCCAGTCTAATTAGCACATTACCCTTTTATTAGTGTAGATAATTTAATTTAAGTCTCTTAAATATTCAAATAAAGGTTTTTGAAACATCTTAAAATATTAATGATAATTTCTCAACTCTGATTACAAATGAAATTGGAGTTTAATCAAGACTTAAATTTTCCATTGAATATGATCATTAAATTGGAAGCAATAATAACACTGACCTCATTGGGTTACTGTAAGTATTAAAGTTAATTCATTATATAAAATTCATAGCATTTTGAAAGTTAAATAATAGGCACTGAATGATATCAGATATGATAATAATAATAATAAGCATAAAGAAGGAAGGTGAAAATTTTCAAAGTAAAAACAATTTGCTATTATAGCTATTGCTTATGCTTATCTTTTTAACAACATTTAGATAAATGTATAATTCCTTAATCTGTGTCCTTAGGGTGATTCTAATAATTTTTTGGAAGCTGCCAAAATAGGCATTGTTCTGTTAATCATTGCTAATAAGAACAGAGAATTTTTCTAGTTGTCCCATGAAAATTATACTAATTAGAAATGCCTGAATTTGTGCATCTCCATGGAGATTAATTTATTCATCATAATCAGTTAATCACTATTCTTTACATAATTAGATAGCTTGTGGTAGAGAGGAAGACCCTTTAGTTTTCTTAGAGTGAAGAAACCTATTTTAGCTGACACAAGAGGAACCTGCAAGTCAAGGCCTTCTTCGAATGTGGCATACTGATTAGTGCTGGAACCATTGTTGTCCCTTGTAAGAGGAGGCTTCAAGAAATATTTAGAAAATTGACTCTGAAAATGTGTAATGCCCCTATTGATGAGCAGTATTTTTTTATTTTATGAATTATTCAATAACTGACATTAGTGGAAATTCACTTTAAAAATAGGATCAGTCTCTCCTACTTTCCCCATGCAGCATAACAAGCTAGATCCCTTCAAATTATCTCTGAATTAGACACCATTACTCTTGTATTATTCTGCTCCTTCAATAGAGAAGTGAGGGAGAAGAGAGCAACATATTTTAAAGGTGAACACATTCAATCAGTTGGACAATATAGAGCCAAATAATAAGTATGAGCAGTAAGAATACAATAGATAGTAACAGTAGTGAACAATCATTATTTTAATAGGATAGCCATTATATGCATGTGGAAGGGGTTGTTCATTTAATCCGAAATATAAATATTTTTAAATAAGTTTAACTGAAATAATAATAATAAAAATCTTCTCCCAGAATCTCATTTTAAAAAGCATTAAAATATTTGTTTTAGGAAAAAGCAAATTTAATAGAGAAATATGTACTGAAAGAAAGGAAGGAGAACCTATGTAAAAATTGGTAAACTTTGGGATATATCTAAATATTCATCTATTAAACAAAACAGTTGATAATTTTGGCTAATGTAAGGTATTAAAGTAATGCACCACTAAAATATTGGAAGATGAAACATGTAAGTTTGGCAAAAAGTAGATGCCAATAGTTTTTAAGCATTTTCAGCTAATTTTATAGTTGAAGAGGAGGGCAGAATCACTGGAAATAATTGAACAGATTGCAAACATTCTTAATTATCTTACCATATATTTAACTAGAGGCCTGGTGCATGAAATTCATGCACAGGGGAGGGAGGTGTCCCTCAGCCCAGCCTGTACCCTCTTCAATCTGAGACCTCTTGAGAGATGTCTGACTGCTCATTTCAGTCCAGTCCCATAGGATCGGGCCTAAACAGGCAGTCGGACATCCCTTTCACAATCCACTACTGGCTCCCAACTGCTAGCCTACCTGAATCCTAATTGCCACTAACTGCTTCTGCCTGCCAGCCTGATTACTCCCTAATCACTCCCCTGCGAGCCTGATTGATGTCTAACTGCTCCTCTGCTAGCCTGATTGCCTCTAACTGTCCTCCCATGCAGGCCTGATCACCCCTAACTGCCCTCCTCTGCCAGCATGTTACCCTTAACTGCCCTCCCTGCAGGCTTCTTCACCCCCAACTGTCCTCCCCTAATGAGCATCTTTTGGCAGCCATCTTTTGTCCACATGGGGGCAGCTATCTTGTGCATTGGAATGATGGCCAATTTATATATTACTCTTTTATTAGATAGGATTCTGATATATGGGTTTCAAACAAATTCAATATTAATAAAATTTTAATTAGTCAAAATGACACATTAGGTATTTTCATTTGTAGGTAAAATTTGTATATAAATTTAAAAATACACTTTTAAAATCCAATGATCAGTAAATTATTTTAAAATATATATTCTTATACACATCTTAACAAATTTGTATAGACAGTGTATCAATAGATCTTCCTCTATATGAATCTAATTTTATGAATATTCTTGTTTCTTGAGGAATATTTAAATATATTGTTTTATATTCTGGAAGACTACAATTATTGAAAAATATTTAGCAATTACTTAATTTTTAAATATATTTATTTATATTCTGAAAGAATATAATTATTGAAAATATATTTAGCAAGTATAATTTTATTAGAATTTTTCAATTTGCATTAGTATTTTCTCACAAGGAAAGAGTATAGGGCATATAAACTGGAATATAATGACTATTTTCAAATTCAAGAACCAATCAGATTTATAAATTATCATTTATCATGTAGGCACTTTATGGTAAACAAGAGAACATGTTTACCATGTTAAAATGAGAACATAAAATTTATTCTAACAATGGTTCAAAAGGCCAGTATATTTTCAGAACAATTGTGATGTATAAAATTTCATATGAAATTGAATAAAGATTTCTGATGTATAAGTCTGAATATTGACAGAAACTAGACAACATTACAAATCTGATTTAAAACAATACATTAAAAATATTTGATATTTCAAATAAATTTGCATTTGGTGAATGGACATGTGTATATAATATTACAGTAGTGAATAATGTTAACATTAAATTGGGAAAGGGGGGTGTCTTCCTTATTTCTATCAACATTATTACTGTCCTTGTGACCAGAATTGGGTCACAGACGGCACACATTGGTAACTCTATGTTTAAACATTCTGATATACCTGTCCCCATGTTATTTTACTCCTTAAACATTTACTGAGAATCTACTCTATGGTGACAGGTATGGTACAAGACTAAGTTAACCTTAACCATGTGGAAATTCATAATCTAATGTCAAGAAAACATGCAAACAAATTTTGATTGTGCAACATTATAAGTTTTTAAATAAAGTATGGCTACAATGGGAGCCAAAGAATTGGATATAATTAAATTGGCATGGAAATGTCAGGGAAACTTGGATTGAAGATGTATCATTTTAACTAGAGCATATAGAACATAGAGGAGTTTGCTAGTTGCACAATGTGTTCAGAAAAGTTAATTATTGGACTAATCTTTTCTTCTTCTTCTTCTTCTTCTTCTTCTTCTTCTTCTTCTTCTTCTTCTTCTTCTTCTCTTCTTCTTCTTCTTCTTCTTCTTCTTCTTCTTCTTCTTCTCCTTCTTCTCTCTCTCTCTCTCTCTCTCTCTCTCTCTCTCTTTCTCTTTATCCTTTCACACATACACATGTACAAACATTTTCAGAGACTATGATTATGAAAAATTATGAGAAAAATAAAAAGTCTGTTGCAGACAAGTTATGCAGATTCTTGATGTAATGTTTGGGGTTTTTTTCTGTGTGTAATGATTATCTATTGAAGTTTTCATACAGGGTTTTTTATGATCAAAATTGTTTTATGAAGATATTTTAATAGTATTGAAGATGATTGGAGACAAAAGAATGGATTAGAGTGATTTGACCTTCTCTACTATTTCTGTTCAGTGAATTATATGATTTTCCACGATGGGATTAGAATTCATCTTGTGATGTGGTTTTGTTAAAAAAAGGAGGCCCAGCCCAGCTGGTGTGGCTTAGTGGTTGAGCATCAACCTATGAACCAGAGATCACTGTTCCATTTCCAGTCAGAGCACATGACTGGGTTGTAGGCTCAGTCCCTAATGTGGAGTATGCAGGAGTAAGACAATCAATAATTCTCTCTCATCATTAATGTTTCTATCTCTCTCTCCCTCTCTTCTATGAATTCAGTAAAAATATATATATTAAAAAATAAAAAAGGAGGACCAAAACTGAGAAGATAAATATAAATAATTAGATTTGGTAAGATAAATAGAACTAAGAAACATCATAATATATAAAATCCCTGGGTCCATCACATGCACAACTAGAGGCTCAACCTTATGTCCTGGCTGCATGCATAGCAGGGTCTGGTGGGTGGAGACTTGTGGCAACAGAGATGGGGACTGGCCGGGGGAGAAGGTGGGGCTGGTACTCACACTCACTCACAACCACACACATGCACAGACACACACAGCACCCACCAGCTCACAGCCTTTTCTCCCTTTCTTTCCCTCTCTTCCATCTCACTCACAGAGCCTCTATCAGAATGAGAGAATAAAACAGGCTGGGCCTGAAGAGGCCTGGATGGAAGGGAGGGTGGGCAGAGGGTGGAGCAGCCCAAATTGGCCCCATCCCTTCCCAGCTGGCAAAGAGGAAGAGGGAGACAGGGAGGCAGGGAGACCTGAAGGACTGCTGGGAAAAACAAAGAGAAACAGAGACTGGGCTAGATCAGGCCAGCAGAGGAGGGCAGTTGGGGGCAACCAGGCAGGCAGGCAGAAGCAGTTAGTGGTGATCAGGCAGGCAAGCAGGTGAGGGGTTAGGAGCCAGCAGTCCCAGATTGCAAGAGGGATGTCAGACTGCCAGTTTCGACCCAATCCCACTGGGGTCCCCAATTAGAGAGGGTGCAGGCTAGGCTTAGGGAACCCCCCTCCCCATGCACAAATTTCATGCACTGGGCCACTATTTAATAATAATGAATAAAATGTTAAGAGTAAAAATATGAGCATTACTTAATAGGTTTTCTAATATTTTTAGTGCTCTGTCATCTTCCGTATGGCCCACAGTTTGCAATTAGATGTTTTAAAGTGAATTGAACATGAATGGTTTTGAAATATAAATCAATTCTCAGATACTGATGTTTATTATAGGCCATTTAACTAATAGATAATGACAATGGTGATGCCTGTAATAACTGATATTTATTCTATTCTGAATACTATGCTTTGTGCTTTCTTTATAGACTTTATTTGGTCCTCCCACAAATCTTTCACATTATTTATACTTTATAGATCAGGGAGTTAAATGATATCCTGTTTCATTACGGGCTGTATACATGAAAGGAAATCCAGCTCCAAGGCCTGTATTCACCTAGCAGCTTTTGTCACCTTCCACAATAATGGGGGAGAGAAGAGGTTGTTTTATTTTTAAAATAAATAAATTGAAACCTAAGAATGACTTTTAGAAATAAGTCATACAAGGCCGAATTGTACAGAATACACAGAGATATACATTTAATACTAAATTTAAGGTCTACATTGTATAAGAACCAAGGGAATTATGAATAACTCCTCATTTCAGAGGGCATTTAGCTCTTAATTGAGTCCTGGTCAGGGTGGGCAATATTTTCTTATCCCAGGAGTCCTTATCGATCTGAGTTATGCTTGCTAAAATATGTGTGTTTTTTCTGAGTGAAACCAGCAGTAACATTAACCAGATGCTACAAATACAAACCATCATCAACAGACGCTTCCTATGAAACACATAGAATACCTGTGAAAGATGCACATGAAAGGGAATGCCAGATGAAAATATTTTCTGCTCTGTACAGAGATTTATGCAAATGACACCCTCTTTGGATGAATTTTCTTACTCGGAGAGGGGAAAAAAAACTCCCCAAAATAATATACTAAGAATATGCAACTTTCACTGGGTAGGACTAAATGGAGTCAGTTGGAGTATGACTCATTAAAATTTAGACTTATTTAATTTGCTGAGATGGCATTTTTTATTTGTCTCCTCAACATACATTCCCTCTTCTTCTGGCAACTGACACTCTAGGTTTGAGATAGAGGGTGAAGAAGATGCCACCCTTTTTCCAGGCAAGTCCCAGGATAATAGAATGTGACCTGAGCTAAGAGAGTCAAGTATCACATTGCAGAGATCTAAATGAATCTTGAGTTTTGTTAGGAATACTGGGGAGAGATCCATCATTCTCCCACTAGACAGGAGCCTATCCAATCTAATAAAGAGGGAATATGCTAATTTACCCTCACACACTCACAAAGATGGTGGTGCCCACAGCCACTAAGGAGGGAATATGCTAATTGACTATCATGCCCTAAAATGGCAGCACTGGGGCAGTAGGCACATGGCACACCTGGGCCTGCTGCCCCCAGGTGTGTCCAGCCACACCATGTGCCTGCTTCCAGAATCCCCCAGTCTCCTCATCTGCCCAGGGCCAGCCCAAGGTATAGGCAAGCCTCAGATGGCAGCTGCCCAACCATCCAGGACTGCCTGAGGCTCAGGTAACCAAAAGCCAGTTGAAGCTTGCACTGCCAGCAGTGGCAGCAGCAGAGGTGTGATGGGGGCATTGCCTTCCCCTGATTGGGCCGGCTCCCACCCCTGAGGGCTCCTGGACTGTGAGAGGATGTAGGATGGGCTGAGAGACACCCCCCTCCAGGGCATGAATTTTCATGTACTGGGCCTCTAGTAATGATAATATCCCTGGAGTTGCTGGCAGCTGTCATAGAGCCTGGAGGACGCAGAGGAAGCAGAGCCAAAAGAAAGAGCCCAGCCAATGGATGTGGATGTCACTTACATCCTGTCTTCAACTTTCTGAAGCCTCATCTCTCACAGACTATTCAAGTTAGTTTAGTCAATAAATCCTCCTCTGCTTTCAAATCTGCTTTAATGAGGCTTCATGCAATTTGCAATGTAAGATACTGTCAAGAAAAATTATCATTTTCAATGAGTATTTCAGATACTTTTAGCAGTGAACTATTTACTAAGTTTTTACTGTTCATTCATTTGTGTTTTCATTCAGACATTCACTTATTCAGCCAGTCACCCATTCCTTCATTCTTTCATTTATTTGCTAAATCATCCTATTTGCTTTCCACTAGGGGAGTGACTTATACATATCTATTTCCTTAATATATTTTATTGATTTCAGAGATGAAGGGAGAGGGAGAGAGAGATTGAAACATCAATGGTGAGAGAGAATCTTTGATCAATGTTGCCCCCTGCGTGCCCCACACTGGGGATTGAGCCCTCAGCCCAAGTATGTGGTCAGACCAGGAAGCAAACCACGACCTCCTGGTTCATAGGTTGATGTTCAACCACTGAGCCATACTGGCAGGGCAACATGTCTATTTTCTTATCTACAAATCCCAGGAGGGTCAGAGAAAAAAAAAGTCACTCAAGGTAGATGGGATAAAGAAAACCTGGGAAAACATGACATTAATACGCACATTCAGGATCAGGTATGCTTTCTGTGGATAAAGTTGTGAAGAGAGGTATTTCAGAAAGAGAAAATGAAGAAAACAGTCGTGTAGCAAGAATAATGGAGTCTGTTTGAGGAAAAGCAAATGTTTCACTTTGGCTGCCCACTCTGGCTGGAATTTTATGTCATGTTAAGAAATCTGTATTGTAGTACATCCAGAAAAAGGCAAAAGGTTTATTTTTTCCTCCATCCTGGAAGTTGGCCATGAATGCGGCTTTAAGTGAAAAAATACCATCTACTGCTTAAAAGTGTTGTGCTTTGGAAACAATTCCGCAATGTGGGCAGATTATAATTCCTTCATCCCACAAACAGCACATTTTGGAAATGAAAACCTGACTTTGAGCTTTCACAATGCTGGTTGCCTGACTGCGCTGCCAGCTGAGTCTGTTTTAACCACGCCGAGGGGCTCTCCCCTCACTGAGTTCATAAGGAATGATGTGAAGTAAGCACCCAAGATTAGGTTGGCGTCTAGGAAGGTGCTTTAGGTTATCCCTACAGGAAGCAACCTACTATGTGACTTTACAATAGCACTCTATTTGGGTAGTATATTAAACGCTTCTTCTTACTTTCCAATCACATAGCACTGCTTTTCTGATCCAGGACTCTAATTCACAGTGGTGAGTTCTGTGTATGAGAGGCATGAAGAAGTGTGTGTCAGGGGCTCAGCAAGGCTTGTTGTTGGCATTCTTTACTGTCTAAAGTTACAGACGCGTTCACTGCATGTGTGAAGAGATCTTACATGTTGCCTGTGAGCTCTGCTTCAAAATATTTGGTAACCCTTATCCCAAATAGTTGTCACTGGCCACGTATGGGTATTTAAAATTATATTTCTATAATTAAAACATTAGAAAGTCAGCTCATAGACACACTGCTGCCATTTCAATTGTGTCCTAATTGTGCGTTGCTAGGAAGTCAGTATTGGAAGCACAGATACAGATTGTTTCCATCAAATGAAACCACAGAAAGTTTTATTGGTAGTGCCATTCTATAACACCCCAACAAATGCTACAAATGCTTATTTCAGTCCCAGGGAAACCACCATCCAGTGGAAGAGTTGCCTCCATTTTGCAGGTGATTCTGTTTCCTTATTCAGAAAGAAAATCTGTTTCCTTCATGCGTCTTGCCCTCCAAGCCTAATGTGGTTTTGTTGGGACATATAAACAAGACTATCTTTCATTTGTCAGTACCTCATGATACCATATTTAAAGTCTTTTACAATATTCTTTGATGGTGAACATCTTATGAAGCTTCTTTAGACACTAAGTGAGAGGATAGGAAACATAGACAATTCCTGAAAATTTCACAATGAAGTCTAATAGAAACCTAGGAATAATTATCATTTAAGCATGTGCCTTTAAAAAATGATAGGTCTTAACAATAAACAAACGAGGCTGCTTTAAATATGATTATGATTGTTTGTCTAGCATTGATCAGCCAGCACATATTTTGTTATAAGTGCCTAGCATAATGACCGATATATAAGGGACCCTCAACAAATGTTGAATTAATCCAATTAACATGGTAAGGAAGTAATATAAATGATTGGCAGATTACCTGCTTTGTCTCTACTTAGCATGTCTGGCAATCAAAACCTTTGAGTTCAAATTCAAATACATATTCTAATCGCTAAGCTAAAACCTTGAAGATGTTTTATAAATATGTTAAAGAATGAAATTTAAAACTCTGACTTCAACAACCAAGTTAAAAAAGAGGAATACTGAGAGTTAAGTATGTCACCCAGGTTAACTGCTATAACCCCTTGTTGCCCATGCTTACCATGGGCAAAACTCACTTGACTCAAAAGTGATTTTTGAAAATTTCTGTTTATTTCATAATGAGCAACTTTACCATTGGATGCATTTGTAGATTTTTAAAATTAAAATAAAAGGCAACAGTGCTTTTCAAGACAAATAAGGATTACTTGGAAACTATTTTGCATCCTGTGAAAAATCCTATCTAATAATAGAGTGATATTCAAATTAACCATCACTCCATGACAAAATGGCGGCCCCCATAGCCACAAGATGATGGCGCTCAGTCACATCAGCTCCACTGTTGGAGTGTCAGGCTTGTCCGCAGGAGTAGCGAGGCTGATTCGGTCTCTGAAGGGGTTTTTGATCTGCCCCAGACAAGGCAGTCAGAGCCTGGATAGCAGTTAGCACAGTGGCAGCAGGAAAGCCCCAGGCCCTGCAAACAGAGCCTGGATAGCAGGGCTTGGAGGCTTTGTTTGCAGGGTGATGGAGGGGGAAGCCCCAGGTCAGGCAAACAGAGCCCAGATAGCAGGGCATGGGGGATTCCTTAGTGTGGCAGCAACAGGAGCACCCCCAGGCCCAGCAGTCAGAGCCCAGACAGCAGGGCATGGAGGCTTCCTTAGCACAGAAGCTGCAGCAACACCCCCAGGCCCAGCAGACAGACCTCAGACAGCAGGGCCTGGGGGCTTCCTTAGTGTGTCAGTGTCAGTGAAGCCCCCAGGCCTGCCAAACAGAGCACACTGTGGGGCATTGGGGTTTTCTTCCCATGGCTCATGGTGAGGAAGGCAGAGAGCAGACAGTAGGGCATGGGGGCTTCATCTCCATGGTTGCAACAAAACCTCCAGGCCCACAGAGAGCAGAGAACCAGGGGGAGGAGGCCTAAGCCATCAGTAGGACATCCCCTGATGGCTCTTGGATTGTAGAGGGTGCAGATTGGGCTGAGGGACCCCCGAGCATGAATTTTGTGCACTGGGCCTGTAGTAAAACAATAATAAAGTTTATACTGCTGTATTAAATAAACTTTTATTTAATTGTTTGAATTCTGACTTACTTATCTAGCATGTTTTTAGAAAGCAAAAATTGTGAGTTATAATTAATATATTCTGTTATATAACTAAGCTAATTCATAGACTATTTTCAATTATCATGCTCTGTAGTCTATAGTGTTTGTGCAGCTTGCAGAACAAAGAGTTTCATTTTTTCTACTTAACATTTGCACCAATGCTGATGGCATCCAGCATAGCTTTTGGTGTCTTAACTATGGACATTTGGGTTGGCTAGAGTGCATTGAAATATGTAAGTAAATCTAACAAATTTACTCCAGCTGACATGACACACAAGCTGGAGGAAACTCTCTGTAAATGAAAGGAGAGTTGTATTATGGATAGTAAGAGTCTTTGAGATAGTGTTTGTGAGTTCAAATGAACATAAAAGAGTATTATCTTTGTCTGAATAAAAGCACGTGTTGGCTTGTGGACAAAGCAGTTATGAGATATATATATATATATCTATATATATATATTATTTCTCAAAGAACAGTTCTCCGAAATAAAGGAATATTGAAAATTTCATGAATAAATTCCATGAATAAATCTGTATCACAAAATGCACACAATTCTTTATTTTAACCGATTGTTGGAGGTTTTGACTAAAAATATAAATGGATACAACTCCTTCTTTTTAGAAATCTGTATCTATGGTTTTCTTTATTATACATTTAGAATTTTAATTTACCCTTTCAAAGAGAAGATTTTTCATTGTTAGAATGGTCAATTTTATCTAAAACTGACTTACTCTGTAGGACAATACATTTCTTGATGACGAGACTATGCTATCATTTCTAATTAGAATATTATATATTCAACATTTTTTGAATTAGCATGAGTTAAATTTTATAAAATATAATATTATATAGGCATAATTTTATTCAAGAAAGTAATATCAAATCTATATTTAAATATATATGTATATATGTATTTATATACAAATATATGTTGTAACTAAATATCTGAATATTAAAATAATATTATATTGATTATAAAACTTTTTAGGACATATATTTCTGATTATCAATCAATCATGACTTAAAAAGACTGGTAATTAATTCTATGAACATTCATTCTCGACTGACATTAATTGTTAATCATTCTGACAACTAAAGGAAAGTGAATTTCCAAGGTTATTTCTATAAAACAATACATTTAAGTGATAATTGTTTCAATATGTTAAGGGCCTTGACCTTCTTTAGAACATGACGTTCTTATGAAGATAAAATAGTGGAAAACATATGCATGATTTCTTATTTGACTAATTATCTTCTTAAAGCTACTTTTTCATAATCACCCATGATTTACTTAGAATGACTTCAGTTGAATCAAAGTTCTTGGTGAAGCCAGAATTTTTCACTAAAAGGTTCTGACAAGTTAAAATTAAAAGCAGTACTTGTACAAACATTCTCTCTATTGAAATAAGTATTGCCACTTCTTGTATTTACAGGGCTAAAGCTATAAGTGTAGACTACATTGTCCCTGCATATCATATATTCTAAAAAATGATCATTTTCCCCCTGTGAATTATAGGAAGTCATTGAAATTAAGGGAGTGATGTATTTACACTTGTAATTTGGCCTAATAACTTGTGATGTTGGTGAGCATGGGTGGAAGCAAGAGGAAATATAGGATACTACTGAAAAGTAAAAGTTATCGAGACATAAAATAAAAGTGTTTAAAAATGGGGACAGGCATGGAGTAGGCAACACAAGATCTATCATTTATATTATGCTTAGACCACATATGCCACTGATGATGCTGTGTACTATAAAAGATGTAAGAGGTAGAGAAAAATATATTTCAACCTTTGCCAGGCAGTTAATGAGTCTTATAAAAGCTTTTAAAATAGACTTATATTTTACCTGATATAATTTTACTTTCTTCCCCTAAGTTTCCCAAACTCAAGTCCCTATGTAAAGCAATAAGCTACATCTGAGGTGAGGTGTGCCCAAAATGGAAAAATGGTGGTGTCATTTGAAAAGAAGAATTTCATAATTTTCTACACCTCCATTAAAAAAAAACCTTTTCAAGCCATCTGTCTTAGGTCAGTCTCCTAGGATTACTAAAATATTGATCCTTTCCGGATTGTGTAATAAAGGAAATGTATAATCTCGTGGGATTAAGGAAGCAATGAAAGAGTAGAGTTCTGTAATGAAAGAAAGAAATAAAATTGGGCAAAAGGATGCCAAAACCGGTTTGGCTCAGTGGATAGAGCATTGGCCTGTGGACTGAAGGGTCCCAGGTTTGATTCCGGTCGGGGGTGTGTACTTTGGCTGCGGGCACATCCCTGGTAGGGAGTGTGCAAGCGACAGTTCATTGGCGTTTCTACATTCTATCCCTCTTCCTTCCTCTCTGTAATAATCAATAAAACTATATATATATAATATATATATATATGAGCTGAACTGTGGTTACAAGCAACAAAGTCCTCAGAGTCATCCATCACTGAGGCAAACTTTCTATTTGTATGTGACTAGTTATCAGATGTGTGCCTCCTTTGCAAGGGAGGGGGGCAATATTTTTGACAAGGTCTTTTGGGCTGATTCCTCGAGAGAGACTCAACTGAGAGGAGTCAGCTACTGTCACCCTCCCCCTCAGGCACAGTCAGGATGTGAGTGCTTCATGCTTGGAAGAAATATCTGGGAAGAATATTGCATTCACTACACAATTAATGATAGAAAGTAATTTTTAAAAAAAGTGAACTACTGTCAAACACACATACACACACACACACACACACACACACACACACACCGAGAGAGAGAGAGAGAGAGAGAGAGAGAGAGAGAGAGAGAGAGAGAGAACAAAATCAACAATGACAAGAAACAAAACCAGAAAGACAGTATTATGGGAACTGCTTCCTGTTTTATTTATGTTGATATTGCAGTTTTTAAAAAGAGACAAATAAAGATAAAGCCATGATAGCTGCATTAGTATGGATTGGTCTGTCTCAGTGAACTGAATCCCTTAAATAAAAATTTCTATAGTTAAAATAAAAAGAACTTTTAACAGTGACTTTGATTAATGACCATAACCTATACAAGATTTTGCCTTAGTGATATAGTGAAGATGAAATGTTACAGCTTGTTTAAAATGAAGAATGGTCTTTTTAAAGACATTTTCTTCTATTCATTGGACAATATAGGGACATGTGAGGCAGGGCATCTTCTAGTTCTTTGTGCCTAGAATTCATTTCTGCCCCCTACTGTAAGGGCTAAAGTTTCATGTTCAGGCAAACCTCTATGAAACCGTATTTTCTTCCTGAGGTTACCAAGTTCAAAATCAAATAAAACGGTTCACCTGTTTTAATTTATTAGAAAGGAAATTTAATTAATTTTCAAGCAGTTTCCCCCTCACACACCAACTATTTTTTCTATTGAGAAATATTAGGTGTCTATGGATAACTATATTAGTACTTTAAATAATATATAATAAAACCCTAATATTCAAATAGACCAAACAGTGGAACAACCACCAGGGGCGGAAGATGCTCAACACAGGAACTGCCCCTGTTGGTGAGTGCGCTCCACAGAGGGAGTGCAGCTCAGCCAGAAGCCAGACTCATATCTGGAGAGTGCAGTGGCAGTGGCCAGAGCTCTCCCTCCTCTGCTGCAGGCGGGAGGGATTTCTGCTGCCGGATTATGCCTGTTCCCCCAGGGATCAGCACGGGGATCAGGTTTAGGACAGCAGGTGGACATTCCCAGGGGGTCCCAGACTGCAAGAGGGCACAGACGAGGCTAAGGGACCCTCACCCCCAGTGTGAGATTTTCATGCACAGGACCTCTAGTATTTTCATAAGACCTTTCAATCACCCATAGTTGAGAGAGAAAAAATATATTGGAAAAAAAGGAAAATAGAAAAAAGAAATTAATGTAAGACTTTGCAATTTCTCTAAGAATTTAGAAACTTGAAGCAATTTAGCTATAAAGGACCAACAAGGTAATCGTTGAAAAATGTGTGGATGAGGGAATGGACAATAAAAAGCATCTTGATACTGAGCACATCCTCACAAATTCTAACTATGGACAAACCATAGGATTATCTTATCCTATGAAAAATAAACCTAGTAAAGAGAACCCTTCAAAGCAACAATGGTTCTGAGTCTAGAACTGATTTTTATATAGGAAAAGACCCTTGTCTAACAAAATGGCATACTTGAGTTTTGGAGAATAGTTTCCAGATCACATAACACTATGTTATACTTGACTCTCATATTCAAACTTCCTCATGTAACAAATAAGGATGTTGAGACAAAAAAAGTGAAGTTTCTCAATTAAGGTAACATGTATGGAGGGACTCATGCCCTTGTCTCCACCCTCCCATGTCAGAGTGCCAGAATAAAAATCTCAGCATCTGATCTAGTACAAACCATTTGGTGACTCCTGCCCTGATTCCTGTCATACATTTTAGATTTCTAAAATGTTGACTAGTCACTGTTGACTTACAGATCTGCTTCTCCAATGATATTTCAGCTACTTTATGAATCATGATATCTTTGATTGATTTTACTGATATACCTATTGTCCATTTTGGATTCTAATATGGTTTATAATTTATCATTGTCTCCATTTGAAAAATTAAAAAAAGAAAAAAACAAACAAACAAACAAACAAAAAATGATAACTGAGATTTAGAGGTTCTTTTGTTCAAGGCCAGACAATTTTTCTGAAATAGATTCAATTTTCAAACCTAAATTTTTCTGAATCAAAGTTCTTTTTTTATTTCATTTTAAATGACTAGAAGAGTTCCTAGTACCAAATAGAAAATTCAATAAACGTATGCTGAATTAATTAATAAATGGATATGAGCTGGTGCCAGAAACAACTCCTCATAACTTTGTTATGTGTTTTTTTTTTGTTTTTTGTTTTTACTAGTCATCACTGTTTTCCCCATTCTACTATCCTTTATATTTAAAATTAGTCTTCTCTTTAGGACTTTTGTCTATTTTTAATTGTATAATTTGCTTTTGTTAAGTTGCATGAGTTGTCTTTTATTTTTTTTAATATATTTTATTGATTTCTTTACAGAGAGAAAGAGAGAGGGATAGAGAGTTAGAAACATGGATGAGAGAGAGTCATCGATCAGCTGCCTCCTGCACACTCCCTACTAGGGATGTGCCCGCAACGAAGGTACATGCCCTTGCCCGGAATCGAACCTGAGACCTTTCAGTCCACAGGTTGATGTTCTATCCACTGAGCCAAACCGGTTTTGTAAAGTTGCATGAGATTTTTTATAAATTCTGGAAATTAACCAATTTTCAGTTGTATCTTTGGCAAATACATTCTCCCACACAATGGGATCCCTCCAAATGGACATATAGATGGCCAAGAGACATAAAAAAAATGTCAAAGTCACTAATAACCAGAAATATCAAAGTAAAATGGCAATTAGTTATCACCTCATACCTGTCAGAATGTCTACCTTCAATAAAATAACAAAGGACAAGTACTGGTGAGGATGTAGAGAAAAAGAAACTCTCATACATTGCTGGTAGAAATGCAGACTGGTACAGCCATTATGGGAAGTTTCCACAAAAATTTAAAAATGGAACTCCCACTTGACCCAGTGATCCCACTTCTAAGAATATCTCATATATTAAAAGCCTAATATGTTAAGTGTCTGGCCCTCTGTTCAACCAATCAAAGCGTAATATGCTAATGATATGCTAAGGATGCTCAACCACTCACTATGACATGCACTAACCATCAGAGGGAAGACACTTCAACCAATAGGTTAGCTTGGTGCTGTGGTTTGGCTGATTGAGGCTGAGTTAGATTTGCCAGACATGGCCTAGAACCCTCCCATGTTCCCTCCTTGGCTGACCACCCTCCTTCATCCCTCTCTGGCCCCCATTGTGCACTGGTGGGATCCTCGGCCTGGCCTGTGGCCTCTCTCAATCCAGGGCCCCTTGGGGGATGTCAGAGAGCCTGTTTTGGTCTGATCCTGCAGGCCAGGCTAAGAGACCCCACTGGTGTATGAATCTGTCCACTGGGCCTCTAGTACCCTAAGAATCCCGAAATACCAATCATAAAGAATATATGCACCCTTAAGGCGCATTTACACAATGCAATACTATACAGCTATAAAATAGTAGGATTTCTTATTCTTTGACACAGCATATAGGGAGCTGGAAAACATTATGCTATGCAAAATAAGCAAGTCTGATAAAGACAAGTATTATAAATCTCACTCATATATGGAATCTAGGGAACAAAATAAACTGATGAACAAAATAGACTCAGAGACATAGAAGCATGGAACAGCCCAGTTGGGTGTGGCTCTGTGGTTGAGTTTCGATCCAGGAACCAAGAGGTCACTGGTTCAATTTCAGTCCAGGGCAGTCAATTGATGACTCTCCATCATCATTGATGTTTCTACCTTTCTCTCTCTATCCCTCCTCTCTAAAATCAAGAAAAATATATTGAAAAACAGAAAGCATGGAACTGACTGTGGAATCTCAGAGGGAAGGCTGGAGTGGAGGTGGGTGGAGAGATTAACCAAATAATGTATATATGCATAAATACATCTATGCATAATCCAAGTAGTGTTGTGAAGACCTGAGAGTGGGGTGGAGGAGTAGGGGGCAATTGGGACATTGTAATGCTTTCAAAAATAAATATAAATTAAAAAAATGAAATAAAATATTTCATCTTAATTTAAAGGAGACAAATGTCTTAACTTCTTCTTTTAATTGAGAAACATAGCAGAGTCATGGATTGGGCTCCCCACCTCTTCTACCCACCTCTGAACATGTAGGAGAAGATGAAATGTCAGTAATCCTCTTTTAGTTTAATAAGAAAACAAGACTGCACTGTTTTTGAAATCAGAAATGTTGGTTTGGATATTATAAGGGCAACAAATTACTAGGTTACAACCAATCAGAGTCAAAGATGCTACATATTTTAAAGTTTAAATTCATAGGACAAACCAAAGTCTCTACAGTCCATGATGCTTAGATTTCTTAAAATAACTGCAAAAACAGTGTATTATGCAGAAATATATTTGTTACAGCTGTAAAAGAGAAGGGAATATTTTCCCTTATCTTGCTGAGATTTCTTTCACTGCATGTAAGAGGGTTTAAAGTATTTAAAACTAAGAACTACAATTTCATTAATGAACTCCAAGAGAAAAAAGTCAGGGCTAAGAAGGTGAAAACTTAACTTGGGAGACAAAATGACACACTATTTAAAAAACAAAAGAACAGAATTTAGACAAAGCAAGATTTTGTATCTAAAAGCGTTTCTCAAAATTCTAGCTACACAAGTTTTGCTTCGTTTTCTGATTTTCTTGACCATATCTCCTTGAATCACTACTTAATATTTGATTTTATCCAATCTGCTAGTTCATTTTCCATGCTCCTTATTACAGGAATCACATGGTTTTACTAGGTCAAGAACTATGAGAGCTATTACACAATGATCACTTGCAACATTCCAATTATTCCTCAGAAGCATGATCCATTATATTACTTATTTACACCAAAAAATTAGTCTTAACATTATTTTTAAAAAAAAGATGTTTTGACCAATAATAGAGGTTCAGAAAAAAGTTCTATAAAATAAAATGTACCCTTGTGTTCTATTTTAAAGGAAGCTTCATATTATAAAGTAGATAAGATTTATCATTGTATACAATAAAAAGAATTCTTTATGTTATCATCTATTTTACAGCCTATGCAGAATGCTTTAAAATGCAAAATTTATCCAAATGGATGTTATGCTCCAAGAAATATTGTTTACACATGAATATAATATATTTAAAAATCCTACATAATAAAAGAGTAATATGCAAATTAACCACCACTCCACTACACCCACAAGCCACACCCTCAAGCCAATCACAATGATTATGCAAATAAACCCAACCAACTTGGCTACAGCCACAGAGAGCAGGAGGGAGGCTTAGGTTTCCCAGGCAATGGCAGAAGGAAAGCTTTCCACCTGCCCTAGCTGGCCTAGGCCTTCATTCAAGGCTACAAAGTTTCATTTATAGAAGGTAAACAAATTCAAACAGAAATGGCAGCAGCCACTGAACGAGCAGGCTACTTGGCTTTGCTCCAGGCTACAAAGCTTCAATAGTAGAAGGTAAATAAATGCCAGATACCAGGGCCTTTGCTTGAGTCACAGGGGGCATGGCCAGACTGCAAACCCCCACAGGCCCCTTGCTCTGGCTGCCTTGCCCCAACAGAACCACCACCCTGATTCGGAACTCTTTCGAGGCAAACCAGCTGGCCCCTAGCTATGCACCAGGTCTCTATCCTATCTAATAAAAGAGTAATATGCAGATTGACCATCACTTCAACACACAAGATGGCTGTCCCCATTGTGGTCGAAATCCCACCCCCTGTGGGCACAAGATGGCCACCACAAGATGGCCAGCAGGGGAGGGCCATTGGGAGGGATCAGGCCTGCAAGGAAGGGCAGTTGAATACAATCAACCCTGCAGGGGAGGGCAGTTAGGGGTGACCAGGCTGGCAGACGAGGGAAGTTGGAGGCAAACAGGCTGGCAGGAGAGCAGTTAGACATCAATCAGGCTGGCATGGGAGTAGTTAGAGGGTGATCAGGCTGGCAGGCAGAAGTGGTTAGACGCAATCAGGAAGGCAGGCAGGCAGGCGAGCAGTTGGGAGCCACCAGTCCTGGATTGTGAAAGGGATGTCCGACTGTCCATTTAGGTCTGATCCTACAGGGATGGGGCCTAAACAGGCAGTTTAACATCCCTTGAGGGGTCCCAGATTGGAGTGAGTGCAGGCTGGGCTGAGGGACCGCCCCTCCCCATGCACAAATTTTGTGCACTGGGCCTCTAGTAACTATTTTATAAAATAGCAGGTACTGAATATTAGAAACAAATCAGTAATAAACTATCTCTGATTTTTTTGAGCTGTAATGTATACTAGTAGTCTTTCCAAAGCATCAACACAGTAGTACAGAACAAAATCCATCTCTGGATTGATATAAATAAAGAATATGCTATTTTTAAAATCTATCTCCCTTGTGACTTTGGGCAAACCATCAGTCTTTTGTACTATTTGGAGGAAAATAATTCTTGTTTTTATTAATGGAAATCATAGACATTTTCTAATGAGAGTATCCAATAATCCTAATAATTTTAGCACATTACAAACTTGGTTCAAGGAAACTTCAAAATTTTTATTAATCTTTGAAGTCTTATGAGAAAATACACAATTATTTAGTTACTGAATTTTATAATATTGAAGAGTACAACAAAGAGCTCTAGCATTGTGGAATACACTGGCACAAAGAAAAAATTAGGTCAATTAAAAGCATGTTCATTAAACATAGACAACAATTTTTCTTCTAAAGAAATTAACTCAAATTGAGATACATTAAAAAAGATGAATAGATTAAAAATGAAAATTAGTTCATTTCTTTCTTTTCCTTTTTAATTTTATACTGACAGAAGGCAGATCAGAGGACATGGTCTTAGCTATGAAAGTCAAATTGTCTCATAACAATGAATCCCAGAAGAATCAACATCTTTGAAGGATGTAGCATTGTTATAAAATTAAAATAAAATAAAATAAATAAAATAAAATAGAGGCCATCTTTGAAAATCTTTAGTAGCAATACATTACAGTAGAAATGTTCATTTTAGTAACCAATCACAGCAAAGACTAAACAATTCACTTATTTTCACTTTATAAACCATTCTGCAATATCATGTGCTTCAAAACCATTTTTCTACATTAGCAAAACTAAGTGTAGCTTATTTCATGAACATAAGCACAACTTAACTTAGGTTATTTCTGTCATCATAAGATAAACTTAAGCCATCTTCCTAAAATGGTATGAGATAATAATTTTAACCAATCTCCTGTCATCTGATAATATTCATTTTATTATTTAAAAAATTATTTATTTTTATTAATCCTCACATGAAAATATATTTCCATTGCTTTTTAGGGAGAGTGGAAGAGAGAGGGAAAGACAGAGAGAAACATTTATTGCACATGCCTTGACCAATGTCTGAGCTGGGGAGAAACCTTCAACCAAGGTATGTGCCCTTGATGAGAATTAAACCTGGGAACCTTTAGTCCACAGTCCAATGCTCTGTCCACTAAGCAAAAGCAGCTATGGTTGGAAATGTTCATTTTAATAACCAATCACAGTAAAGGCTAACCAAATCACTGATTTTCACTTTGTAAGCCTTCCTGTAACATCATGTGTCTGAGCTTCAAAACAATTTTGAGCCGCAACCGGTTTGGCTCAGTGGTAGAGTAGAGCGTTGGTCTGCTGACTGAAAGGTCCTGGGTTTGATTCCGGTCAAGGGCATGCATATTGGTTGTGGGCACATCCCCAGTAGGGGGTGTGCAAGAGTCAGCTGGTCGGTTTTTCTCTCTCACCGACGTTTCTAGCTCTCTCTCTCCCTTACTCTCTGTAAAATAGCAATAAAAAATATTTAAAAAAAACAATTTTGAGTTTGGAAGTATCTCTGTTTGTGAACAGTTTGTTTCTAATTCAAGAAAATATTCATATCAAATGAAGCTCTCAACATTTTCTTTTATCACCTTGTACAAGATATGTTATGCCAGTAGAAAGGTGTGGCTCAACTAACCATGTTTAATTTATTCTTTCCAAATTTATCAATTAGAAAAGGCCTCCACACATATTTGCAAAAGAGGTGAAAAGAGAGAAGCACTTACAATCCACTGGGACCACATATCAGGAGTAAGAAAAAATTGTCCATGTCATTATTATTTGAATATTCCCTTTTATGGAAGGAAAATGATGAAATAAACCACAGGCAGAAAGATTATTTTATGACATGATTGTTGTATTACTAATGCAAAGTTATATCTAACTACATCTATAGAAATGTGATTTTCTGTACTTGGAATTCAAACAGTTTGATTCAATTTTGTTTTAATATGCTCTCTATTTCAAAATTTGTTAACATATTAAGGAATATATTCAGTATTGATTTGTTTTCTTTCATAGTCACTTCCTAATGAAGTAACTTTCTAAAAGGATAGCATCAAGCTTAATTCAGGTACTGAATATCTGCCTGGATTTTAATTGGAGAGTAGGCATTTTAGTATTTTATGAAAAATAATTTATTTCCACTGTCTTGCTCAAAGTAATGCAACACAAGAAGCAATGTCCATATATTTTGTGAACAACAACAATAAAAACAGACTGGCAAATTTCACAATGGAAGAGGGTTGTGGAATCCAGACAAGATTAATAAAAGAACATATATGCATATGCATAGTCCATGGACACAGAAAATAGTGTGGAGAAGGCCTGAGAGGGTGGAGGCAGGGTGATGGGGAGTAAAGTGGGGGTAATAAGGGGTATCTGTAATACCATCAATAATAATTAAATGAAAAATGATAATTGGGAAATTGAGTGGTCTTTTTTCTCTGTATGGCTTTTTGGTTTACTAAATTTTATCAACTAAAATACAAATAAATAAATATATTCTGTATTAAAATAAAGCAAAAGTCACTTGAACCTAAAATGTTCCTGGAGTACAGATTAAAATCTTTAGATGATTCTAAATGAACTTGAGATCTGACTTCTGACATTTTTGTAACTTCATTTAATGTCATTTTCATTTGACCTTTAAAAAGAGGAAATTTAAAAGGTGTTATTTCAGTGCTACATAATATAATTGAACAAATTTGTTTAAACTTAGTTGCCAAAACAATGTAAACAAAAAGGTTAAAAAAATTATGTAAATTCTAATTAAACAAGACTAAAGTTGGGAGAGTGTATTTGAATTTACCTCATAGTCTTTCTATATGTTATTATGGTAGCATTTAAAAAGATATAATTGAAATTATCATCACAAGGAGATATTATCTCACACTTGTCAGAATGGGCATCATCCTATCTAATAAATGAGCAATATGCAAATTAATCATCATTCTGCTAAACCCAAAAGCCACGCCCATGAGCCAATCAGGAATGGATATGCAAATTAACCCAACCAAGATGACAGCAGACACAGAGCAAGCAGGAGGCTTGGATTTCGCTGGTAATGGAGGAAGCCAAGTGTTCTGCACACCCTGGCTGGCCTAGGCCTCCACTCAAGGCTACAAAGTTTTAATTATAGAAGATAAATAAATACCAACAAAAATGGCTGTGGCCACAGAGCAAGCAAAAGTCTTGGCTATACTCCAGGCTACAAAGTTTCAATTGTAGAAGGTAAATAAATTCTAGATACCAGGGCCTCTGCTTGGGTCACCAGGGGGTGTGCCTGGCCTACAAACCACCACAGGTCCCTCTCCCAGGGCTTCCCACACCCCAAGGGAACCCCCATCTGATCTGGGACACCCTTCAGGGCAAATCAGCCAGAACCCACCAGTGCACCAGACCTCTATCCTATCTAATAATCTAATAAAATAATAATATGCTAATTGAACATCACTCAAACACACAAGATGGCTGCCCCCATGTTTTCATAGCTACCCCTTTGCAGACACAAGATGGTCACCATAAATAAGATGGCCATCAGGGGAGGGCAGTTGGGAGAAATCAGGTCTGCAAGGGAGGGGAGTTGTGGGTGATCAGGCCAGCAAGGTAGAGCAGTTGTAAGGAACCAAGCCTTCAGTGGAGGGCAGTTCAGGGGACCAGGCCTGCAGGGGAGGGAAGTTAGGAGGCAATTAGGGACAAACAGGCTGTCAGTAGAACAGTTAGGCATCGATCAGGCTGGCAGGGGAGTGGTTAGGGCAGCCGTGGGCAAACTATGGCCTGCAGGCCTGATCCAGCCCATTTGGCTGTTCTATCTGGCCCACAGAGCTGAAAGAGCAGAGGGTTCTCTTGCTCTCCCCTATGCTCCTTCACCAGCAGCCCAAGATGAGAGTGCCAGCATGGTCAGGTTGCTTTTGTTCCAGCCCTCCAGTCCAGTTTAAGAACCCATTGTGGCCCTCGAGTCAAAAAGTTTGCCCACCCCTGGGTTAGGGGGTTATCAGGATGGCAAGTAGAAGGGGTTAGGGGCAATCAGGGAGGCAGGCAGGTGAGCAGTTGGGGAGCAGCAGTCCTGGATTGTGAGAGGGATGTCTGACTGCCCATTTAGGCCTGATCCTACCAGTTGGACATCCCTCGAGAGGTCCCAGAATAGAGAGAGTGCAGTTGGGCTGAGGGACATGAATTCCGTGCATGAATTTTATGTGCTGGGCCTCTATTAAATAAATAAATCAACAAGCAACAAGTGATGGTGAGAATGTGGAGAAAAGGTTACACCAGTACACTGATGGTGGGAATGTAGTCTGGTGTTGCCATCATGGTCAACAATATGGAGTTTCTTCAAAAATTAGTAATGGAACTGCCTTTTGACCCAGTGATCCCACTTCTGGATATATATTCTAAGTATCCAGAAACTCCAATTCTGATATATATGATAAATTGTGAGATATAATGTACAACAATTGCATTGATATGAAGTCAAAAGCACATGAGACCAGGAGAATAGTTTCCTGATACTTTCTGGACAAATGTTATGTCCAGGCAGTAAACCCAGTGGGAAGAAGAGGTGAGTCACTCTGTACATAATACTGCGTAAATGATGTGCAGAAGAGTATATATGATTGGAAATAACAGAGCTGCGATATCCAAAAGCTTTGGGAGACAATAGTCAGAATACATTTTATGCATAACTGAAATTCCTATTCTCTTATTACTTTGTCTTTTTACTGGACTAAAAATATTCTCCAAACACCCGCTTTCTTATTGCCAAATCAAAACTAAATAATCTATATGGCTTTATCTACAATTACTATTTAGTTTTTCTGCAAGTGATTTTTGTCAATGTCAATTGATTAGGAAGGGCACATGACAATGGTTTAGGTTTCAATAAAACACAATATTTCAGCAAACTTTTAATGTTCTTGACTCATTTCACCTTTGTGACCTTGAGAGTATGCAAAGAATTCCATATTATCCCTGGCTTCTGTTTTTCTTTTTCCATAAGGCCCACATACCTTCTACTTTTTTTTTCTTGATTCAGTAATTGAATTCACTGTTACCAACCTCAACTTGTCTTGTAATGTGAACCAGAGGGCTTTATAGCTGTGTGACTTTAATAAGTCATGGCACCTCTCTGAACTTCATTTTTTTAATTTACAAAATAAAAAACAGACCTATATGTTTTCTATGATCTCATGTAGATCTTAAAGCTATGAAACAAAAGAATGTAGGGATGAAGGAGGGAGATGAAGAGTCTGCTGGAGAAATCTAGAAGATAGATAATAGGCATTAGCAGTGAGCGAAATAATAGCATTGTTCTCTGGAGCTGTTAAATGTCTGATAAAGAGACAGGGGCATTTTCCTTAGAGTTTGAATTGTCCTGTTACTCCGTAGTTGAGGCAGTGAAAGCACTAGTCCCCAATAGGAACAATGGGAGGAAAGGGACAATTGGAAGTGTTGTTCGAGTTAACTGAACAACACACTATAATGCTATGATTATGAGTAACCACCATCTTCCTTTCCCTTTATTAAACCAAAAAAAGAAAAAGAAATTTTAGTGACATGTAACTGAAATAGGGCATGACACCTTTAAAAATAATTTTTTTCATCAAATGTCAGGATTTTGTGGTCTAGATTAAATTAAATATCAATAGCTTTGTAGTTCTCATGAGATCAGGACCTTTCTGGAAGAGGCTGACTCACACTAAAATGAAAAAAACAAATTTGAACCACAAATTTGTTACTCAAAAGTGTTTTGAACTTCCAAACATGAGCTGTTAATTTCTAGTATATTTAAGTTATACATCTCTATGTTCCAGTAATTACCTATGCTATTTAATCCTTAAGGAAATAAAGGGGGGAAAAGCTTGTAAAAATTAAGGTAAGTCAGGGGAAAAGGGTATGTATTGAGTCCTCCCCTGAAACATTGATTGATCCATACTAGGTCCAAAGATCATCTGGAGTATTTAGTGAATCAATGTTTACTCCCTTTAAAGTTTCATAAATTGTTGTATTTACTAAATCTAAATTTTATTTTTTCTTAATCAGATTTTATCTGTGATTTTGGGAGAATCATTGAACTGCTACCTGCCTGTTTCACCACTTATAACAATAATCTTCATTCATTCATCAATTTATCAACCTTCTAAGTTCAGATCAAATGCCCTGTTGCTATGTCAGATAAGGTAACAAATTTAGACATGAGTTTCAATAACTTATCTTGTGAGAAAGAAAATAACATCTATAAAATTAATGTATTGTACATAGTTAAAAGTGAAAATGTGTAATGAAGTTCAGATGAAGTACAAGGGAAGTTGTGAGCAGGGTTATTTAATACTCAGATGAACAAAAAGATTTTGGAAGAGTTGAAATTTTATATAGGCATAAAAGCACTAACTGAATTTGAACATATACTAGTAAAAAAAAGAAAGAAGCGTATTTCAGGCAAAGGTAAATGTACACCGAGGAGCTTAGTTTTTTCTAGTTTTCCCAGAGTCCAAGGTGGAAACAAACAAACAAAAGCAAAATAGCATAACAACAATTAAATTTGGAGCAAAAGGTACTGATTCTCAAAGTTAACTGATTTATTCTATAAACTTTAGTATGACACTGAGGGATTTGAGACAGGAGGACACAGAAATTATTCACTCTACTAGAGGCCTGGTGCACAAAATTCGTGCAAGGGGTGGAGGGTATCCCTCAGCCCAGCCTGCACCCTCTCCAATCTGAGACCCTGGATTGGTTGGTGTTAATTTGTATACTCATTCTAATTGGCTGGTGGGCATGGCTGGTGGACATGGCTTGAGTGGAGTGATGGTTAATTTGGATATTACTCTTTATTAGGTAGGATAAGAAAAATTATCTATCTATCTATCTATTATCTATCTGGCTCCTCTATCTATCTATCATATATAATCTATATATGATAGATAGATAGATAGATAGATAGATAGATAGATAGATAGATAGATAAATAGATAGATAGATAGATAGATAGATAGATACCCTTTTTATCTAGTTAAATAATTATTAGAGAGAAGCATCTTACCTTTTATTCATTTATTTTCTAATCAATCAATTAATTAAATACTTTATTTATTTATGTATATATTTGTTCATCATCACCTGAAGATATTTTTTTTCATTGCTTTCTCAGGGAAAGTGTAAGGGAGGGAGATGGTGAGAGAGAAAATAAACACAAAACATTGATGTGAGAGAGCCACATCAACTGGTTGACTCCTGCATGCCTTCTGGCCAACAGTGGGGTGCAAACCCCAACCCAGGTAAATACCCTTGAGCCTGAGTAGAACCTATGGCCCTTTGGCGCACAGCCAAGGCATTTACCACTGTGACATACTGGCCAGCAACATTATGTGCTACTGTTTGTATTAGCAATAATCAAAGATTATAAACATAATGTGCCCTATCATACCTTATTTACTTTAATATTGAAACAATGTCCTATATAATAAAAGGCTAATATGCAAATCGACCAAACAGCAGAACAACCAGTCACTATGAACCACACTCTCCACCAAGGGGCAGACGCCTAATGTGGGAGCTGTCCCCCTGGTGGTGAGTGTACTCCCACAGGGGAAGTGCTGCTTAGCCATAATCCAGGCTCACAGCTAGCGAGCACAGTGGCTGTAGTGGGAACCTCGCCCACCTCTGTGGCAGAGCTAAGTATGTCCCACTGATGGTTTAGACCCATGGGGACATCCCCTGAGGCTCCAGGACTGAGAAAGGATGCAGGCTGGAGTGACACCCCCCCCCCCAGTGCACAAGATTCTAGTTTCTTATAAAAAATTAGTTCATGCAGATAGAATAAGTGACAAAAGACTTTTCCCTAGTAAACTAAAGATGATAGTTTCAGAAAAAAAAATAACAGTTTTAGGAATTGAAGAGTTATATCACATAAAAGTAAACAATACTAGATTAGTGAGAAATCAAGTGGCATATTATCTATCATGGAATGAGTACTGGCGAGCAATTATCAAAAATAAAAACATTGCATATATATATATATATATATATATATATATATATATATATATCCTATATAATAAAAGAATAATATGCAGATTGAGCATCACTCCAACACACAAGATGGCTGCCCCATGTGGTCTAAGATCCTACCCCCATGTGGACACAAGATGACCACCACAAGATGGCCAGCAGGGGAGGGCAGTTGGGAGGCACTTGGACTGCAAAGGAGGCCAGTTGAAGGTGATCAACCCTGCAGGGGAAAGCAGTTAGGGGTGACCAGGCTGGCAGAGGAGAGAAGTTGGGGGCAAACAGGATGGCAGGAGAGCAGTTAGACATCAATCATCCTGGCATGGGAGTGGTTAGGGGTAACCAAGCTGGCAGACAGAAGCGGTTAGGGGCAATCAGGAAGGCAGGAAGGCAAGCAGTTGGGAACCAACAGTCCTGTATTGTGAGAGGCAGTTGGACATGCCTCAAGGGGTCCCAGATTGGAGAGGGTGCATGCTGGGCTGAGGGACAACCACCCCCTGCTCCTTTGCACAAATTTCATGCTCCAGGCCTGTAATGTGTGTGTGTGTGTGTATGTGTGTGTGTGTGTATATATATATATATATATATATATATATATATATATTTATATATATATATATATAGTAATGATAAACAAGATCAAATTATCTAGTGAAATTATCTGGAGGCACTATTTGCATATTCAATTGTGATCATATTCAGTGCAGTGGATATACATATTTTTAAAAAGAAATTAACTTTATTTTTGTATTACAGATGTCCTCTCTTTTACCATTGACCCCCTCCACTTTGCCCCCACCCCTTCTCCCAGGCTTAATACACTATTGTCTGTGTCCAGGGGTTATACATATATGTATGTAAGTTATTTGGTTAAGCTATTCCCACCAACCCCTTACCTCTGAGATTTGTCAATCTGTTCCATGCTTCCATGTCTCTGGATTTATTTTGTTCCTCAGTTTATGTTGTTCATTAGATTCCACATATAAGAGACCATGTGACACATTGTTCTCTGACTGGCTGATTTTGCTTAGCATAATGATCTCCAGATCCTTACTGTCCCTTTCCCTGATATTTACAGTCCTTCAGGCAAACATCAGAAATCTAATAGATGGTTTGTCAAAATGCCTGGGTGTGTTTCTGTGTGTGATCTTACTATAAGGTTGTCTTTCCTCCAGTAAAACTCATAGAAGCATTTCAATGTGGGCACTTGCGCTATTTAATTCCCTATTAAGCCTGTTATGAATGGTCCATCTTCACTGCTTCTATTAGCACTTCATCACAAAGTGCATTTCCTATAACATTTTCTTCTTCTCATTGCCTTACTTTATTTTGAGGTCTGAGAACATATCTTAAAAAATACTTGTGTTTTGTTTGGCTGGAGTGGCTCAGTGGTTGAGAGTCGACCTATGAACCAGAAAGTCACCTTTGATTTCCAGTCAGGGCACATGCCCAGTTTGCTGGCTTGATCCCCAGGTGTGGTGAGAGCAGGAGGCAGCTGATCACTGATTCTCTCTCATCATTGATGTTTCTATCTCTCTTTCTCCTCTCCCTTCCTCTCTGTAAAAAATCAATAAAATATATTAAAAGGAAAAACTTCATGTGTCTTCATCTTAACTATTTAACATATGGTAGACATTGAAAAAAAAGAAAATAAACGAGTAATTAAATAAATGGTCCATTTGGAAATAACAAATGCTATTCCCCAGACATGAGTATTTTGAAATCACACCATCTTCTCATTCTACTTTGGAGCAGAAAACACTTCCAATCCTTCATGTGGTTAGAAATCTAAACACTGCCAAAGATATATTTTTTTCATTTCACACTTCAGAAATGATGCAAAAGATCATTTTATACCCCCAGGGCTTGAAATAATGGGTAGGCTTTGCATGTGCTCTGGTTGGAAAAGTCTACGGATTACCTACTGCTCCTTTTAACCATAGCCATCCGGACACCACATCATCACCACGAAGGCTACATTTTTTAACAAGAAAAAAAAAGTGAGAGAAAAACGCTTGGAAATGTGTTCATTGCTAAGCTAATGTTAATTATCCATTCAAGCTGGCAGCCAGACGCTCTCCTATCCACCAAGTGCTTGGGATATGTTGTGTGAGGTTAGCCACCTCCAAATCCAGGCTGATTCTGTCATTTTGCTTTTATGACATGCCACGTGCAAGATTTTACATCAGCTCTTCAGAAGGAAGCCAGGATATAAACCCAGCGTATAAATAAATAAGTAATGCTCATAGTCAGGGCTCCAGGTCATTTCCTTTTTATCTCCTTCTGTTTTTGTTTTGCAGGTTTAGACATTGTGGTGGTTTTCTTCTTTCACACACATTATTAGCGTGGCTGAATTCTGATGATATCTTTTTTTTTCTTCTTCCCCAAATACAAAAGATACAATTGTCTGAGTAGTACAATTACCAATTTTCTTAGGGAGCTTGTAATAAATGAGTACTCTAGGAGATACATATTGGATAAACTATTGTTAACTATTTCTTTCTGTAACATGGAAACTCCTGGGATTGTGTAAGAACTATTGTGTACATAGGCTTGGAAACCATTCACTTGCTTAGGATACCCTGGCTAATATATTCCACTTATTCTAAGCCTCATGTTCTTGTCCATGAAATTGTGATGGAAAACCCTAATGCATAGGGACATCATGAGTATGTAACTAAATTTCCTGTTACATGGTAGGACTTTTCAAGTGTATGTACTTTAACTTAATCTAAGTAAAAATGTTTAATGAAGGCTAATCAGATTCACCATTACAGGGTTCCAAACATGCTTTTAAATTTTAGTTCCTGTTTGTCATTCAAGTCCCATTGTAAAGGCAAGAGTGAATTCTTTGTGGATACAATATAATTAGTATCTTTCAACATTAATTTTCATTGAGCATTATAAACCAGCACACTTAATAGTAAGAGAAAACTATTGATAGTCTGTGTTCACTCATTAAATGAAGGTGCATATTTGAATCTCCTCTTCAGATCAACTGACAAGCAGTCTCTTTGATAATGACTCACTTTTACTGCTTTAGATCCAGAACATATAAACTAATATAGCAACTACAACTGTGCATTTAATTTCTATTAAGTGTGAAGGTATTATGCACAGGGCACATCACACATGAGATGCTCTTGAGGATGATACTTCCTGGGCCATCTGATTGAGGGTTTCGTTCAAGAAGGTAACTCAGTTTTCATTGTGAGCCTTTTCATACATGTTGATATTTAAAGCATATTCAAATAGCATCAACATAACTAAAAGAAGGCAAACGAATTTGCCCCACAGGTGTGGCTCAGTGGTTGAGTGTTGACCTATGAAGCGGGAAGTCAAGGTTTGATTCCTGGTTAGGGCACATGCCTGGATTGTGGACTTGATCCCTAGTAGGGGGCATGCAGGGTGAAGCTGATCAATGATTCTCTCTCATCATTGATGTTTCTATCTCTTTCTCTTGCTCTCCCGGCAAAAGAATCTCTCTTCAAAGATTTAAGCTGGTGTGGGAAAGATATGACTCACATAGACAGTGTCCTATGAATGGCTTTATGATCTGTTGTATTTTTTATTTTTAATCCTCACCTGGGAATATTTTTCAATTAATTGTTTTTGTTTGTTTTTTAAGAGAGAGTGGAAGGGAGTGGGAGAGACAGAAAGAGAGAAACATTGATGTGAGAGACACATAGGTTGGTTGCCTCCCATACGCGCCTGTCTTAATCTTAATAATCTTTGGACAAGATGCTCCTTATTTTCTTTTGGTACCAGGCCTACATATCACAGAGATGAACCTCCATACACATACAAAAGTAAGTAATCCTCACAACCCTGATGGAGAAAAAAAAAAAAAAAGAAAAGAAAAAAAGCCAAACTCTGTGTCACATAACAGGTTAAAATAGGATGCAATGCATTATCTATAAGAGGTTATACAAATCATCTTGTTATTGCTACAAATGATCAGTCTCTATTATGTCTTTAATCATTTTCAAATAGTTTTTTATTAGAATTCTACGGTTATGGTGTTTTTCAAATTGTGTGCACTGACAACGTCATGTGTCCGTCCACTATGATACAATAGGTTCCAAAGTACAAACTAAATACCTATTAGTTCTCAAAAGAGGGAAGACATTTATTAACTTAATGAAAGTTCATTCCCCTCTTCTTTAAATTTTAATCTTTTGCCCTTTGCATATGTTGTTGCCATTGCCCTTTGGAAGGACCCATTTGGGGATTGATCGTGTCTATAATTTATGCAATAGGAGCAACTTGTTGTCAACTCACTGACGAGATACTGCCAGATAGGTCATTTTGTGACACATTTTAACTTAATTGGTAGGAATTGTCAAAATCTTGGGTATGATTCTGAATGCAAGAGTTTATCGATCCAAGCCATCAAATTCAGTTGTATCAAGAGAAGATGCACTACAAAAATGGGTTTGAAAATCATTGTATACATGGACTTTTTTAAAGATTGTTCAGGACCAAGGTCCCCTTTGCTCGTGCCCCTTTTCCCAAATTATATACTTATTGATATGAGCATGTGGACACAACTTGCTGTGCTTAGCTTTCCTTCAGAGAGAGACTGAAATTTGGGCCAAGCGACTTAGGAAGCCAAGCTCTGGCAGCTCACTGTTTCACTAAACAGATATGTGGAGATGTCACAGTGGTAAATGGTGCTGAAAAATATGAGAAAAGTGGGACAGCAAAAGCGCCGGGCAAGACACAAGATGATTGATGCCTTTCCTCTTTTGCTGGATGCCATCTGTTGAAGAGTACAAGGAGATAAGTGATTAGACTACAATTTTTAAATAGCTTGTATTTTTTTTAATGAAATCAATCAATGAAATAGAACTCAGAAAGTACATGTCTTCTTGCCCTCCCCTGATTCCAGCCCTTTTCCTTTGCTTGTCAAAAATACTTTTGGTAAGTAAAAAGAGGGCTTATGCCATATGTGTTTTAATATGATAATTTTTAAAGCTTGTATTTTCTTTGCTATACCCAGTGGAGAAAAATAAAAAAAAATCTATTACATAGGTTGTATTCCAAAAATCACTTGAGAAAAGGTTTTCAAACCAAGTGATTTCCCACTTTGTGGTTGATTGTTTCATTCACTAATGTTCCCTAGAGTTCATAGCCATAACTTTAATTTAGAGTGGAAAATGAACAGTCAGAACATACTAATATCATTGTGCATTTTAGAAATAAGGCTTGTTTAAAAAAAAAAAACACAACCTTGTTATGGCTGCCATTGGTGAATGATTAATTTGAATAGGTTTTTTAATGAGTTGCATGTTTATTAAAATTTGTTTTAATTAACAACCTTTGCAACCCATCTCTTCTCCCTCCCTACCCTCACAAAAAGATAAAAGGATTTTATGTCTGCACACAAAACCACTGTTTGAATGCCCTGAAGTCATTTGAAACATTAAATTAATTTTCAATATTTTTAATGAAATGTCACCAAAGCTTATTATTCCTTGAGTGAACTGAAGTGATAGATTGATGGGAGTTTCAACCTATATTTCCCAGGAAAATATGCATCCTTATTGATGAAGGGAATGCTGTATCTATATTTCCATGGGAATTTGCATAAATCTCCACAGAAATAGTACTTAAAATGTTTTATGAAATTTTTGCCAGCTTCTACAATGAAATTAAAATTAAGTAATTTAGGTCTGTGTTATGAAATAAAAATTCATATATTTTCAATTGCATGGATTTAGAAAAGTGATGGAAAGATGACATGTTCTATCCTTTCATCCATTTATGAGGTGCTCATACAGATTTCAAATGTTATTATGGGTCAACATGAGCATTAAGCCAAAATTTTAGCAGAATATGTGTAAAGGTCTGATAAGTTCTATCAAAAGAATACTAAATTTGTTAAGTTCAATACAATGATTTATAGTGATTATATTATAGTTCTTGTTAAAAAGCAAAATTCCATTAACTAGGTAATTATTACTAGAGAAAAAATTTCTTAATAATTTTAATGAATTTTCAAAAGTATTGCTTTGGGGCTTGAAACAGCCAGACAGTGTCTTGTATTAGTCTGGTTTTAGGACAAAATCTAGGTTCTCTTTTGCTTCCTTCTCATAGTGTTTCACTAATGAAATGGAGGTCCTGTAAGATAAGTCCTTATAATACAGAAGAAAAGTTTAAACCATCAAAATTTAAAACCTGATAAAATATTAAAATCTAACTATATGCCACCAATACAAAGAGCCAGGTGATATATTTTTCAAAAGTTCAGTAATTAAATACAGAAATACTTGTTAAAGAAATTTTATATGTGAACAGAAATCAAGTTTAAAACTAGTCATTTCCTCTTCTGGAATCAATGAGATACTTCCAGAATATGCTCTTGCTTTGATTTATTCTAGCATGTTGAGCTTGGTGAAATTAAATTTTGTCAGTGCACATTAATATGTTAATCCAGACCTATCCATTAATTATCAAAAATGTAATACTAGGTGCCCAGTGCACAAATTAATGCACCTTGAAAGGAACTGTGGGCCAGAAGGCTGCAGTGGGCACAGGGCAGGTCTCAGTCCATCCTCCAAGCTTCTGCCCAGCCCCTCCCGCCACAGCCCCCAGTGTCCTCTCTACCAGCAGCCCTGCTCCCACTGTCACTGCTTCCACGCACTGATGGCCTTGCTCGCACGTGATGATGGTGCGGAGCTTTTGGGGCTGGCACCAGCAGTGTGTGCGAGCGGTGCCATCGCTGGCAGAGGGTGTGAAAGGCAGCCGCCATCCCTGATGGCCCCTCAGGAGTAGGGGGAGGTGGGGAAGCCCTGAGGAATGACCGGGGCCTGCAGCGGAGGCTCGCACCTGCTGACAGTGCTGAGCAATCGGTGCCAGTGCCAGGAACCTGCAGTGGGTGTAAGTGGGGCCGGCACAAGCAGCAGCTGTGAGCTCCAGGTGGGACCACAGCACACAGGAGCAAAGAATGTTCAGCAACCATCAGAATCTCGCCCCATGACAGTGGCCTGCACTCTGCCTTGGTCTGGCGCTCCCTCTCACCTGCTCCACCACCCCACTGCGGCCTGTTCTGTGCACGCCCTCTGGTGGTCAGCACACATCATATAGTGACTGGTTGGTCAGTTGTTTTGCTCTTCGGTCTATTTGTACATTAGAGTTTTATATATATATTGAGACATTACTAGATTATATGCTAGACAATGTGTCCGTATCTGGGCTTAGAAATATAAAAGATACAGTCCATATGTACTATTGGAAAAAATTAAAATTATTTTCCCAACACATTTTCCTGATCTCATCCCTATACAACTATCTTTATTACTACTATTGAATAAAGATGTAAATAAATACTTGCTATTCATAGAGAAGTGGGATGACAGCATCACAGAGGAAACAAACCAATGTGAGATCATTCCTAGTGATGTGCACCTGTTCGTAATTTCACAGTAGGAGTGTTGCTTTAATATTCCATTCATGTTCCAAATTGATGGATTAGGACTGCCTTTCGCTTTAACAAAAGGAATATGAATATGCTCTTTAGAGGTGTGAGCTATAGACAATAGTGGTCGAACTAGAGGAAGCAGTTTGAAAGGGGAGGAAATATGAATGGAGCCTGGGAGACAGCGTTGTTACTGAAGTTCAGGAGTATGCTTTTTTCTGAATGTGGTGGAGAAAGCGTATAAAGCACATACAAAATTATTCAGAATTTGTTAAGAAAATAATAACAAACTCATCTATTTAGGAGCAGACAACATTCTGGCATGGCACAGTTGGAAGAATAGGAAAGCTTTTTCTCTTGCAACTATTTTGGTTCCATCTTTCATGGTTGTAGTATGTATATATAGATATATGTGCATATATTATTAATTAAACTTTCCTCCACAATATGATGTTAAGAATGCATATAGCCAAAACTGGTTTGGCTCAGTGGTAGAGTGTCGGTCTGAGGACTGAAAGGTCCCAGGTTCGATTCTGGTCAAGGGCTTGTACATTGGTTGTGGGCACATCCCGGGTAGAGGTGTGTAAGAGGCAGCTAGTTGATGTTTCTCTCTCATTGACATTTCTAGCTCTCTATCTCTCTCCCTTCCTTTCTGTAAAATATTAATAAAATATATTTTTTAAAAGAATGCAGATCGATAGGAAACATCAGCATGTCCAGTCAGGTCATTTGCAGGTGCTCTAGTTCATTCCAGACCATGACTGTGGTATGGTGCCCTTGACTCAGGCTGACATGTAACAAGAAGGGCACAAGGAGTGTAAGAACAGACATACTAGTAAATGCCAGACAAGGGTCATAAGAGAACCGTTGATGAGAAGACAGATAAAAGTTATCTAACCAGATGAGATTAAACTACACTAATAAAAAAGAAAAAGCACATGAATACAGTTAGATTCAAGCCACTGCCAACCACCTAGCAGCCCATCTTATGCATGGTAGGTACTCAGTAACTTTGCATTGACCGCATGTGCTGTAGTACAGATCAAAGTCCCACCGTACCCCATTCTGCTAACAATATTGAACATGGGGCCCTTTAACCTGCACGCCAACCAGAGAAAGGAAGGGGGAGGCGTTAGTGGACTGATTTTTATTATTTTTAATTAACTGATTCCATCTTTTGTTTAAAAAATTCAAATAGTTATAAGTCCCCCTCATTGTATAAGAGATCATGAAAATCATGTTTCTAACAATTGGAGAAGAGAGTAACAAATATGGCAAGAATAAAAGTAGGATTCAAAATCTAAAATGTTGAATCAAAACTAGAAATATTGGTGTGAACTCATTTTTTTAAATATAAAAGTCAGTAAATATATAGATTTAGAGTAGATATAAACAAATAAAGGGGTAGGCAAAAGTAGGTCTACAGTTGTGAGTATGCAAAACAGTTTATTATTGAATTATCATATATTAGAGGCCTGGTGCACAAAATTCATGCACTTGGGGTGCGGAGGTCCCTCAGCCCAGCTGTACCCTCTCACAGTCTGGGAGCCCTTAGGGGATGTGATACTGAGGGCTTAGGCCCACTCCCTGTGGGGGGCTAAACCCTCAGTTGGACATCCTTAGCATTGCCTCACAGGTGGGAGAGGCTTTCTCTGCCTCAGCTTCACTCACCAGCTGTGAGCTCAGCTCAGGGTTTCTGTCTGAGGAGTGCTCCCCCAGTGGGAGCACACTGACTACCAGGGGGCAGCTCCTACATTGAGCATGTGCCTGCTGGTGGTCAGTGCATGTCATAGTGACCGGCTGTTTTGCCATTAGGTCGATTTGCATATTACCCTTTTATATATAGAATTTATTATTGCATTGTTTGATTGCATTATTTGTCTTATCATTGTTATTATTTCATATTCATACTTATGATTCATCTTTTAGGCAATGATGACTGGTAATTTAACCCAATTTTACCTATCATTTTATGTGGATTTATGAATATAACTATATATCTATCTTCCAGTTATGCTTGCTGATACTCCAGAAGCAATCACACCCCAGTAGAATGGGCAAAACTATCATGTTGTGTGTATCTTGGTTTCTAAATTTAGCTCTCCAATAAAAGAAACCAGAGCTTCTTGGATAAGTGCCATTCTTGACCTGAGTCAATAAAATTATATGATAATGTGGAACATCTTTTTGTGCCAGAAGAAAGGCCACGATCAAAGAATGAGGGGCATCATCATACCTTCATGTCAAAAAGACACAGGGATCATTTTCAGTTTGTTTCTCGCTGCCAAATCTGTGTCATTTGGAACATTGGAATGAATAGTAAAGATAACACATCCTATCCTATTGAATCCAGAATTTCTGAAGAATTTTGATGACAAAATTGAGCAAATTTAAATGGGGTCTATAGGTTAGATGGTTGTAAGATATCAATGTTAATTTTCTGAATTTGAAGATTCTATTTGGTTATAAAGGAGAATGTCCTTGTTTAAGAAAATGCATGCTGCTTTCAAATGGCTAAGGATAATACATACATACAAATGCATATAGAAACAGAATAATAAGTCAATTGTAGTATAATGTTATGATGAGAAGCTGGTGAAAAATATGAAGAAGTTTTTATATTATTGTTGTTACTTTTTTCTGTATGTTTGAAGTAATTTCAAAACAAAAGTTTAACAAATAAAATAAATAAATACAATATAGATCTGGTGACCTTATGAAAAATGTATTTTACTCTGAGTTTTCCAGTATCATTTGGTGAGCAGGCTGCAGTCTAAATCTCTTCTGGCAGTGTATTTCAATATTAATTTATAAGCTGGGCATGCTGGTTTTATTTAGACAACATCCATGCAATAGTTTAAAATTAAACTTGAACATCCAGAAATAGAATAGCACTGTTTGTTATAAATAAGTTTAAAATGATGTGATAGACAACAAAGAAGGGGTGGCTATTAATATTACATATTTACAATGTAGCCCAAAACATGATTCATTTGACTTAAAAATATGTTATGAAGCAATATAAATGCCCATTGTTGCAAAGGACAACATATGTGCTAAACAGTAATAGCAGGTACATTTCTAAAGTGGAATTACAAGATACTTACTTTGTATTTTTCTTATTTTCAACAATGTGTTTTTTTTTAATTTTGTGATTGGACTTATCCAGATGATTGATCCTAAGTAGGTCAACCTAATTTCTATGAAACCTCCACTTTATTTCCCGATGTTTAACTAAACTATTGATGGAAAGTGAACTGGGAAGCTCCAGGTATTGTATATTTCTCTATCTAGTCATTTATGTGTCTATTCATTTATTTTACTTTTGGATGAATAACGAGTTTTAATAATCATTTTTGGCCAGCTATATAAAAACACCATGGCACACATATTTGCAAATATGTATCAGTAGATGCAGTTGTAGAACTAATCTTGGAACCCAACAAGAAGCTGTGCGTTTCATCGTGCCAGCTAAGCTAAGACGACGGGCTTTATTTCAATTTAAATAAAACTTGAAGGCATTGCTGAGGAAAGCTGGCTCAAGGTGTCTGGCATTCTGCCTAGAAGAGACTCTTTGATAGCCTTCTTTTTCAGACTACATTAGCTTCACAAGTTTTTGTTAGTTAACATTAAATTTTTAATTCTCCAAACAGTATAATTCATCGGGATTTTAAAGTTGTTTCATCTGCCTCCTAGCTCCTACATCATATAAAACAGGTCATTCAAGCCAAGATCCTTGGATTCACAAAATGAATAATCTACATTTTGCTGACAGTTTTCCTTTCTGAACTTAATAGGACAATGTCTTCCATAACTAGGAAGCGTCATTTAATTGTATACTACTACAGAAAACTGGACTCAGAGTAATAAATTTTCTTAAAACTTAAAAGGGACATTTTAAAACTGTATTTTTAGTGAGTTTTCAGGGGCTGGGGATTATCAGTCAAAGTGAAAGGTGGATTTAGAAGTATCTGTAGGTTCTGATGTGTTTATGATAAAAATCAGTCTGCTTTGCATCTGCTTTGTATGAAGAAAGTATTCCCTCTACAAAATTGCTTAGAACATGTATAGCAATCCACCTTTACCTGTGGGAGATGTGTTCCAAGTTCCAGCACCTCCAGTGAGGACCTAAAATTGCAAATGATTCCAAACCCTATAAATACTATGGCTTTCCCTATATAGGCATACCTATAATCAAGTGTAATTTATAAATTTGGCACACTAAGATATTAACAACAACAGCTAATAATAAAGTAGAACAATTATAACAATGTGCTTTAGTAAAGTTATGGGAATGTACTCTCTGTTTCTCAATATCCTATCATTCTGTGAACTACACGGTGGATGCGCTAGATAGGGGATGATTTAGAGACTGTGCAGGACAGAATGGGATGGCGGGAGATTTCATCACCCTACTCAGAGCAGGGCTCAATTTAAAACTTATGTATTGTTTAGTTTTGTAATTTTCAGGTTAATATTTTTGTGCCACTGTAGATGATGGGTAATTCAAACATGGAAAATGAAACTGAAAATGAGGGACTATGGTAATGAGAAAAAATCAAACTCTCAAATGGACTAGCTTTTAACTTTTTTATTTGGAGTTCTTGGTGTTTGAGCAAAGTGATTTTCCTGAGCCCTCGGGCCTGAACCTCTTTACAGTTGCTGTGCATCTTTTCTTTCTTTCTTTCTTTCTTTCTTTCTTTCTTTCTTTCTTTCTTTCTTTCTTTCTTTCTTCCTTCCTTCCTTCCTTCCTTCCTTCCTTCCTTCCTTCCTTCCTTCCTTCCTCCTTTCCTTCATTTCTTCCTTTCTTTCTTTCTTTCTTTCTTTCTTTCTTCCTTCCTTCCTTCCTTCCTTCCTTCCTTCCTTCCTTCCTTCTTTCTTTCTTTCTTTCTTTTTTTCTTTCTTTCTTTCTTTCTTTCTTTCTTTCTTTCTTTCTTTCTTTCTTTCTTTCTTTCTCTTTCTTTTTCTTTTTAATGTATTTTCATTGATTTCAGAGAGGAAGGGAGAGGAAGAGAGAGAAATATCAATGATGAAAGAGAATCACTGATCAGTTGCCTCCTGCAAGTCCTACACTGTGGATCAAGCCAGCAATGTGGGCATGTGCCCTGACTTGGAATTGGATTCTGATTCATAGGTGGACACTCAACCACTGAGCCACGCTGACTGGGCTGCTATGCTTCATTACATAGGTATCCTAGACCTTGCGCCTTCTGAAACGTCCTTACAGAAGGTCATTAGAAGATTAGGGCATGTTCCAACAGCAAATTTATAGAAATTATTTATTTTTTAATATCTTTTCTTAATCTTATGAGGCTTTGTGAGTTTATTCAATAGATCTCTCTGTCATTCAAAACCATTTCAGGGTCCCCTGTCTTCTCAGTTCCTTTTGACCCTTTGAACTTCTTTTTAAACAATTACTTTCCCTTTACCAGTGTGTTTGGCATAAGAACAACCAATTTGTCAAATATTTTATGTTTACCACTAGAGGTCCAGTGCACCGAAATTCATGCACAGGTGGGGTCCCTAAGGCTGGCTGGTGATTAGGCCTAACAGGGCTGCCTCCCCCAGTCCCAATAGGGGCTGGGCTGGCCTGTGCCAGCTGTTGGCTGAGACCTGCTGGCTGGGATCTGGGTGCCTGCCAGCTGCCAGCTGCCGACCAGGGCCTGGGGGCCTGCCAGATGAGGGGAGGGAAGGGGGGAGAGACCAGGGGAGGTTGGATGGCCATGGGAGGTTGGGTACTGACCACCAGGGGGAAGCTCCTGTGTGGAGTGTCTGTCCCTGAGGGTCAGTGCGAGTCATAGCTACTGGTCAACCAGTGGTTCTGGTCATTCCAGTCGTTTGGTTGTAAAGGTCGCTTAGGCTTTTATATACACAGATGCCTCCAGGAGTTTTGTCCAGTTTTTAAAGGAAAAGATCAGTTAAAATATTAAAATTTAATTTTTAAAATTTTCTTTATTTTCTCCAATATATTTTTTATGCTTTGACACTTACCTGAAGTCACTTATCCCTTAATGGTTAAGTTTTTAATATAAAATTGCTCACCTATTACTTATGTTTCAGTTATTTTTCTCCTAGTAATTGTGTTAATTAAATTTCATTTTCTCACTCAACTGTCTGGCCTTTGCAATTTTTTCAAACTGTATTCACCAAATGTTTAGTGAACACTTACTATGGGCAGGCTATTATGCTATGGTGTTAAGATAGATGTACTTTCAGTTACTATGTTGTTTTTAATTTTGTTTTGTTTTTTACCTTGTGAAGTAGAAATGAGAGAAGATAGGATTTCCATGTGTTGTTTCACAGTTTTGTTTTGTTTTGTTTTTTTGGCAGAAACATTCCTCAGCTCTTTCTTATACTGAATGGCCAAGGCTATAAATACTCTTTCCAACAGAAAGTATGTCTTACAAAAGAAAAGTATTACAGATTGAAGGTTAAATATATAGTTCTCTTGCTAGGTTATAAATATGGGTAACAAATATGACATATTTTTAATATTCATTTAGCATCAATAAGTAGGGATTTCTTTAAAGTCAGATTAAATAATGATATGAAATGTTGCCCACTGAATTAAAATAAAGTAAGATACTGAAATTATAGTTGATGGAATGCTCTTCATATCATCTTTTTATTATGAGTAAGTAACAAGATTACCTATTCACATTTTTAAATGGTAAATGTTATAGATCAGTCCCTTCAAAAGCATTACCAGAGAAAATTATTTCAATTCAAGTAATTTATTTGAGAATAGGGTAAGACAATAAGAAAGTGAGAAAAACTTTTTTTTTCTTCTGCAAGTGATACTATCAAGGACATGAAAAGGACCCTAACCAGTGCATGAGAGAACATATTAACAAATCATATATCTGCTAATGAAACTTTATCCAGGATATACAAGAAAACTTACAACTAGGTTATAAGAGACAAAACCTAATAAAAACTGGGAAAGGTATTAGAATAAACATTGCCCCAAAGATATACACATGGTCAGTAGGCACATGAAAAGATTTTCAACCTTTTGTTAGGGAAATGGAAATTTAAACCACGTTGAAAAACCACATCACATCCACTAGCATGTCTAGAATCAGAAAGACAGACAATAACAAATGTTGGCAACAATGTGGAGAAGCTGAGCCTCTCATAATTGCTGGAGGGAATGCAAAATACTGAAGCTACTTTAGAACACTAGCAATTCCTCAAAATGCTAAATGTGAAATTACCATATGAAAGAGCATTTTCACTCCTAGGTATATCCCAATGGCAATGAGAACATAAACCCACACAAAATATTGCACATAATGGCTATGGAGCATTATTCGCAGTAGCCACAAAGTGAAAACTCAAATGTCCTTTGACTGATAAATGAATAAATAACACATGGTAGTTATGTCTCGATCATGAAATACTATTGAGGAATAAAAAGGGATTAAGTCCTGATAAATACCACAGAAATGGTTGAAACTTGAAAACATTATGCTAAGCCGAAGAAGCCAATCACAAATAGGTCACATAGTGTTATCTTTTAATTTATGTGAAAGGTTGGAAATCTACAGAAACAGAAAGTGTCGATCAGTGTTTGCCTGGGGCTGGGGCAGTAGGGGGAATAGGCAGTGACTGCATTTGTGATTACAAAAAATTGTTCCAGAATTATATTTTGTTGATGATTGCTCAACTCTATAAATATATAGTTAAAATAGAAAACAAGAACAAAAAACCAAATATTCATTAAATCATATACTTGAATTGCATGAATTGTATATAAATTGTATCTCAATTAGTTTGGTTTATGTTAAATTTGGTTAAATCCCAAATAAAACATTAGATTTTAAAATTTAAAAGGAAACCTTTTTCCTAGGAATTTGTGACAAAAAAATTTTTACCTACAGTAGTTTTTCTATGTATGAAACTAAGGTTTAAAATAATTAACATAAGTACATTTCTAAATACTAAAATGATTTGACTTAAGAGCCCCCACCCTTTGTAACTAGAGCCTTCGGTAAGTTGTCCTGTACACTTGCAATAATGGAAATCTAGGCAAGGCTCAGGAGAGCCTTTCCTGGGTTCTCCATCTAACGGACGGGTGGAAATTGCCATTAGACCCAAGTACATAATCTGCCCTCGACATACAAAAGGGCAAGGAAACATTGAAAGTGCACTGTTTCTTGCATTGGAAATGTATTCCCATGGGGTCCTTATTCAGATTTTTCATAAACTAGAGCTTGAGAAAATAACCAGATGAAATACCTGTGGATTACTGCCTGGCTGTGCTTCTTCACTGAAGATTTTAAACAAGTCTAAAATACACCTTAAGAAATAAAATCTAAAACTCTGGCAAATGTAATACTCTGTTATTGTCTTTAAAACCACTCTTCTTTAGGCAAAGATCACTAATTTGGTCCCCCTCAAAATGTAGACTAGTATTGGGCAGCTAAGACTTTAGGACACAAACAGATGGGTACTAGGCTGCCTTGCATACACCTCTCATCTGAAGCCAAGTGCCTAAGACTACACCGTGAAAAATAATAGAAGCAAAAACCCAAGTCTAACCTCCCTAGACATTTTTCTTTACATTTTTTATAGCCACTCGCACAATCTTACCCAATGCAAATGAGTGGAGAAATAGACATTATATGCAAGCTCTGAATTTCCCTTTTAGAACCTAAACATTTCAAAATGATAATGGCTTGCATACATTTCTTTGGATCTTTTTCAAATAGTAAGCAAAGTTACCTATATAATTAAGTACTTGGATTAACATTCAAAAGATAAACTCATAGGATGCATGGGATAATTTTAAACCTATTTTCATGACAGAATGAATTTAACTGGTCTTCTGTAGTAATTAATATATGGCTTTTTTCAGTAGTCACTCTGTTTCAGTTCACTAAAATTGTCTATAAACCAATTAGTTCCAATCTGGAAATAGCCTGAATTATCCTGCAATATTATGTCTGACAACATATATAAGGCAATGTTTCTTAACTGATACAATAGGTGACAGAAAAGAAATTACATGGTGAACAGACTCATTCATGTATTTCTCTATTTATATCTGCTTCATTCTCTAAAAAAAAATAATGTGCCTACTTGTAAGAAGCTTGTGTGTGGGCAGGGAGTATTGATGAAGAGATATGACAACTTTAAATTTGGAAAGAAAACAAAGTATAATAAACATATAATAGCTAGAGCAGGTTGTCTGTTGAACACAGATTTCATTTTTACTAGAATCTCATTCAAATATTATCTATGCCAGGAGTTAGGATCATCAAGGATCCATTAGCCACATCAGGTGTCAGTGAAAGCTTTCAGTAACACATCTGCAATCCTAGAAATCATTTTGTTTTCCCCTCAGGTTTGATAGGAATTGACCCTGTCAGCACTTACCTTTTAGCTCTAAAACTAAAATAGTATAAAAAACTTAAATTGGCCATGCTACTGTACATATTAATAGTGACAAGACTTTTCTTTCTAAAAGTGCTATCTTGTGACCTTGAATTTGGGAAACTAGCATTAACTTGCAGTTATACTACAAAGTCTCTGAATAACTTTGAACAACTTTCTGACGTCTTAATTCCTTCATTTAAAAAAATGGTGATATCTGTTTTATTCATAACACAGTATAACATGTGAATACAAAAATATAACGATACAAGATATTGTTGTAGGTTATTAGACTAATTTGCATTTATATAACCATTTACTTTCTTTACATTGATTTCATGTGCATGCTCAAAGCAATGCAGGTTCTCTCCCAATAGTCCAAAAGTTTAGAAAGCTTCCTTTATCTCGTATAATACATGACAGCAGTGTAGAGAGAGGACCTGTACCTGCCAGTAAATGATAAATTAGCATTTTAGCACTTTAAGTCATAAAAAGTTTGTATACACATTACTTCATGTAATTAACTCAGCAGCTCTGAGAGAATATCTCAATTTGTAAATAATAATAATCGCTGACATATCTTCATTACTTATGACCAGGCATTGTTGTAAGCACTGTACATATGCAGGCATTAGCAACTTAAAAAATATATATTTTTAATGATTTTTTACAGAGAGGAAGAGAGAGGGATAAAGAGTTAGAAACATCGATGCAAGAGAAACATTGATCAACTGCCTCTTGCACACCCCCTACTGGGGGTGTGCCCGCAACCAAGGTCATGCCCTTGACCGGAATCGAACCCGGGACCTTTCAGTCCCCAGGCCGACGCCACGCTCTATCCACTGAGCCAAACCGGGTTCGGCGGTATTAGCAATTTTTGTTATCACAATCTTATGGAATAGGCACTAAAATTCCTCCTATTTAAAGATGGGAAAACTAAGTAAAGCAATACCAATGTATAATATTAGACATTTAATATTAAAAGCAAATAACAGCCTTTCTTATTACATACTATACTACTTCTGAACAAATGAAGCAAAGATAAGCTGCAATATATCATATAGATGCCTGATTATAGCCTGAGCTAGTCAATACTGAAGCCTATAATCTTGACTTAAATAAATTTTCCTTTGAATGATTATGTGTGTGTGTGTGTGATGTCATTAAAATAAAAATTAATGAAGAGGAGATATGGCTAAATAGATGTAATTACAATGAACAATGAAATATGTTTTGTAAATTGATCTTTATTGTTGAAAGTATCACAGATGTCCCTCCCCAAACCATTCACCCCTATACTCTGCCCCCACCCCAGGTCTTCACTGAGACATTTTTTCCATTTAAAGAAAGTATACATTTTGATGTTTTCAAATCTTATATGAGAATATATCTTCCCTCCAATGGAATACTAAAAGATAATGTAAAAATGTCTAAAATTCTTTCTCTTCCAGAAAATGTAATATTTCATGTTTAATTTATGTCTCTTGATTATTTTTTACATCAACATTTTTTATTGAAAAACCATGCCATTTTTCTTGCTTCTAGTTACTGGTTCAGCAGTAGATTATTTTAGTTATATGGTTATATTTAATCTTTATTTTCAAAGAGGTATAATCTTTAATAAAAATGTATTCTTAATAAATTCTCAATGTTCTCATATTAAAATGTTTGCTAAATATACAACAAGCACCTGATCCAAATGCAAAGAAATAAGAGAATACGATGATATTCATTTAAAAATAAATAAATACAGGAACTCTCGTTGGAAGCAATTTTAGTATATCATTTGAAGAATGTTCCACTTAAAATTCTGTTTTACCAAGTTGGTTGATTTAATCCTGTTTTATATTCAGATAAACTAGCTATTATTTACTGTCGGCATGCTAACTCTGCCAAGAGCAAATAAAATTTTTTTTTTACTTTCCCCACAGTTATTAGTAAGTCTGGAATGAGAATAGGTTAATATAAATACATATAATATATTGAAATATAATTTATTAAGTGATAAAAACAAAAAAATATTTAATAAAAAATTGCTGAGATTTGTTTGCTGCTCATAGGTGCTGCATCTTGTACAGAAACTCTGACTCTGTTCATATCATTTTTCTCAGGTGGAATAGGTAGCTAATAGGTTAGAGGCCACTTTACCTACAAGGATGTCATTAACTTGAAGAATGAAGGCAATGAGAAAGGCAGCATTGTTTTCCCAGAAAAGTGTAGGTGGGAGCTGTTATGCTTAACAATTTAGGTTAAGTGGCAGACAAACACAGTAATCCCAAGCAAATCTTTGGAGAAAACACTTGTGATCATAGGGGGTTTCTTTAAGTGTAGCCTACAAATTGAATATATAAACTTTGGTCTCTAATGCTATTGAATCTGGAAAATAAATAAACCTATTTTATGAATTATTTTCTAGAAATAGGAGAGAACAAATACTGGCTGTTTCTGCTGAAAAAAGATGGAGTAGGCAGGAAAAACAACAGAAGCCTGCTAGCTTCTTTCAATCGTGTTTTAATGGACACTACAGGTTTTTTAAAATTTGTTTTTTGTTTGTTTTTTTACCTTCATAAAGTCCTCCCTCTGTTCTCTTTAACATAGATGCTGCTGTAAGAGCTGGGAAGAGGAGACTGGCATCAGTCTTGTTTATCCTGGTTTGGAAGAGGCACAGACACAAACAGGTAGGATGATGTCATGAAAAGATCTCTGTCTGTTAAACCAAAGCCAGGTATCTTTTCTCCTAAAGAGGAATTACAACCGAGATCTGAGCTTCATAAAAAGAAATTATGAGTCTGGAAAGCAAGCTGATTTTCCCAAACCAGCAAGGCATAAGGTTGGAGGGGTTATTGGCATCTACACTAGGCTTGATCTCCTATTTCCAGAGTGGATTGGCAAGGCGGGAGCATCCAGAAGCTGCAGAGGATCAACAGTGAAGTCAAGTGGGAAAACTGGTTCTCTGCCTAGAATTTTTATATGGACAGTGGTGCCCATAGGGTGACAGAGTCTTTACGTGACCAGGCCGCTAACAACCATGACCTGTGCGTTACAGATCAGTTATTTTCCACCTTCTTGGTCAGGTCAACTTTCACTTACAGTTCAAAATTGTTGGTTATATATTGTAGTGAGTTGAATTGTCTTCCCCAAAACTATGTACACCGGAAGCTCAGAATGTGGCCTTACTTGCAAAAGAGGTCTTTGCAGATGTAATTAGTTAAGATGCCATTAGCCATAACAGATTTGGGGCTTTGGGGAGGCCCTAAGTCCAATAGCAGATGTTCTCATAAGGAGAAAAGAGAACATAAAGAGCCGCACATCTGAAAGAAGGCCATGCAAAGATGGAAACAGAGACTGGGGTGAAGCAGCCACAAGAAAAAAAAATGCCACGGATTGCTGGGAGGCAATCAAAGGGAGGAAAACACAAGGAAGGATTCTTCCCTAGCACCTTCCCAGAGAGCATGGCCCTGCCAGGACCTTGATTCTGGACATGTTGCTTCCAGAACAGAGATAATGAATTCCTGCAATTTTAAGTCACCAGTTTGTGGACATTTGTTGTAGCAAGCCCAGGAAGCACAGATAGATGTCATGCAATGTCCTTAGAAAAGTCTTCTTTGTCCTATACTTCATCTTATTCTTTTGCCTGATCTAGATTTTTTGTTTGTTTGTTTGTTTTTACTTTTCACTTCATAAAACAGCAAGATTTTTTTAAAATATATTTTATTGATATTTCACAGAGAGGAAGGGAGAGAGATAGAGAGTGAGAAACGTCGATGAGAGAAACATCGACCAGCTGCCTCTTGCACACTCCCCACCAGGGATGTGCCTGCAACCAATGTACATGCCCTTGACCGGAATCGAACCCAGGACCTCTCAGTCCGCAGACCGACGCTCTACCACTGAGCCAAACCGGTTTGGCAAAACAGCAAGATTTTGAGGCAAAGGATTTTGTCCTATCCTTATATCTACAGAATATAAGGGACAGAAATCATAAATAAATGCTTAAAATTAATGGCTGCTATTCTATTATAATTGAATCATTTTCGCAGATTAGCATTATCTTAATTAATAATTTACACCATCATCTTTTGTAAAGCCAGTAATTTATCAAGTTAGTTGCTGAGAAACTATAAACCAAACAGATAGAAATCTGCCTTTGAAACCATCCAATGGAATGTATTTTTTTTTTAATCAAAGCTTTTTAAGTGAAGGGGCAACCTGCCCTTTAAGATTCAAACTGAGGTCAAATGGATTCCAATTTTTTTGCTTTTAACTGTGTGGCTATAATGTTCTTGCCCAAGAATGAGATGATTTGTTGTTTGTAAAGGAAGTGCAAGTACTGGAGGATATATACTGAAAGTGGTTTTAAGTCTGGCTAGGCTTGCAAATTGGGCTCTCAAATTGTGGTGTGCGAGATAAGCACCAGAGATTATTTGGGGCCACATGGAAGAGGTCTGGGTTGAAATCCAAAGATGATTTCTGCTCCTGGAATTCTAAAGACAATCCTAAAGGAACATATGGTACTTCTTCCCACCATACCATACTGTGAGGTGTGCTAACAATTTTTCTCTACCAATACTAAAAAATGTTCTTCACATTCATGTGTAAGACAGATTTTCTTAACCATTTCCATGTCAATATCACAATAATAATTTCTTTTCTGACTATATAGCAGTTGTGCAATTATTATTTTATTCTATCTACTACTTTTACTACATTTTTGACTCCATGCAAATGACCAAGCATGTTTTAATACACATAGTTGATATTAAATACCTTATTTTAAATAAAATCATATGCAAAAGCCACAAGGAAATAAGTTCAGCAAGCTCAATATTTCTTGATAATCAACTATCTGGGAATAATTTCTTTTGTATCTACTGAGAGATACCGGTTTATAGAAATTGTTCTAACAAAAAATATAGGATTGTAAAACATTATAATTAGTATTATGTCTGTTTCAAATTTTTTCTTGCAAAATTTAATATTCATGCATAATATTCTTTTGCCTGAGGAGGCTATTAAGCCCAAGTAATAAAACTTCATGGGCTGAGATGTTTGCAATGGCATATATATATATATATATATATATATATATATATCCAAAGACTATAGTAACAGAAAGTTTTATTAGTTTATATTGATATTATAGATAAAAATGAGAGTGCTTTTAAAAGCTTGGTGAGACTGATTTCTTCAGGTACAGCCTTCAGAGCAAGCCACTTTTAAATAAATTACTAATAGTGTAAAATGTGTCAAACACAGTATCTAGGCTAAATTCAGAAATGTGGAGTTCATTGACAACAATGAATGGGAAAGAGCGCTTCTCTAATCCAAATTTTTATTCTGCTCTTTATATATCTACCCTTCCGTCGTCAGCCAGTCTTCCTGAACCTTTATTTAAAATAATCGATTTTGCCTTTGTACTTGTAAATACAAATAATGATCTCCTTTTGCTTTCCACCCACAGCTGCAGAGTCCCACCTGGATTAATCTAGTGATTTATTGAAAATGAGCACATTGATCTTCCTTTACCCTTCCCTTCTTGGCTCCGTAAAGGTACTCCTGGACCTAACTTCAGCAGCCGGATCTGATATTTAAAACCCTACAGAGACAGAGGCTCCCTGGTTGAAAATAAATTGCTGCTCATTTTGGTCAAGCTCAATTGGTTTTCTAGAACAGGGCTAAGCTCCTTGTCATGACCATTCAGTTCCTGGTGGAGGGAATTGATTGATTAATCTTGCTCAGAATGCCAGAGGAGCAATGCACGGAGCATGAGACATGAGCCCACGGTGGGATTCCTGGGTTGACTTTGTGGTGGGATTTAAAGTCCCTGGCTAAGAGGAAAGCATGACAGTTGTGATGATACATGCCTTTGAAGAGCGGCTTCTTCGTCTGGAGCAGCCATGTCACAGAAACACTCTAAACAGCCTGTATCAGGTAAAATACTTATTGCTACGTTACTTATAGAAAATTCAGTTTAAATAAAAAGTAGTCAAAACCATATTATCTTTCTTAAATAAAATAGAGGCCTGATCTTTAGAGGCATCTGTTCAACTTCATGACTACCGCGCATTACCCACTTATCAAATGTGCATAAATGAGAACATTTTAAAGTAAAATGGCTCACAACCAACAGTTTTTTCCTCCTAATTAAGTTGACTGTTGAATTTTTTAGATGTAAAAGCTGAGTCTGGAAAAGACATTTCGGGTTGCTTCTTTCCCTGTGGAGAGCAAGGATATCAAAATTAAACACTGAGACTGGCCTACCATATCATTCTCTCACTTACCAATTTATTGAACAATGTTCAAATGAAAGACATGGTCTAGAGCTTCGGGTAACAATGGTGAGTAATTTCCTTCATCAAGAGTTAGTTAGCTATATACCAAGGTAGATTGAATGCAGTTTGATAAATGCTATGATACGGTCGGGGACAAGTTGCTGTGAGGCTCATAAGGAGAAAGTTTCAGTCTTATCTACCACAAAGCATAAACTTCTTTAAGGAGCACCTCATGAAGACTAGGGGTAAGGGATATGGTCAGTTTATTTCATAAATAAAATAAAACTTTTTTTCTTCTGTTAAAATGTCAAACATTATTTGAACAGATCATAGTAAACATTTTTTTGAAGGACATGAGGCAATTCTATCAGATCTTATGTATGCCATGCATTCTTGTAAAGCATGTCCAACTCTTGTCGTCATCACAAAAAGTATCCCAAGCTATTAGGATAGACATTAAGACCCTTCATTGTCTGACTGCTGCTACCTCTTCAGCGACTTATAAACCCCTGACTTTGAGCTACAGAACTGATATCACTAAGCTACTGAACCTACATAGCATCATATTATCATGACCTTAATATGCTATTTTTTTGACTTGGTGGTCTTTTGTTTCATTGATAGAAGCCAATAAACCACTTCCCGCTCATCATGTGCCCACAGAACGTTCTCCAAAACCTACAAACACAGTTAACGCCTCCCCCTCCTCTATTTTCATTCCCCGTTGGATATTGTACTATTAATTATGTAATAATTTTCCCATTTTTTTTACCATACAGTTAATCCTCGTCATTTATGAATTCTGTATTTTCAAATGTACCTACTTGCTAACATTTATCTACAATCCAAATATCCATGGCACTTTCACAGTCATTTGTGGAAATGCTCAGAGTGGCAAAAAGTTTGAGTCACTCCATGCACACGTTCCCACCCGAGGTAAAGCAAGGCAACACTGCCCTTTTGTTCCGTCTCGCCTCTCTTACTCTAAACAAGGATCCTTCTTGTAACATAGTTGGTGTCACATTTTTGGGTATATTTTTGTGCATTCAGTTTGTGACTCAGCTGTTTAAAATGATTCAAAACATGGTGTGGAGACGCTGTCTATTGTTCCTAAGAGCAAGCAATCGTTGTGCTTTATTGAGACAATATACGTGTAGATATGCTTATGTAAGGCGTGAATTACATAAGCTTATGTATGGCTATACGTCCAAACTTAATGAATCAATAATACATATACTATGGTATCTTTAGAGAGAAATATGTGATAAGTCCAGCTTATACATTGTGCAGTTGGCAACAATGTGAGGAGAGCCTCTGAGGAATCTAATTCTGTAGGAGCTAAATGGATGTTAATGGTGACTATGGAACATAATCACTGTAAATAAAGAGAACTGAATATTTATGGGCTGATTATTCCTCTGTCAACTCTTGAAGTTTATTAAAGTTTTGTTCACCTTAGTATCTCTGGGATTGACTAGCTTAACACTACAGGGGCTAATAGGATATATTTATCAAATATTTGTTTAATAGGAAGATGCATAAGTGTATTAATCAAACGACTGTAGACTGTTTCTGTCTGACTAAAGGGAACCATTGCAAGTTTTTGAACTAACAATTTTCATAAAAAAGAAAAAAGGAATCCCACTTCAAGAAGATTAATTGAAAATCATATTGGAGGAAAAAATAAAAACAGATACATAGTCTAGTTTAGAAGGGCTGTCTAAGAACCTAGGAAGAAACTATGTGCATTTAATATAAGAAAGAAAATTCTAGTAAGATAAGTTTTAAGGAATCCATACTAGCTACATATTGTGTAGATTTCTGCTATCAAACCACATACCACGAGGCAGAGCCAGGAGAAAAACACACACACACACGTTTCCTGCCTGGTAGTCCAGTTTTTGCATTTAAAGTCCTTTGAGCTGTCAAAGACCACAAAACTAAAAATACCATAGGCCCAACTCTGTGTAGTATCTTTTACTGTCTGCATATGGAATAGGGTCCCCTGGTGACAAGTAGAATAAAGGTAAAATTATGACTGCAGGGAGCCCAAGTTTCTTCTTCATATTCATATCCTCTGGTTTTCATCAGGCTCACACAGCAGAGGCAGCAGTCGGGAAAGGAGTTCCATGTGGGTTCTGATTTCCAGATTCCCACGACTAGACAGACAGAGCAGTGATGGTAACACGATACTCTTTCATTTATGCTCTAAGGCGGGAGGATTCATCTCCCAGAGCAGAGCAAATGTTATTGCTGTCTCAGTGGTAACAGACCTTCTTTGTGAGCGCCTGATCTGCCCTAACTAGACTTGAAATCTTCTTTTTATTACTCCTAAATAGAATATTGATGGCCCAGAATACAGTGACACTGCAGGTAATTTTTCTCTTAGAGTTCCTTCGGAGTAGATTGTCCTAGGAATATAGTTCAGTTGAATTTTGAATGACAGAAGTTGTTGGAAGATATAATTTGGCAACCAGCTTTGGCCATTTGTCATAAAAATGGATCAATTAATCCATCACTCAAACAAATGAAATGCTATTCTGGGTCTTGCACTATGTACCTAGAAAAGTATACAGAGTGATATCAGGGAAATTAACTTCCATATATTTTTCATTCTCTGTTGAGTTCAGACTGGATTTGTTTAACAGTGGCAGACATTTCTGGAAGCTGCATAAAAGAGAAAGGGCTTTGTGTCTTATAAAGGTATTATTCTTATAAATATTTAAGTGATATTTATTTGTTTATTCATATATATATAGTTGCTATGAAAAGAGCTGGGTGCATATTAGATATTAGTAAGATATTGTCCCTCATTTCCAGGAGGTCACTCTATAATATGGGAGCAAATAATTTCAACATGTATAATACATATTGTATAGATAAAAGTGCCTCATGACAGCTGTTACGATGCAGGAAGCATGTGGATTTCTAAGAATATATAGAAGAGGCATTTGATTCAAAATAGGAGAATAGCTATATCCAGGTAATAGCCTTCACAGGTGTTAATTGAATTGAATCCTCAAAATATTTCAAAGAACAGTTCAATGAAATTCTAGCAATGGTTGTGGAAAATGAGTGGATGGATTTCTCATGTATTCGAGCCTTGATCAGAGGCATTCTTGACTAGGGGGATGTAATGCTCCCCATTGTCCTATAAGATCTGTTTGTAAGTCTATCTCTGTATCATGACTTGTAAGCTACATGAAGGCTGATTGTCATCCATGTACATGTTTATATTACTTTTCTAAGGATGCCATAACAGACCACCACAAAGTGTCCTGAGTCTTCTGTTTAGCTTCCAGCCAAGTACTGGCAGTCTTCATCTTCACAGGGCATCTTCTGCGTGGACTTCTGATTCTATTCCAAATTTCTCCAGTTTAAAAAGATATAGTAATAGTGGACTAGTACTACCCTGTTGACTTCATATTAACTTTATAATCTGCAGAGATCTTATTTTCAAGTAAGGTCACATTTACAGGCACCAAGAATTAGTATTTCAACATCTCTGGAGAGTGAGGGACATGATTCAACCTATCACCATGCTCTAGGTATTCAATGAGCATATGCTGGGGAAATAGACAAAATATAAGAATGCTTTTCAAATAATGACTTAAAACCATGATTGTAGTAAACTTAGGTCCTAAAAGGAAAAGAATAATTTAAAATCCCGAATTATTATATAGGCATACCATGGAAATATTGTGGATTTTGTTCCAGACCACCTCAATAAAGCAAATACCACAATAAGAAGACTCTGAGAAATTTTGTGTTCTCTAGTGCATATAAAAATTATATTTACACTATGATGTAATCTATTAAGTATGCATTATTCTTAAAATAAATGTGCATAGCTTAATTAACACTGCTTTATTGCTAATAATGTTAACCATCACTTGAGCCTTCAGCGAGTCATAACCTTTATGCCGGTGAAGGATCTTGTCTCAATGTTGATAAAAATGCACTATCTGTGAAGTGCAATAAAGCAAAGCTCAATAAAATGAAGTATGCCAATAAATGGGAAGGGACTGAAAACTACCTACTGCCTGAGTTTGCTCTTAAATGTGTGACTCTTTTATTCATAGCCTCTGTGATGGGTTAAGTGTAGGTATCTTATGGCGGATGCCTATTTAACTGGTTAACCTGCCAATGTCCCACTCTTATAAAAGTGGTCTTTCCTCCCAATAAAATTTATGGACAAATGTAATGCGTCCTGAAAGCTATGATTACTAAGGCCTCTGCTTGAAATAGTTGTTTGGACCAAGGTTGGCTAGTTGGCTCATACTGAGTTAATTAACTTCTTTGGATAATTTTGGGTTAAGAATATTTAATTTCAACTTTATTGGGTGACATATACTGTTCCTAAAAGGTGGATATGTATATCTTCTATCTTTCATCCATATAGAGGTGTGTGTGTGTGTGTGTGTGTGTGTATATATATATATATATATATATATATATATATAGAGAGAGAGAGAGAGAGAGAGAGAGAGAACTAGTGTAAAGCAATTACCAAAATGATACAAGAACAAAAGTTAGATATATCTAGTTCTGGATCACCTAAAAGTGCCTTCATACATACATACATACATATATATAATTTTCCTTTTTAAGATAGCTTTAGAGAGTTTCTTGAAGAGTAGCATTAATAACATAAGCTTATTTTCTATTTTATTTTGCTTGGTTTTAGTTTAACAGACATTTGTTCCTTTAGTGCAGTGTTTCCCAAAGTGTGGTACGCATACCCCCAGGGGTACAGGAAGAGTTTGGTGGGGATATGCACTGCACCGTGCTTAGCTGTGCCTAATTCTATGTTCTCATGAGTCAAGTCAAGACAGTCTTGTGAGGCATGGAGATGGTCCTGTGTGCAAATAAATGTTATTTATAATATAACTTTTATTTATATTTTATTATGAATAATTTTATTTTTCATTTATTATTATTTTGTGTATGTACCAAAAAAAGAAAAATAAATATATTTTGATTGTTATTAAAATACATCCATTTTTTTGACGAGGGGTACTCAGTGTTACAGAAATTATAGAAGGAGTAAACATATGTCAAAAGTTTGGGAAACACTGCTTTAGTGGAACAATTTCTATACATAAAATAGATGGTAATAGCAAAATCTTCTGACCCCTAAATCTTGGAATCTGAATTATGCTCTACTACTACTGTATAAAAATTCTTGAACTACTTTATTCTTCAGTATCTGGGTTACAAAAGGAAAATTATACAGTAAAATAATTTATAGATTACTTGTAAAGTTAAATAAGAATACCTATATAGAGAGGTATGTGTATTTATCTCTCTGTGCATACAAATATATACAGTCCTGCACTATAATAACCATGTTTCACTCAATAACAGATAATACATTTAAAGTTGGTCCCATAACATTATAATGGAGCTAAAAAATTCCTGTTGCCTAGTGACATCATAGCCATTGTAACATTATAGTGCAATGCATTATTCATGTATTTGTGGTGATACTGGTGTAAACACACTAAGTTATGTAAAATCATAACACATATAATTATATACAGTACATAATACATGGTAATAATAATAAAAAAACTATGTTACTGCTTATCCATATCATTCTTTTTATTGTCATCTTAGAGTGTCTGTACTTAGAAAATGTATAACACAATATGCCATGTATGCCAGTAGCAGCTTCATATATCTCATGTTTACATCTGTTAACTGCATCATTTTATCTTGTGCTAGATTTAATCTTGTGCTGTTTTGCTCATCATCAACCACAAGCAGACAAAATCCACTGCTAATGTTGCCAGTAAGAAGCCACAATGAGTGATTTACCTCAATAGGATATTAAAATTTATTAAGGTCTACAATGTTGGAAAATCAGTAATGGATATTGCTCACCAGTTAGGCATGTCTCATTTCACCATAATTATGATTCTGAAGAATAAAATCCAATACATGAAAGCTGTTAAAGAATTTGCTTCATCAAAGCAACAAGACTAACAAAAACTTAAGATCCCTGGCTGCTGTCGTTCAGTGGTTAGAGCATCAACCTGCACCTGCACACACCAGAGGGTGGTGTGTTCAATTTCAAGTACAATCCCTGCCCCCCATTAAGGTAGGAATGGGAAGCAACCAATTAATCAATATGCCTCTGTCACATCAATGTGTATGTCTCTCCATTTCCTCTTCTATCTTCTCCTCCCCTCTCCCTACCACTCTCTATAGAATCAATGGAAAAAATATCCTCATTCTTCAAAAGATATGATTACTAAGACTTCTGCTGGAAATAGTTGTTCGGACCAGGAATGGCCAATTGGCTCATACTGAGTTAATGAACTTCTTTGGAGAATTTCAGATTATGAATACGTAATTCAACTTTATTAGGTGACATATACTATACCAAAAAGGTGGATATGTATATATTATATCTTTTAGTCATATAGAATAATGTATAGAATAGCATAGAAAGAATTAAAAAAGAAAATTGAGAAGGACCTAGATCAGATGAAGAATATCTCTCCCATCTTCTTGAAAATCACAGTCAAAATAAAACTTTGGTTTGTGGTGTTAAAAGAAAGCTGGGATTTACTGCTAGCCCAGGGTGGTTTAACCAATTCTAGAATTGTTATTCATTACTTATTGTGAAAATATGTGGTGGGTCTGCAAATGCTGATGTGAAGACTGATGAATAATTTTTGGCAATTCTAGATAAGTTGATTCTGGAGGAAAATTACTTGCCAGAGTAAATTTTGGATTAAAACTCCCTATTCTGGAAACAGATGCTTGAAATTACTCTCATCCATGAAGAGACCAAGTCAATGCCAGGTTTTTAGGCTTTTTAGAACAACTTGGGGCATTATTACAGGCTACAACTTGAAAACCATAGTCATAGTTGTCTAGCACAGTGAGAACCCTAGGGCCTTCAAGCATATCAGTAAGCACACAATGACACACTACTAAAGAAAAATAAGAATTCATAGATAACCTACGTCCTCTTCCAAGATGCACTTTTGAATTGCTATCCAGAAAAATGTAGAAGTACTGTTTGGAGCATAACATACCTTTTAAAGTTCTGCTTATGGTTAATAAGGCTCAATGACCTCCTCCATTTTTATTTTTATTTTGTGTGATTTTCATCCCAGTATTAAAGTGATAGCTCTATCTCCAAAGGCCAACTATTTTATTTAACCAACTAGAGGCGCAGTGCATGGATTCATGCACCGGTGGGGTCCCTCGGACTTGCCTACAGGGATCAGGCCAAAAATGGCTCTCCCACATCCCCTGAGGGGTCCTGGATTACTAGAGGGTATTCTCTGGTGATGCACCTCAGAATCAGGCTTTCTCCTCTCTGGTTCTGAGTCTGTTATCCTAGAACCTCAGCTGCCAAATCACCACAGCTTGGCAGCTCCTGTATTGAGTGTCTTCCCCCTGGTGGTTAATGCTTATCATAACTACCAGTCAGGACATCTGCCCCCTGGTGGCCATTAAGCATCATAAGTACTGGCTAGCTGGTCGGATAGTTGCTTAGGCATATATATATAACTTTACAATTAATCTATAAATTATTTTACTGTATAATTTTCCTTTTGTAACCCAGATACTGAAGAATAAAGTAGTTCAAGAAGTTTTATACAGCCATGGTGGCAGGAGACATTCCCGCCTCCAAGGCAGCACTAAGGATGTCTGATTGAGGGGTTAGGCCCACTTCCTGTCAGTCAGACTTCCCCCAAGGTCTCTGGAACTGCTAATGGGCGCAGGCTGGGCTAAGGGGAATCCCCCACCCCAGTACACAAATGCTGTGCACTGGCCTCTTGTAATGATATAAAGAAATAAAATATTTATGTACAGGTGTATAAAGTATTTGTTTTAAGCTATAGTATTACAAAATAATAAAATAAATAAATAAATAAATAAATAAAGTGTTTATAATTTGAGGTTAATTTATTATTGAAGAAAGAATATTTTAAAATAAGTTTGATGCAGCCTAACTGTACAGTGCTTATAAAGTGCACAGTAATGTCCTAGCCTTCACATCCACTGACCACTCACTCACTGGCCCATTCAGAGCAGCTTCGCAATCTGCAAGCTCCATTCATGGTCAATATCCCACACATATATATCATTTTTCTTTTATGCTTTGTTTCTGCTGTAACTTTTTCATGTTTAGATATATTTAGGTACATAAATACTTACCACTGGGTTTTTATTTCCTATAATACCTAGTGAAATAACATGTTGTGCAAATTTGTAGCCTAGAAAAAATATGCTATATTGTTTAATGTAAGTATACTCTATGATGTTCACACAAAGATATAACCCACCTAATGACACTTATCTCAGAACCTATATCTATTGTTGAGTAATACATGGCTATGTATAATTTATACATATATTACACAAATTCCTCCATGTACATAAATTATGCCTGCATAGATTATACCTGTTATATATACTATACACAAATATATGCACATATATATGTGCAAATAAACACCTATGGAAATATATGAGAGATATAAATATATACATCATTTAACTTTGTCACCAGTCTGTAAGGTAAGTATACACACACACACACACACACACACACACACACACACACACCACATTATGATAGTGCCTGACATAGTATACAATCAGTAAATACTAGCTAGCTGAGAATAAATACAGTAGAGAGAGAAACAGTACTGTCTCCTAGTGACTTCAGTTATTTTCCATGAGTTTCATGGCAATGAACAAGCCAAAGCAAATGCCCTCCTTCCCTAACCGAATTTTAATATTGCTTTAAGTAGTTAGGGGCTATTAAATGGCCTAGCACAGTAATTCCTTTAGCGAGCTGGCACTAAGTTCAGAGTGTGAACACCAGGTTTTCCCCACAACCTCTAGCAAGATAGAGCAGCAGGGGTGGGGTTCTCTCTTGGAGTATCCCATGCATGCATCTGTGCTCTCTTATCTTTGAAATCCTCCTCAAGGGAAGGTAAGAGAACAGGAAAATAGGATGTCTCATTTTGCTGAGCCTCTGCTTTGAGAATGCTTCCCATAAAGCCTATGTTAGGTTCCCAGGGCTGCTGTAACAAAGTCACACAAGCCCAGTGGCTTAACCACTGACGTTTTCTCATAGATCTGGGGCTAGAAGCGTGAGAGCAAGGTGTTTCTCTGGTTATGCTCTCTTTGAAGATGCTTATTAAGGATCTTTTCCAGGACTCTTTTCTAGCCTCTCTTACTCCAATCTTCTCATGGCCCTCTATCTGTGTATTTGCCTATCTTTGCATTAGTTTTTCCACTTTTATAGAGAAGCTAATCATATTGGATTAGCACATACTTCAATGACTTTATCTTAACGTGATCATATGCAAAGACTCTATTTCCAAATGAGGTTACATTCACAGATATTGAGGGTTAATGCTACCACATCTTTGGGGGGATACAATTTAACCCATAACAGTGCCTAAGCTGGACATCATAATAGTTTTTTAGTTCAGCCACCATTGACAAGTATTAATCAGTGAGGGCAAACGGACTAAGAAGAATAACCACATTTTAGCTATTCTATTCCAAATTATATTTTGATCTGGAAAAATAAATGATTAAAGGATATAGGCATGAAAACCTTGGAACCAACACAATTTATCTAGAATTACAGTCCCTTATATTTTCTATAGGGTTCTCATTAATGCTTAAAGAAAACTGGATATCATTGTCAGTTTCTATAAATATTTACATCTCTCTCTCTCTCTCTCTCTCTCTCTCTCTCTATATATATATATATATATATATATATATATATATATATATTATTAGAGGCCCAGTGCACATAATTTGTGCACAAGGGGTGGGTCCTTCAGCCCAGCCTGCATCCTCTACAATCTTGGACACCTCAGGGAATGTCCCATTGCTGGCATCCCTCTCATAATCCAAGACTTCTGGCTCCTAACCACTCTGCCTGCCTGCCAGATCACCCCTAACTACTTCTGCCTCAGCCCTTCCACCATGTCCTTTTCCAGAAAGACATCCAGAAGGACATCCAGAAGAAGTCTGGGCTATCCAGTCTAATTAGCATATTATCCTTTTATCAGTATAGATATCCAGTCACTTTGAATGCTAAAAGTACAAATATGAGTATGATGCATGACACGTCATATTAAGTCATTCTCATCCTGACAATGGAAATAGAGACACAGCATTTTATTATCACTTTGCTCTATAACCAACTCACAGAGTTTTTCATATTTCCCAAATTTAGATATTATTCCACCCTTTTGTTCACCTGTTTCTATTTTACTCTATTTCTGTAAATTGTATGCTTACTTTTATGGTGTCAAGAAAAGAAATATTTATATTCCCTTTAATAAATATCATCAAATCTTCAGTATTCTATTTATAGGTATATGCTAAATACTAAAAGTGCACAGATGTTATTTACATTAATACAACTATGTAATTATGGTTCACTGCAGAGGCAAGTATTTTTATATGAATTATTAGCCTTTCTCAATTTCTAATGCCATAATCCCTGTGCTACTCAAATGGGAATTTCCAAATGGATTCTCTACACTTCACTAACTGTTCAAAACCGTGCCAATTTAATTTGCTTCATATTGGATCATGTTTTGCTCCACTTCTTTTAATATTTTTGTTTTAAAATAGTTCAGACTTAGAAATGTTGAAAAGTGTATATTGAGAGTTCACTTATACTGTTCAGTCAGCTTTCTTCCTGTAAACAACTTATATAGCCATAGCACTGTTATCAAAACAAGGACACTTAACACTATTATATTGCCATTAACAAAAGTATGGATTTTGTTTAAATTTTAAAAAATCCCCAGTGTCTTTTTCCCCCAAGGATCCAATATTTTATTTATCTGCCACACCTTGTAAGTCTCTTCTAATATCTGTCAGTTCCTCAGTCTTTCCTTATTTTTCATGACCTTGAAACCTTTGAAACATACTGTTCAATGTTTTACAGAATATCTCTCAATTTAGGTTTGTCTCCTGATTAGATTGTGGTTTTGCATTTTAGGCAAGAAACACAGGGTTCATATGTGTTCTTACTTACCTTCATCCAGGGGAAATATCTATGTGTTTATTATTAATTAGAGGCCTAGTGCACGAAATCCTGCAGGCCTGGTCCTCCCCCAACTGTCCTCCCCTACAGGCCTGGCCCCCCCCAAGTGTCCGTCCCTATAGGCCTGGTTGCTCCCAACTGCCCTCCTCTGCCAGCTCAGTCACCCCTAACTGCCCTCCTCGGCAGGCCAGGTCCCTCCCAACTGTCCTTCCCTATAGGCCTGATTGCCCACAATTGCTCTCCCCTACCCGCCATCTTGTGGTGGCCATCTTGTGTCCACATGGGGCAGCCGTCTTTGACCACATGTGGGTGGCCATCTTATGTGTTGAAGTGATGGTCAATTTGCATATTACTCTTTTATTAGATAGGATTGCTTTAATCTTAATCACTTGTTTAAGGTGGCATCTGGTGGGTTTCAGAACTATACAGTTTTTATTTCTTTTATAGTTAATACACATTTTATAGGATATCCTTTGATGCTATGCAAATATTAAATTTCTCTTCAAATTTTCAACTACCAATTAGAGCATCCAACAGTAAATCTTGCTGTAATAGTTATTAGTATGGTATTTGCCTAGTGATGGTTTTATAATATTCTCATTCTTTCACTAAACTATTTTGTATGAGAAAGCTGACTCTTCTGCCCTATTATTTATTAAACTATTTCTTTATATTTATAAGGACTCGGGGTGTTTATGTTATTCCATGGCTTCTATGCAACACTACCACTATTTAATTAGCTGTTTAACTTTGTCCAACTTTGTCCATTACTAGCTTCTTATATGTAGAATTGTGAACCAAGTAGGGTGACATAGCAAACCCAACAAGCTTAAAGGATACTTTGCAGGCCTGCCAAGCTCAGTGACCAAAAGTAACCATATAGAATGGTTAATTATAAATTCCTAACTGGCAAGTCATGGTGGGTAGTAACATATCAGGCCTATAGCTTTCTTTACAAAGATCAATTTTTACCTTATGTGAACACTGTTTATTGTTCTTAGGCATCTTGGATAACATACTTTTGAAAATTCAAAGCAACTTTCTTTTTTGAACATCTCAGAAGTAGACGCAATACCAATAGAAAATGTCCAGATCAAAAGCCCCCTCTTTGTTATCTCATTGCCCACACACCATCACTATTCACTATGCCAAATATCCTATACTTACCTATCCTGTACCCACCAACATAAAAGAAATATGTACCTCTCCGTTTTATTTTTTAATCAATCCTAGACATTTCCTTGCTTTCCTATCTCCTGTCCCCTTAATCTACTACCTATGAATTTCATGGAAGCCTCTTTATGCTTTTCCTTTGGTTCTAAATGTCCTATATAATAAAAGGCTAATATGCAAATCGATCCTCATGCCCTCGCACAAGAGGGTCACAACCATGTGGTCAAAGATGGGCACCACAAGAATGCCAACAGAGAAGGGTAGTTGTGGGCGATCAGGCCAGCAATGGAGGGCAGTTAGGGGTGACTGGGAAGATAGTTGAGGGGCACCAGGCTTGCAGGGCAGGACAGTTGGAGGGGACTTGCCTGCAGGGGAGGGCAGTTGAGGGTGACCATGCTTGCAGGGGAGGGTAATTGGGGGAGACCAGGCCTACAGGGGATGGCAGTTGGGGGTGACCAGGCTGGCAGGGGAGGGCAGTTGGGGCAATCGGGCTGGCAGGGGAAGAGTTAGGCATCAATATGGCTAGCAGGAAAGTGATTAGGGGGAGATCAGGCTGCCAAGCAGGCAAGCAGTTGGGAGCCAGCAGTCCTGGATTGTGAGAGGGATGTCCGAATGCTGGTTTAGGTCCAATCCTACAGTGATTGGACCTAACCGGCAGTCAGACATCCCCCAAGGTATCCCAGATTGGAGAGGGTGCAGCCTGGGCTGAAGGACACCATCCTCCCAGTATAGGAATTTTGTGTACTGGGCTGCTAGTATAAAATAAGCTGACATTCTCCCAAGCATTTTCTCAGTCCATTGAGATTTTACTTCTGAACATGTCCTCACACTTGGCTCAATTAAATTTTTATCAAGCTTTCTATATGTTTACATTATCTGTACTCAACAGGATCTTATGTATTTTTTGCTTCACTCTACCCTTTCTCCAGCACTTCATTGTATTTTTACATAAAAAGAGTTTCAAGCGCAGCTTATATTTTCTTTGCCCCAGTACACTTTTCTCTACATAACCTAGATATAATTTATTATCTACTTTAGCCTATTTCTAGACTCTCTATTCTAATAGTCTATTTTTTTTTGTGCAGCAGACAATACCACACTCTTTTAGTCATGGAGACAAATTTAATGACTGATATGGTCATTTCCTGTTTATAGTTTGTTTTTTGTTTTTCTTTTTAGCATTCAACTAAGCTCTTCCAGCACAGTTGATTTTCCATATGCACTTTAGTGTCAAATTGTTTAACTTCATAAAATTTTAGGTGGTATTTTTACTGTTAACACATGAATTTATGTAGTAACGTAGAGAGAACCGAATCCATGTAATTTTAAATCATTCTTTCCAAAATAGAGAATATTTATTCATTTACTTCAAGCTTAATTTTTCAGTTCAGAAATATTAATAAGACTTTTCTTGTATGGATTTTATTCATTTTGAATTGAATTTATTCTTTAGTATTTAATCACCTTTGTTGATGTTGTTAATGTGGTTTCTGTTACCATAATGTTACTTAGCAGATTATTGTTTGTATATAAATAAAGACTATTGTATTTTGTAGGTTATTTTTATATCCTATATTTTTTGGACCTCATAGTTTTAGTTCATTTTATTTGATAATTTTGGATTTTTTAATTTAGTATCATATGTAAAGAGAGACTTTTTCTTATCCATTGTCATTCTACTACTTATTTCTCTTGTGTAATTACATTGAATAATTCATTTAGTACATGTTGAATAGTAGTGTTGTCAATTTTATTTTTTTTAGTTTGAATTCTACAGCGTTATATATTAGGATTCCTCTCTTTTCTTTCTTTTGATTTGCTTTTGCCTGATATACCTTTGTTCATCCTCTCCTGAATCACTTTGTTTTAGGTGTATCCCTTATTCACAGCATATCGTTGGATTTTCTTTTCTTTCTTTCTTTTTTTTTTTTTGTATGTGTGAGCCAAAATGAAGTGTTTTTATTACCTAGGGGAGTTAGCTCACATTTGAATATATGAATATGAATAAACAAATGTATATGAGATATATTTAATATCAACATTTTCATTATATTTTATAAATATGTTTATTTCTTTTATACATTTTCTTTCACTGGATTGTAAATTATCTTCAGGGACTCCAATTATAGCAATACGATTTATTTTTTGCATCTTACATTTTCATTACTTGCTCTTGGATCCTTTTTATTATTTTTTTGCATTTTTATTTCCTTTACTAGTGACCCGGTGCATAAAATCCATGCACATTAAAAGGGTATTAATTAGAGGAAATAATTTAATATTGCTATTTGCACTTTCTCTATAATAGAAGTGTCAGAGATGAAAGAAAATTAGTAAAATATATATGAAAACCTTCCTCCTGTCAGAGTCTTGGGGACACCATGAGACTCAGAGTCAAGTCCCCGCCTACCCACATGCACCTCAAAATTGCATGGGACCCAAGACCTGGCTCCCCCCCACATTGGGCTAGATCCAAACCCAGCCAGTCTTACCCTTGTCAAGCCCTGCCAGGCAGGGTATATATCCTCAGGTCCCCTGGCCCAGAACCAGGATGGGGGACATGGCCTAGGTCCCACAGACGGAGGTGTGGGGGGGTGCCTTGAGGTCCTCTGTAAAGCCCCACCAGGTGGGTGACACAGCCTGAGGTCCCCTGTCAACCACCATCAGCAGGGGGAGGGGGACCTCAGCCTCAGGTCCCCTGGCCCAACATAGGGAGTGGCTTGTAGCCTCAGGTTCCCTGTCAAGCCCCACCAGCAAGGGGGTGCAGCCTCAGATCCCTCAACCCAGAACTGGGGATACACCTTGAGGTCCCCAGGCAAGCCCCTCTGGGTGGGAAGTATGGCCAGAGGTCCCCCAGCCTGGCACTGGGGCGGGGGGAGCAGCCTGAGGTACCCTAGGCCAGCACCAGGATGAGAAGCACACCTTGAGGTCCCCTGTCAAACCCTGTCAGGTAGGGGGAAGCTCCTGAGGTGTGCAGCCTGCAGTCCCCTGTCAAGCCCCACTGGAAAGGGGAGGACCCTGCTGATTACTCGCAGGAACTTGGCCTCAGCTGTGGGTGCAGCCATCTTTATGAAGGAGTGATGGTCAATTAGCATATTACCTTTTAATTAGATAGGATGTCACTTTATTTTCTGAATTGTCTCTCTTTGAATGTGTTTTCCATTTCCATTTACTTATTCTCATTTTAGGTGTTAATATTTATTCATGATTTGTAATTTTTCTTCTGTTTCTTCTATTTCTTTCCAGAGTTCAATCCACTCTTTTTCATTTCTCACTGTCTTTGTTTATTTTTAAATTTCTGATTCTAATTCTTAGTTGAATACATATAATTTTATTTGCTGTTAGTTTAGACACTTCTTCCACTTCATTATTTTTTTAGGATGGAAGTTGTTCATTTCTAATTGTTATATGCAACCTTTCTTTCTAATTTTCTTCAATAGTTTTGTATTTCACTTTTCATTTTTATGGTATTTGTGTATATTACACCAAGAATATTATAAAGTAATATATAACATATACTTTAAAGGTTTTATCTTTTTGTTTATTTGCTTCAATGTTAGGGTTAAAATCCTCTGGTTTCATGACTCTCTTTTAGCCTTACAGAACACTCAATGTTGAGCCCTTTTCTCTTTTTCTTCCTTCACTACCAATTGCCAAGAGACATATCTTTATTTTTTGCTTTGATCTGTTTAATTCCCAAAGTGCTATGTGTTTCAAAGAGTGATCCTTTTCATCTGACCCTTTATCTATGACACTTTGTGTCACTTGTTCATCAGACCTCTTCCTGGTAGTCTTCTTTGATCTTCCTAAACATTTTTTCTAGTATTTTCAAATTTAGGATGATTTTTTTTTCAAATCATAATTAGACCTCTGTGCTAGCCATTCTCATTTGTCTCCCCTATAGTTTTTGTTTAATGTTTGTGTTAATACTTCAAATGGCCTTATCTTTTCCTTATTATTAAATGAAAAAAAAACATTTCTTTATAATATTCATGCTGCGTTTTCAACTTATTTCTTAATACATTTATTTCTGGTATTTTATATTTGAATTTTATCCAATTTTATTCCTAAATTTTAAAGGTTGACTTATATTTAAGTCCTGGCTTTCTCCTATAGTTTTGTCGCTATTGTAATTTGTTTACTTTTTCAGAAATTTCTAATTATCATTTTCTTTTAATTCGTTGAGAATTTTCTTTTTTTTGGTGCCCTGTGATCAAGTAAAATTGCACAATTTGAGGAATTTGACTTGTAACTGATCTCTAAAGTACCTCTCTAGACAGGAGAGGGTGTCTAATCTAACAAACACATTTTGGAGAAGGATCTGATCATGTTCTGGCTCTGTCCCTCTTCTCCCTTTTTCTGTGGTTTTGATGACAAAGATGAAACACCTAAGTAAAGCCTTTTCAAATAAGACATTAGAAGAAAAGGAAGGTATTTAAGTTGCTGCTAGATCAGAAGGTGACAGAACTCCAATGACATCTGACAGAAGAAGAGAGCAAAATTTAGGATAATAGACTTAAATAAGACTACCAATGAAAGCTAGAACCAAGAACGCTAGTGAGAAGACTTTCAAAGCTACTGTTAGATAATCTCCTGTGATAGAAATACAAGAAACATCTTTGGACTGTCTAAACATATAAAAGTGGAGGTACATGAAAGGTAAGCATAAAATATTCAAAATATTTTAGATGACATTTCAGGCAACATACCGCAAATCTATCCATGCTTCTTGCATAGATTTGAGGCATTAAATGTATGGTAGGCAGAATTATAATAAAAGTCCAGGCCTAGATCTGATGTCTGTAAGCAGGGAAAATAGCTTCTTGATGGGTTTATCCAATTTATGTAAGTGAAAAAGGATGAGATTCTGGATGCTTTCAGAAAATCTGGTATGTATTGGTTCAATTTCACTGAGCATAAGAAGTGTAATCAGTTGATGTCATTGCAGAATTTTGGATGAGCCATAAGGGATAATGTGGCTAGACATAATGTGAGTTGGAAAAATATAACAAAAAGTGGAGTTTTGGCCATAACTACAGAGGGATCTTAAAATTTCTTTGATTTGCCTGATCCTTTCATCAACTCCAGATACTTCTGGACTTAAATTGTGAATTCCCACTAGTGAGAGTTTAAAGAAGCTGGTATTGGATTAGTCGTTTCAATGGATGTAGGAAAATTGCTCTGAAAAAACTACCAATCTCTTTGCCTGAGATGGCAGTCACAATCTTGGTTTATCAGAGGTCTCGTGATTACATTAATGATTTCAGAAAACATACTAGAAATTCAGAATATGAGACTGGGAACATCCTTTTCCTTGGCTTCTTGGTCCTTCAAATCTCAGCCTACCAGCCTCCACTATCTCTTGGGCTCTCAGAAAACCATTTATGTCTATTGAGTTATATTTTCAGATGACATTAGGTACAGGAAAAATAAGTTCCACCAATCTCAATGAAATTCTCTATTATTATATGATTTATCAGTGGTATTATCCTGACTTTTCTATATTTTTACATTCAAATGTATACTACTACTATAACAGCATCTGGATATTCAGATATAGTAAGAACAATAAATCCATGGCCAACAATTCTTCCTACTTTGCAAATTAAAATAGTGTCATTTGGCCTGTGATCTCACATCTTATTTGCAGACATATCCATTGACTTCAACTCCATGAATTAATCTTCAAAAATCTTAGGCCCATGATTGTCTGCCCTTATTCCTGCATGTCAGGAGATGTTAAGTCATAATTCTGCATAGCAGTTTACAATTATGTAGTTTTTTTTTTTTAATTCATGTACAAGGATTATCTGAGTCAAGCCATCTGCTCAAAACTCAAGATACCAGAGTGAACAGAGACATACGGACCTTCCCTGCCTTTGTGAAGCTTGCAGACAGAGACTGACAGTGATCATGAATAGAAAAAAAAACAATACTTCCAGGATCTGAGATGTACTGTACACACACTATTGACATTTTGTGAGGGAGCACCTGCTCTACCGGGGTGAGGGGTCTCTTGATGTAAAATGAAGACAAGAAAATGTCTGACCTGGCAAGAGTTGGAGATTGAGGAGCACATTGCATGCGGTGAGAACTACCAGCCACCATGAAAGCCTGAGGTTTAAGAATAATTAATAGGGCTGACACTCAAAATATTTAGTGACTGGTAGGACACAATATGTCTATGAGCAACCGACATAACTGTATTACTGACGGGAGATGGTAATACCTCTTTGGGTTCTTGTTATAGTCAATAAATAGTGTGGCTGTAGAGAGGACAGTGATTGGTAAAGTAATGGCTTAGAGCCAACTATACAGGATAGTATATCTTACCTTATGTATGCTGTCAGGGTACTAAACAGTTAAATCCTGATGTGGCATTTAAACAGACATCTTTTCTTTTTATTTTTAATCAGAGGAGTGAAAAAACTTGATTCATACAATGCAATGTTGCTGTTTTCAAAACAGATAGAAGAGAAACAAGAACAGAGGGAAGGACGTTGTATTCCTCTTCCTTCAACTGACTCCAAACAGCAGCTTGTACATGGTACTATATTTGGTTCTTTCAGCTCAGAGACCTGCGTGTTCTCTTAGGCGGTGTAAGCTCAGGGGCAACTAATTTTAGCAGAATCCACAAAATATAAACATTTCCATATTTAATGGCACACAGCAGGAAAACCCCTTGAGCAAGGAAGTCTTGGAGTTCAGCCAGGCTTCCAGCAGGAGGCTCACTGAAAAATCACCAGGACAGCATTTGTGGCCAAAAAGAACGGGGTGGTAACAGGGATTTCTTCGGACTAAAGTACAAATTTGAGGATCCCAATGGAGTCAAAACTTGGCCAAATTCACCACAGTAAGGAAATCAGCTGTTAGAATAAACATTCTTTTTTTTTCCCTTCCATGGTTTTCTTCTACAATACATTTGAGTTAGTCTAGATGATGTCAGTACACAGAAATATTTGTCTTCAACTTCATATAGAAACACCGCAGTGTATTAGTTAATTTTCTTTGTAAGCAAAGCATGGAGAACCATATATTTCCCCATTCCTTTTAAAGATTTTATTTTTTGTTATATATTCTATGTGACAAACACTGCCTGTAGTTTCTGAACTGTAAGAGCTTTCAGTCAAAGTTTTATCGGTGGCACCAGGCAAATGACTAGTTTGTCCTAAAGTAATGCTATGTGAATGCGATAGCCAAGGTCCTAGAATTAGAAGCTAGTAGACATAGGCCAAGTCTCAGTAGGTTTAATATTTCAACAGTGTCAAGTACAAATGCATACATGTGACCTTGGTTCAAGGAGTTTAAGGAAGCGTGTTTTAGGAGCATTTGTTTTTAGAAAAGAGTCTTTGGAACACAGTGAAGAACTGTCATTGTAGCCTCAAGAGGAATATGCAGCCCAGGAGTCACAGTATTAGCTGGGATTATACCACTGGGAAAATGTATGAGGAAGTATACTCAATTTATTGGGCCTCGTGGTCTTTTTCTAAAATGACACTAAAACTCTTCTACAATTGAGGCCACTACCAATGGAAATAAAATTAAAGTAAAAAAAAAAAATAATTACGTGGAGGACTCTACCATCCCAGGCTTGGGAAAGCCCCCCCTCCCCTCCAATCACAGGCCCAAGCTTCTTCCCAAGCCTAAATCCTCTGTCTGATGGCCAGCTGGAGTGACCTGGGTGCCAAGGAGGTTCGCAGGACTCAGTGACGAATGCAAATTTACCGCCATGTTTGTTGGGTTAATTTACATGCTCACTCTGATTGGCTGTGGGGGTAACTGAGGTACTGTCAATATTTACTTCTATGTCTATTATTAGGATAGATATATATATATATATATATATATATATATATATATATATATAGTATAATAGAGGCCCAGTGCATGAACTTTGTGCATGGGAGGGTCCCCTCAGCTCAGCTTGCACCCTTTCCAATCCAGGACCCTTGTGGATGTCTAACTGTCGGTTCAAGCCCAATCCTGGGTATTGTGCCTGAACCAGCAGTTGGCCATCCCTCTCACAATCCAGGACAGCTGGCTCTTAACTGCTCACCTCCTTGCCTGCCTGCTCACCTCTAACTGCAGCCCTGCCAGCCTAATCACCCCTAAATGTTTCTGCCTGCTGGTCTAGTTGCCCCCAATTCCCAACTACCACCACCACCAGTCTGGTCACCCCCAATTGCCCTGCCTGCCAGACTGGTCGCCCTATGCAACCTGATGTTCAGTCATTTGGTGATCCCTCACTAACCCCCCTGCTGGTCTTATCTCCCGAAGCAGCCTGTGTTCGGTCATCCATCCAGTTGTTTCAGTAGTGACAGCCCCTGGCTTTTTATATATTAGGATATTCATTTATTTTAATGTTAATGAAGTATAATTTATGTGTTTAATCTGGTAAAATTTCACAAATTAACATCACCTGGGTAACCAGCTCCCGATATTTTTAAAAAAAGAAGAAGAATATTACCAGCACCCCAGAGACCCCCATTTGCACTAACTTTATGAAAAAGTTGACTGCAACCTTACTTTTTAGATAGATCTTGTCAACTATTAACTATTTATTTATCCTATTATTAATACACTACTGTAGAAAAAACTCCCACACTTTCTTTCCTTTTAGACTTGAAAAGATTCTTCCAATCTTTTGTGAGGGGGGTGATTTCTTTTCTCTCAGCATGCTGGGGGTCAGAACATTTATCTAATTCCTCTAAATATCATTTCTTACTTTCAAACTAACAACATGTGCACAATAGTGCTAAATCCAGAATTACTTTACAATTTCCAAAGAATCAACCTCCAAAGATCCCCCCCATGAGACAACACTTCCCCAACTGTAAAAAAAAAAAAAAAAGAAAAAGAAAGAAAGAAAGAAAGAAAGAAAGAAAGAAAAGAAAAGAAAAGAAAAGAAAAGAAAAGAAAAGAAAAGAAAAGAAAAGAAAAGAAAAGAAAGGAAGGGATATAAAATTCTCACTGTTTTCAAGTAAGGCTTTTAAACCATCTTTCTAATTCTAGCATTTCTCATTATATCTAATGCCAAAGATACCTAGTTGGTTTTCCTAAATCAACAGACCTTTCCTAAATCACATCAAAGGAGATTCTTTGATGTGATTTTCACCTTTCACCTTATAGTATAAGATTCAATATTCTTTGAGCGAATAAATTACTTACTACTTTAAGATTGTTTTCCACATTATAATTATTTTTAAATTGCAGTCTTTCACTTTCTTCTTTATTTTATATATAAACACTTTATCCTTAGATTTGAGTATGAGGAAGAAGCAAAAATATATATGTGTCTAATTCAATATGCCATTATTTACCCAGAAATTTTCTGAGTGTTTTTAATTTCCTTAATTTTGTGCACCAGAACTAAGGACCAACTTTTCAAAAATATCAGATAATCCCTCAATTCAATGGACAACTTAATTAAATTAAACTTTATTTAAAAACAGTGAAGTTTCCTCCTGAAGAATTTTCTTTCATGGCCCTCACTTTCCACCGTATTCTGCAGGCATATTTTTATTCTCTTTTCTAAATCCAGAGAGGAACTTGCTTTCCTTTGTCATTATTTATTTATTTACTTACTTACTTATTTATTTTAGTTTTGACTTTTTGTTGTCTTCTTTATTTGGGGGAATAATAGCTAATAGTAGTTTCCTAAGAAAAATTTTATAAAAGACTAATTATTTAAGTTTGAGTATATCTGTAAATATATTAATTCTTCCTTTTTATTGCTTATCTGGATATATTGGGAATTCTAGATCAAAGATTGCATTTATTCAAATGTTGAAGGAATTGTCTCACTATCTTCAAGCATCCATTTTGATTTTCTTGCATTTATCTGTAACTTGTTTATTTCCCTCTATGAAAATTCTTATCATCATTATATCTGTAGTATGTTAATATTTTATTGTAGTATATGTGTATGTGTATTTGTCTGTGTGTGTTCAATATACTGTGCTAGACCACTAATATTATTTTTAGTGGTTAAATTTCTGTTCCTTACCTTGAAAAAAATTATAGTCTTTATTAGATAATTCACTCAAATAATGTTATTGTGTGCTCACCACTCCAAGTTAAGTCTCCTTCCATCACCATTTATCCCTTCTATACTTGCCTCTCCCTACCCCAACCTCACCTTGGCAATCTCCACACAGGTGTCCATATTTATGGGTTTTGTCTCTTATTTTTTTCTATTTTTTTCAAATATATTTTATTGATTTTTTTTTTACAGAGAGGAAGGGAGATGGATAGAAAGTTAGAAACATCAATGAGAGAGAAACATCGATCAGCTGTCTCTTGCACACCTCCTAAGGTACATGCCCTTGACTGGAATCGAAACTGGGATCTTACAATCTATAGGCTGAAACTCTGTTCACTGAGCCATAGGGTTAGGACATGTTTTTTTCTATTTTTAATGCCATTAGTAAATATATTCTACCATTTAGTGGGTTGTCTTTTCATTTTGCTAATGGTTTCCTTTGCTATGCAAAAACGTTTTAGTTTAATGTGGTTCCATTTGTTTATTTTTCTTTTGTTTTCCTCGCTACATTTCTCATATCAATATTTTTCCACTTTTAGTTTCTTTTTATCTTTTATTTTTATTGAATTTATTGGGGTGACAAATGTGTAAGATTTTATTGCCTATGGTTTCCTCTAGGATTTTAATGGTTTTGAATCTAAAATTTAAGTCCTTAATCAGTTTTAATTTATTTTTGTATAAGAAGGTGGTCTAGTTTCTTTTTATTTTCTTTGCAAACATCTGTCCAATTTTCCCAACACCATTAACTGAATAGACTATCTTTACTCCATTGTGTGGTTTTCCCTCCTTTGTCAAATATTAATTGAATATAAAGGACTGGATTTATTTCTGAGCTCTCTATTCTGTTTCATTTATGTTTTACTTTTCGAGCGATTTCCTACTCTGTTTACCTTTAAATTGAACTGCTATTTTGTTAATGAAATTGTTGATTTTTCAAAAGCCTTTCATATTCTCCAATTATTCTTTTCTTCATGCCCCATTCTTGCTTTGTGGACACAATGTTTTCTCTCATCTCTCTGATATGTTAAATATGCTCATTGTTTTCCATTTCTTATACTGTTTGCTTTCTGTGAGTTTTCTTTGAGAGGAGATTATTTATATTAATGTATATTAGAGTTGTATAATATATATATATTAAGTCACAGGCTTTCTACTCTTTGTGTCTGACTATTCATGTTTAAAATTAAGACACTAAAAGCTGATTGGTCGCTCTCTGTATGTGGGTATGAGGCTTATGACTTGTGAGTTCCCACTGCAGAATGATCAGTTGAATTGGCCTATTTCTTCTAGACCTTCTAAGTGTCATTATGGGAAGTTTTTGTTTTGTTTTTTCTCTCTAGGGTTATTTAGTTATTCAAGAGAAAATTCATTGAATCTCATATCTGAGAGGTTAACTTTTGCTAGCCAAAATTCTCAAAGCAGGGAAGGAAAGGTGCCATAGTATGTAGATTTAGCACCACTCATGTGCAGATTTTACTTGACTCATTTTATTATTACCTATTTAACCCTGTACTCAACCTTTCCCTGACTATACATGAGATACCAAGCTATGTATTTGGGGCAGGACCTTGGTGTGGTCCATCACATTTCTTACAAACTCTTAACAAAATTCCCTGATATTAGTGTGATTTTCACTCCCACCTTCCCTGTGACCTGAGCTTTTAAGCCTTACTGCTGTCAAAGTTCACAAAAGTGAATCGCCTTTCTGTCCTGGCCTCCCACTCTGTTAACATTTAGGATGTAACTTTCCCTGCTCTTCATTATTATCACTTTTTCTATTTTTTTTTATTAAGGTATTATCTGTGTACATATCTTACCATTGCCCCCCCCCCCTCCCATACATGCCCTCTCTCCCCAGAGATTTCTGTCCATTGGGTGTACTTTCTATTTTCCTTTACTTTTTGAAAAATATTTTTAGTTTCTTTATTATTGTCTCTTTCCCCCTTCCCTTTGTCTTTCTGTACTCTCTAACTATAACTTTGGTGGGGTTGCATGCTTATAAACATGTAAAAAGTTTGAAGGCGTGCACCAAGTTTTTTTAACTTTTCTTTTGATCACCAGTTTTTAGGTTAGTGCACGACATAAAATAGGAATTTAGAGGATCAATTTCTTTATGAGGCACTGATTGTCAAAATCACTCTTGATTAAACTACTGCTTAATTTGGAACATAAATATTATAGAAAACATTTATGACAATATATACAATACCTGTAAGTATTGACATAATTCAATTAAAAAATGGTCCAACTGGAGTATTTTATTCTTTTTAATCTCTAATATTTACAGATTTTCTAATTATTCTTCAAAATGTGGACCTAGTGGAATCTCACATCTAATAGGACATACCTGTTATCTATTAATATCTATCCTGTACTGTATTTGTGTATTGTATATGTACTTATTATTTAATACATTGAGAGAAGAAACCTGATTTTATCTGCATTTTCTTTTTCTTTTTTTTCATTCCTAGGAGTTAATATAACTGAAACAGAATCAAAACTCCACAAATATTTATTAAACTGAAACAAACTGAGTGTTTTCTTCCAAACATTATAGGAAAGAGCAGAAAGGCACATGCTGTTATTGCTACCAGTTGATGTTAACCATTTTAACATAACCACAAAGCCCAGAAAATTGGTTTTGATTCCTCAAAAGGATTTTGTTGTTAGTTTTATTGTACAGAAGAAAAATTGTGCTTTCTTACAAAGGGAATGAGAAGAAATAGGAAATAAATTGTCCTCTCATAAAGGTTTGGAAACATATACCAACATAAGAATTGGTCCTCTGATTGAATTTATCCTATTAGTTTTGGACCAGCCAATAGACCATTTAGATGGTTGGCCATGTGGAAAGTCAGAGTACATGATCTATTCAGCCATTTTTAATACCAATATTTTTATCAGATACAATAGCTATAGCTATGCATCAATTTTTCTAGTACATTTCTATCCTGAATGTGTATATATGTCAGAATGTGATTCAAGGTCAAATGCTGCATTGTGTTTTAAACAAGGGAGGATTCATTCTTTCAGAGAGGCCAGGAAGAATTTTTCCCCCCTCTCTGCTTAGCTGATTTTGAGGTTTTCACACTTGGAGTGAAAATTTAATTTTACAGAAAAAGTAAAAGCAACCTATCCACTGTGAAAAGTGTCTTTTGGTTTGAGGATAGGGGAAAAACGAGGTAGTGAATGTGAACGGTTTGCTCTTCTGTCAGCCTTCAGGAAGTGATTTTTCTTCGGTCGGCTTGGCAATGAGACTTATTTTGATTTAGTTCTATCAGCAATAGAACAAAGTGCAGTCTTTCCTTTCCTTTCCTTTTGACATTGTTTTTTTTCTGTAATTGGAAATTAATCAAATCAAATTCTTCCATGATGTATTTGCAGGTAATATGAAAAAAAAAAGCTAACTTGCAGTGGTCTGGATTACTATGCTTTACTGCTATTGATCTGGGCAGTTATAATCTCGCTGGTTGAATTTTAAATGTGGCTTGATGCACCCAAGCATGTGTGATCATCTAAATACAACTCCAGACATTTTAGCAATTAGAAATAAAAGCAATATCTCTGAAGCTGGTTGGACATACGGATTGCTTGTCAAATGAACAGTGTATGTTCTCTTTATCAGGGAGAATAAGGTGGAAAATGTTGGGGAGGAAGGAAGATTAAGTAGTTAGCAATACTGCCAGATAATTAGCCTTCCAACATTATAAAACCTAACCTTTGTTCTAGGATAATTAAAATAATATAGGATTATTTCTCTGATAACTGCTTAGCTTTAAAATGGAAAATGTATGTTGGCAAAGGTGCTGTGATTAAGAACAGCAAGTCTGCATCTATGCATTTCATGGAATATAGTTAATATTCAGCATAATTAGCAATGTATATGTTCTCTCTATGAAGATTTTGAACGCCCAACTGATTGAATGGAAATTAGGACATAGGTTTTAAACACACCCTATTCTAACCTTAACTGAAAACAGCAGGAATGTCTAGTCACTAGAGGGCAGCCATAATCTGTAACAGACCATAAAGCTCTTCCTGGATATCCAAGTCCCATTGCTGATGTGGAGGGCATGGTTTAGAATCCGTGAGCTGTTTTTAACTGTGTATTTCAGAAACAGGACACTGACATCCATGTTTAGACAACATATTATAATTGATGTGATCAAAGGCAAAGCAAACAGATAATTGCAACATTGGTTGTGTAAATTTCATGTAAATATATACCCTAGTTATCAAAGAAAAAATCAAATGCAATTTTTAAAAAATGTAAAGTACATGAATTTTCACATGAATGGACTGACCTCACCACATTTTATCAGTTTGCTGTTGTTACCAGGATACCAAAGTTCCAAGCAAAAATAAAAAAAGAACCACAAAACAAATAACTCTGGAATGCCTATAAGGCTGTTCATTTCTCAAAAATTTAGCTAGCTTCAGAATGCATGTAGATCTACAGGGAGGACTTGGAAATCAAAAGCAAATGAACACTTCATATCAACAGATGTTACTAGGATTTTGGAACTGGGATAAATGTACTCCATGCCAACTTAAAAAAGAACACTGCCAAGTAAGCCTTACACATGGCAGAGTTTAAATCTCTTGCCTTTAAAGAGACCTCCTTTTCTGGCCAATTTGAATTAAAGATAAATGCCAATTAGCATTATGCAGACATTTCAGCTTCTGTCCTTCCCCTTAGAACCACCCACCTAACCTGCTTAAAAATTATTTGCAGGGTCTATTGAGCCCAGAAGAGGACAGTCATGAGCAGACAACGCAGTGCAAGGCTATTTACTCTCACTGGTAAGAGGCTCACTGTAAGTGATCTACATTTTCTGGGAAGTTCACAAGAAAAAATACTATGTTTTGGTGAGAGCATCTCATTAGCAAAGCCATGTTTTTACTCTTGGCTATGTCCCACAGCAAATCCCACAACCACTTTCTATTCTGCTGGCCACAAGAAAGTCCAGTTGAAAGAATATGGAGAGACAAACTATGCTATTTGTATTAAAGGAAAAGGAAAATAATTATAAACACATCTTATTAATATTATGTCTCATATGGCAATGTGATTAATTTTCCTTGAATGAATGATGCATGAATAAATGAATTGTATTAATATCACCCTTATGTAACATAGAATTTTGAAAATTATATATATATATAATTTATTTTTTTAGAGGCCCTGTACATGAATTCATACATGGGTGGGCTCCTGAGGGGGAGAAGCCTGGGATGCGATTAGCCCTCCTGTCAGGTGGTGAGATGCCCTTGACTGTTCAGAATCTGGATCTGTCCTGCTGACATTCTCACTGGTTGTCAGGAGCCACCTGGCAGCTGCTTTTATAGTGTTTATTCCTTGTGGAGCATCTAGGGAAGGGAAGCAGACAGTGGTGCCTGAGGCCTACTTTCAGGAGGCCAGCAGCGCTGTCAGGAGCATACTGGAGGCACTGATCCATCAGTGCCTGGCACATGCTCTGGAGATCAGACCTGCAGGACTACTGAGGGAATGAATAGCTGCTACTGGGCTGGTGGGCTGCCAGGACGGGTTGGTCAGCTGAGCAGCTGCTCCTGCTGTGGGAGCACACTGACCACCAAGAGGAAGCTCCCTCCTGGTGGTCAGTGTGCATCATAGCAACTGGTTGTTCCAGTCATTCCGGTCTTTCAGTCCCTTAGGCTTTTATATATATACTAGATGCAAAGAAATTTGTATAAGAGTAGGCTTTCCTTCTCCCAACTGCTGGCACCAGCTTCCCTTCACACTGGCTTCCCTCTGGCACCCAGGACTGAAGCTTCCCTCCTCCAAACACCCAAAGGCACCCACGACCTTGCTGGCTTCCCTCTAGCCCCGACTTCATCAGGAAGGATGTCCAGAATGATGTTGGAAGAAATCCAGTCTAATTAGCATATTACCCTTTTAGTTTATATATATTATATATATATATATATATATATATATATATATATATATAAAATATATTTTATATATATTTATTTTATATATATTTATTTTATATATATAATATATAAAATAAAAGGGTAATATGCTAATTAGACTGCATACACACACACACACACACACACACACACATATATATATATATATATATATATATACATATATATATATTAGAATATATGTACACACTATCTTATTTTTTCAGGTATTTATAGGTGCTTATTTGCCTCATAATTTAAAATTCTAACAGAATTCATATTAGCTCCTGCTATAATTATTTCAATCAACATTCACTGAGAGTAAAACTATAATTATGTGAAGGTTCACATGGTTTAAAATTATTGACAAGCACTACTTTTATGATTCCAAGGTATATTTTAGATGCCTATGCACAACAAAAGCCGTGCTTTTGTCATGAAATATTGATGGGGGTTTGCTGATTTGCTCCACTGACAATTTTGAATGTTGCAACCGCTTTGTAAAATGTAACAGATATGTGAATAATGGGTTTGTTTAAAAAGTTGAAAAACTATATTTACTTTGCTTCGCCAGAATTTTAATTCATTCCATATATTTTGCAGTGTACAAAAATTTTTTTGATATGTCGTTATATTCTTGTATTAAAGTTAAGCATGCCAGAGGCCAAAAACAATTAAAGTTAGTAAGGTCCCCAAAAGTGGTTATGCAGTTTTTATTGAAAAGAGCACTTGATTTGAAGTTAAAGGACTTGCCTCTCAGTCCTGGGGGTGTGTTCTAATATGCTTTGTGACCTTATTCAAGGCATTTACTCTTGATCTCATTTTCCCATCTATAAAAAGAAGCAGATTAGACTGGTTGATTTTTTAAGTTCACTCCTACTCTCATAATTGTTCTTCTCTTTGGTACCTATTTGATTTCAACTGTGTATGATCATACGTGTGCTTGTCAAATTCTTCCTTGTATGAGATAAGCCCCATTCTTGAAATCAAGGGATACTTCAGTCATCTTTTCTCCTGCAAAACAAATAGAAAAGGAGCCTGCATATAGCAGATGGGATAGCAGTACATACTTGTGGAAATAAAAATGGGGCATAGCAGTATTGTCTTTATGTAGAGACAGAAGGGCATTTATCTATGTCTCCTCCATTACCCAAGCACACAACACTGGAACTGATAAATTGTGGTGACTGTCACTCCTACTTAATCAGTGTTGAAATGAAAGACAGTAGAAAAATATGCAGTTACTCAAGATATCAGAGCTTAAACAATGTACATGTAGAACTTGATTGAAAAGTTATACCTTCTATTTCCTGAGGTTTTTTAAATGATCAAGGGTCCAATGTTTCCTTCTTTATCTGTTTCTTTTTCTTTTTATAAAGGAAGTAAATAATCTACTGCAATCCAAAGACATTGTACTATGTTTTCTAACTTTTAATTTGTCAAACTTTTGACTTATATTAGATAGTTTCTGGACATTATATCTTTGTAATAGATTAATCTCTATTCAATATTATCAGCTTAAGTAAGTCAATCATTTACCTTTGTGTTTATACACTTCCCATTTGTGTAAGTCTGAGAAAAAAATGTCTGAGGAAAACAAAGATATCAATATATACAGATTCTTCTACAGATTTCTTCTCAAAGCATAATTTAGAAAAGTTATTTCAGGTGTAAAGAAAGGGAGGCTCCATATCTGGATACACTGGGTCTTTGTGGGTTTGCTTCTAATTACTTTGTAGATTAGAAAGAATAGCTAAAATAAAATGAAGTCAAAAGTTTAAATTGCCCCAGAGTCTAAATAAAGCAGTTTATTATAAAAGTCACTCAAACTATTAAAACAAACTGAAACAAGCATGTAGGAAAAAAAAGTATGATATATCTTAAATCGATCTGTTTCTGTTTTGTTTTGTTTTAAACACCTGAGGTATTTATGTAAGTAAGGGAATGAAGTTTAGGTTTTTAGTTTTATTATGGGTCTAAATGGGTAACAATAACACCACATGCAATCCTTGAAATCATAAATGTCTGTCTTAAAGATGACCTTCCCAAAGCCATTTTCTTTTTTTCTGAAACTCTTCCCTGCTCTGGCCATAAGGTTGAAGAAACCACTCAAGATTCTGACAACCAACCACAGTGTCCCATCTGTCTGCTACACCAACCCCACTACCCTCTTGTATTATGTTCCCTGTGTTTATCATGACACTCTCCAGGCCCTTTCATAACTCCCAGAGCATTCAGACTTGGGATAGAGGAGACTCTCCCTCATCTGCCCTGATTTGATGTGGTTGGTTAGCCTTTCCTGGCCTACGTTTCTGTTCCTTGGGGATAACCACCTGATGAGACCCCCCCCCCCGGGTCCTGTCTCCAAGGGAAGAGCAAATCTGCGTAGTCTTAAATGGACTGGACCAGGGGTTAAATGCTGAAGTGACCTTGGCATCTGGAGATACCGCCTCCCCGACCTTCAATCTGCTGGGCCTGTGGATGACTGCCGAGCTGCTGGAGGTGTCACAGAGAGGCTCAGTGGGGATGAGACATTTTAATGATTTATGGAACTTCACTCAGTACCCAGTGCTACACGTTTTAGTTATAAGACGTTTCAGAAATTACTGCAATATGGAACTTCTGCTAACTGCTTTTGTGTGGGAACATATGCACAATCATGTTTATTATCTGGGTCTGCAATGTGCATGTGAGTTCACATGCGTTCCGCTTCCTGTGAATGTGAAGTAGAGCACTGTACTGACAGATGTCATCGTCTCCATCACCTCAGTAATAGCTAACATTTATCTAGTGTTTACCAGGTGTCAGTTTCTGTGCTAAGAAACCTCTGTGTGTCTCCTTGTGAAATCCCCACAATAACCCTACATTATTCAAACCACATTCTAATCCCAAATGCTGTTGCTATTATTGTCCCCCCCAGACGTGTGAAGAAGATTACGCCTGGAGAATCTAAGAGCGAGCCCAAAGCCATACAGTTTATGATTGGCAAAGGACAAGTTTGAACAATTGCTGTCTCCCCTAGCCTACACTCCAAAGAATAACTGAATATTTTCCTGATCCTTGAAAACGTGTTGATCTACTACCAGGTGCAAGTCACAGATGGAAAGATCTTAATTAACATGGGAAATGAACTATCCAGAGACGGTCTATAAGGGGCAAAGGTACGACCAGGGTTTCTAACATGACAGCACCTACAGCTGTTATTCAGAGAGCGCCTGATGCATTGCAGACGCTTAATAAACAGAGCAGAACAAAAATAGCACTGGGACTTTTTAAAGGACAAGATGTAATCACCAGCACTCACTCACGTGTACCTGTTAGAAAGTGACTCATCACCAGATAAAATGCGTATCCCCTTGCTGGGCATGGGAGATCATGAAGCGGAAAATCAGTGACACAGAGCCAGGCATCCACTTCCTGGTTGCAGAACGAGGGCCAGAGTGCATGATGTTTTTAAGATCTAGGGATAATAACCTTACCCACCACACAAGGTAGTGGTGAGGATTCAATAAAATATTTTACATGACAGATTTAAAGAATACTTGATAGACACATCATAAGCTCTCCATAACCATCAGCCATCATGATGGTTGTTTGCCATTTTACAAAAATCTCTGATGAAAAGGGCTATTAAAAGCCACCCATTTTTAATAAACTCTCACCGTAGGAGCTCTGACTACAAAATTTTGGGTGGAGAAATCCATCTCTTGGATTCTATCTTGCAAAAATAAAATAAAAGCAAATTATATACACCTATATGTATAAGAGAGCTCATCTGAGCATTTTCTTGATATAGTTAAGTTGCATATTTTGTGGACCTTACATTAGTGAAAATCATTCCTGAAAATATTTTAAATACTTTAGGATCACTCTCAGCAGAGAAACATGTTTATACCTTATGATAGTTTCAAGAGAACTGAGCTTCTCTTGTAGCGTTCTCACTCCTAAGTTTATGAGCCAGGCCTGATTTGAAAAGGCTGTAGTATATAAATAAAATACATAATTTTTTCTACTTAAAGATCTCAAGAAAAGGAGAAAGAATTATTATTAACTGGGACCTGGATAAATCCAAGTGGATCAGTGGAACAAAATAAGATATTTTAGGCAGAGGGGACAGCATGTTCCATAATCAGGCAGTATATGGGAGCATGGTTAATTGAACAAGAGTCCGACACAAGGAGGCAGAGGTAGGTGGTATGGTGAGAGATGGCATCAGATTGGCAAACTGATGCTCTAATGGGAAGGTTTACACAGCATACGGAGAAGTGTATCCTGGAGAAACTGAAAAAAAAAAAAAACTAGAGAAACACAAGAGGACTTTTAAGGAAGAGAAAAATATGGCCATGTATATTTTTTGGAAAGTTTATTTTAGAGGTGGTTTGGAGAATTGATCTCTCTTCATGGAGAGAAGGCTTGGGTTAGGTACACTGGATGGCAGAATGTTCAAATAACCCAATAGAGAAATGATGAATGTGTGGGCTAGAGAGTGGCAGCAAGGATGGAGGGGAGCAGACAAATTCAGAGACGAGTCAGTCCACAGACAAGTTATTTCAGTCCGTGGGGATGTAATCAATCTGGGCCTGGTAATGTGAACACATTTAAGTAGCTAAGTGCTCTCTTACTATCTCCTACTTATCTCAGGATTGGATTCCTTTGTTTGTCCTACCCTTTGGAGGTTGAAGATCATTTTTTTTCCTGATTGAGAAAACAGAAGCAAAATAGGAGTTTAGTCCTTCCAATGTCATCTACTCATATTACACCATCTGGCCCAGCAAGCCTAGCCCTTGTTCAGTATTTCTTAGAAATTATATTTAAATGGTCTATAGTGCTTTCCAAAAGGCTCGGCTCACCCCATAGCTCAGCCTTCTTGATACTATTTTTGCAGGTCCCTGCCATTCTTTCAATTTTGCCCTTGGTAGTATGTCTCTCCTGCTGGCTTCTATTTCCCTCAAGATTTCTGGAAGAGAAATATCGGTTTATGGTCTGTGTTAAATTTCTTAGCCTCAGATTTTTAGCTCCTCTCATTGTAAGAAAATATTAAAATATACATCCCCTTCATTTCTGTTAATAAACATTATAGAATGGCAGTGTTAATGCTAACACACATGTAAGAATATTTTTTATATTAAGTTATTTTTCCACTTCAATTCAGAATGTCGTTTACTTACATATTTTGTCTTTTAATTTTATATCCCCTTTCTTATCTTTTCTTATCTCTTTCTTTTTTGTTTGTTTTGATCCAGTTTGCTATGCTTTATATAGCAGTCCTCTCTTCAAGGGTTTTCTTTCTAACAAGTTGGACCTTGATTGGTCTACTTTCTTCTGAGTATTCAAGTCTCCTTCATGGTTTTTGGTGTCTTTCCCACATTACATATCTTAAACATACCAATGCTAATGTTTCTGTTATCCCCAGGCCATGCATATAGGACTCACTATCTATACCCCCCTCCCCAATAGCATTAGAAATCTGTTCATTCATTTTAGAGCACTTCAAAACTGCTTTACTTTATTTCCTCTGGATAACATAAATTTTATAGCTACTAAAATTGAAGTGTTTAACTGTTATAACTCACACTTATGCTATAGAAGGGAAGACATTCTGGTTTAGTGGAAATAATCCCTGAATAGGAGTAAAAAATATGGGATTTTCCACTTTGCAGCTGTATAAATTCCTTGTTTAAATTACAATTTTCCTAAGGCTCAGTTTTCTACTCATACATAAAATAGGGATGGCGATATTTTCTAGGGTAAATCACACACATGTAAGTATTAAATGAAATGACATACACAAGATCCATTTATAAACTACAGTCATGGCCCACTTCACAAAAAAGATATGTTCCAAGAAATGCACTGTTAGGCGGTTTTGTCATTGTGCAAATATCATAGAGTTCATTTACAGACACCTGGATAGTAGAGCCTACTACACACCTAAGCTCTATGGCATAGGCTATTGCTGCTCGGATACAAGACTGTACAGCATGATCCTATACAAAATAGCACAAAATTAAATCAAGCACAAGAGAAACATGATGCAATCAAGAGATGAGTTAAACAGGAGATATAACAAGGCATACTGTCTTTACAACAATTTTTTATTGAAAGTAGAAAGAGCACACCTTAAAAAATTAAATAAAAAGTATAGTATAGTAAATGGATAAGCCAGTAACATAGGTGCTTAGTATTATTATCAAGCATTATGTGCTATACATAATTGCATGCACTATACTTTCACACAACTGGCAGGGCAGTAGATTTGTTTACATCAGCATTACCACAAACATGTGAGTAATGCAATGCATTATGAGGTTACTATGGCTACAATGTCACTAGGTGATAGAAATTTTTCAGCCCATTATAATCTATGTGGTCCAATGTTGAACAAAACGTCACTATGAGATACATGGCCATATAAAGTATTATGAAAATATAAATAACTGATTTTAAAGTTAAGCTCAAGATTTGCTTATGTGTGTAGATGACTTCTTGCATAAAACTTAGGAAAACTAATAAAATAACATTGTTCACTTCTTTTTTACATTTCATGCTTGGAAAACTAAGCTTGCCAACCTCCTCTGATTTTGTTCTTTGAGCTACATTATTTTGAGGTCAACAAAATATAGCTAGTTCAAATTTTAATTTTATTTTTGCACCTCCTGATGGAAAAGCATACTTACCTCATGGAAAAGCATACTTAGCTCATTTGCATTATATTTTCATAGGTAAGTATATTCTTAAGGAAAACACACAAACACATAAATATAAACTATTGTTAAAGTGTGTCTTTGAGAAAATAATTAGAGATATTATAAACTAGATGCCCAGTACATGAAAATTCATGCACTGGAGGGGGGGTTCCCTTAGCCCGGCCTGCCCCTCTTATAGTCCGGAGTCCTCAGGGGCAGGAGGTGGCCCAACAATCAGAGGAAAGCGATGCCCCCATCACACCTCTGCTGCTGCTAAAACCAGCAGCACAAGCCTAGGCTGGCCGTGGTTATCTGAGCCTTGGGTGGCCATGGGAGACTAGGTGGCCACCATTCTAGGGTTGCCTGTGCCTTGGGCAGGCCGTAGATGGCTGGGGGCTGATGGATGTGGGGGACTCTGGAGGCAGGCACACATACTGCTGCACCTGCCTGCGGGCGGGACCTACCACTGTGCACCTACCACCCCAGGGGGGCTGAGAGGACTGGGCACTGACATCTTGTGGCTGTGGGTGCCACCATCTTTGATGGTGTGGCAGTCAATTAGCATATGCCCTCCTTATTAGATAGGATGTTCTTTTTCAAGGCAGTAGATTTGACTTTCACGCGAAGTATATGTTCATAATGATTATAATACCGGCAATTATTTTCAACTTAAGTAACTAAAATTATATATTCATAATTATATTTCTAACAATCCTTCACAATGTCAGTAACTAAAAATAGACAATTAAGCATGCTTTCATGGATTATTTGTGGTTTCCAAATCTATCCACTTTCACACCCATCAAATTGACATTACCTTCGCTGGAATTAAAGAAAAGATTTATGTATGGAATCTATTTGGTGATTAAAGAATTCAAAGAGAATAAAAGCAACTCCTTGAGTAAGTAATTTGGTCCTTTTTGATAAAACTTCACAGAGTCCTAATGTAACATTAGTTGTAATTGTTATGCATGTCCTGAGGTTAATAAGCTCAAGATTGCAAATTCAAGCTGTGACAGAAAGTGTGGGAGGGCATCAACCAGGCAGGACCTTGTGCATGTTCAGCCTGTATGGAACGAGTGTGTTTCTCTACTTGTTGAGTGCAAATCCCTTTGCGTTTTAAGTGAAGAAAAGTTGAAAGGTGCTACAGAAAACAAACAAACAAACAAACAAACAAACAAACAAACAAACAGCGAAGTTCTCCCAGTAAATGAAGGTAAGACTGGCAAGGTGAAATACTTTAGCCTGGTCAGTAGAGGGTCATTGATAAACTAGAGGTCATGGATATTCATGAAGGTAAATGTTACATTTGCACAAAAAATTGCCCACATTTGGCCTGGGGTGGTAGAGAGAAGGAAAAAGCCTGAGAATCACCCTTCTGACTCAGACTTCACCAGTTCTATGAGTTAAATGAATGCCCGTGCATTTCCAGGCAGATGCCCGTTGTGTTCTTCCTTCTTCCATTTAACCAACATTGATTGGGCCTGTGACAAATCAAACTTAGTTTACAGCCCAGCTCAATGCTTTTCACTTCCTTTCTTCTGTTCATGCCTACCATTCTCCCTTTTACTGACAGAAAACAAGGTGGACAACATCAACACCCACCTCTGGACTTGGGCCATCACCCTCTTAAACCACTCAAGGCTAAGCTCTAGACCAGGGGTGGGCAAACTTTTTGAATCGAGGGCCACAATGGGTTCTTAAACTGGACAGGAGGGCCAGAACAAAAACAACCTGACCATGCTGGCACTCTCATCTTGGGCTGCTGGTGAAGGAGCGGAGGGGAGAGCAAGAGAACCCTCCGCTCTTTCGGCTCCACAGGCCGGATAGAACAGCTGAACTGGCCAGATCCAGCCCGCAGGCCGTAGTTTGCCCAAGACTGCTCTAAACAGATGCCCTGCATTTCTAATTCTAAAGGATTCTTGACTGATTTATGTTCGTAAATTAGAATGTGCACTGATATAATATAGGCAGTCCTTGCAAAATTAACATTACAGAACACTATCTTGTAGATTCCTTTGATTTTTTATATTAAAATGGTCAGCAATACAAGTGTAACACTGTCACAGATTTAAATAAGATTGTAACTGATGGACAAGATCAATAATTTGAAGATCAAATGGTAACAGCAGTTTTTCTTTTCTTTAAAGGGGGCCTCTTTGCTTCATGCGTATGCCTACAGCTAGATCTTGTTTTCTGTCTGTAGACAGTGATCCCTGCTGTGCGCTGTTGAGAAAATGAGAAGACAAAATGGAGAATCAATTTAAGGAAAAAAGCTCAGTTGACAAAGCTTTATAGTGGATCAATGGAATCTAACTAGTTAAGATATCTTTTAGTAGCTGAGATAAAAGTATATAATTGCTGCAAGTACTTTTGCATTTTATGTCTTCCTCATTTTGAATTTCAGTATTTAAAGAAAAATCTTCCCGAGAAGGCAAATATTTTTCTTCTGACATTCGGTTATTTCTCCACCTTCATAAGGGCAATAAATAAAAAATAATAATAATCCAACTCCATAAGCGTCCCCTGTTTATTTGAAATTCATCTACTTAAGAATGAAATTCTCCTCCAAAAATTTTTTTAAAAAAAGGTTTAAGTGCAGGTTCAAGGTGGACATAATTGTTTCCCTTGATCACTTAGTACTTAAGGGAGTTACTTTATAGTTATTCCTTTATCACTTGTTTGTTTAAACAGGTTTCCCCATAAACACAGCATGTGCGTGAGACTGATATAAAGTGGGAGCATTTATTTAATAGGTTGATCCATAGATCCGATATTTATTTAATTAGCCGCCACTAAATTTGCATACCAGGAATAATTGGTTGTTTAAAATCCCTAATAGCATTCAGCGAACTATTGTTTGAACTATTTTAGCACTCGTTTGTTTATTAAAAAAAATAAACAAACATTAATGAAAATCCTTTTAACTGGCTCTCATTCACAAGAAGAAAATATCCCAGCAATGGTGCTTAACTATAAAATATAGAAGTAAATCCAAAATTAATTTAAACCTTGCAGTTAGTTTGCAAAATAAGTAACACGATTCATACCATGTATTCAACTTTTTACTAATATACTTTTTTATTGGTTCTATATTTTTATATTAGGATAAATGGAGAGGGCTACATGATATGAAGACAGTCATTCAGAACCTCTTATGAGAGGGCATGGGTAGCGCAGTATACAATTTGAAGGATTTAAATTGTTAAACGGTATACCTGCCTTCCAGGAGCAAAAAAAGTTTGAGGAAGTTGTAATGTTATAAGATTTACCAGTAAAACATAGGTTGAGGAACACTGGGGGAGCATGATTCTGACTTCTTTAAAGAAGGCAGGTAGTAACTCTTTAAAAAAAAAAAATACTTTATTGACTTTCAGACAGAAAGAGGAAGAGGAAGGAAGAGAGAGATGCCAGTGAAGCACTGATCATTGATCACTGCCTCCTGCAGGCCCCCGACAGGGGATGGAGCCTGAAAGCCTAGTATGTGCACAGACCAGAAACTGAACCGAAAATTTCATTAGGGGCACCATGCATCTTTTCTCTGCTCAAAGATGTCTAAATCTGTGACTTAGAATACTCAAACACGGGGGGAGGAAAGATGACTCGGGTGACTGAGGACGCCCTGCATGGCTGGAGGCTGAGGTGACTAGGTCTGGATGATGCAGGCCCAGTTGGTTTCCTTGCCCTCTTGAGCTGGGTCTTTGGAAGGCTGGTCTCAGTTGGGGTGGTGGACTATCATAGTGCATGAGTGGCCTGTGTTCTAAGAGGAAGAAGCATCTGGAAAAGAAACATTTCAAGAGTGAGAAAAAAGCTGCAAGTCTTCTTTTGACCTCTCTTTGGAAGCCATGCTGTACTGATGACACTTGCTTCTACTTATTACAAGGATAGTCTAAAGCCAGCCCAAACTCAAGGAAGAGGAGGGGAATTAGACTCCACCTCTTGATCAGGGAGTTACAAGCTCACATTGCAAAAGGAAAGGTAAAGAGGGAGATATCACTGAGGTCATTTTTATCTGATCTCCATTCAAGTACCACTGCCCCGGGGAGGCCACATTACTAACCTCTTTCATTTATAGTACCATGTGACTCTCTAGAACTTATCGGTGTTTCGATTTTAATTTTCTGTCATGAATTCTTTAAGCCCCACCTTCCCCAATAAACTTAAAGCTCATAGCAGGAATTGAGTATCCCACCCCATCCCTAGCCCCAGATAATTGGACTGGATTAGGTCCTGTCAATTTGTCTATAGCTGGGAACCCCCAAGGCACCTGCATCCATGAAATAGTTTTCCAGGAAAGGCCTCCATGGGCTTTCCACAAGTTCCATTTTCACAGGCCAATTTCAGCAGTTCAGCTTTTGGGGCTAAAACTAGTGGGTGGAAGGTGAGAAATAACTTAGAATTTACAAAATCAACATGTGCCACAAAAACAAAAACAAAACAAAAACAAAAAAAAAATACTTATTCATTACAAAGTGAAAAAGATAACTCTATGATGAAGTTACCTGGCAGATACCACCATAACCAAGGAAGCATAGTTGCCATCCATTACCAGTAACAGGACAAATAGATACCATGTTCAATGTTATGACACACAGAGAGAAACACAACATGCCTTCCAGTGGTTTTTCTGCCAAATGTGCACATATCTAAATCTACCTGTGAGGCAAAAGTCAGGCAAACCCAAACCAGGGCACATTATTCACAAGTGTTAAGGTCCTGAAAGTCAAGGAACGACTGAAGGACATTTCCTCATTGATGAATGATAAGGTGACATGAATGAAATGTATGATTGTGAACTGGATCCTTTGGTTGTAAAGGACATAACTGGAACAATTGGTGAACTCTAAGTAGGTAGTTAAAATTTAATGTTATTTTTTTTTTTACTTTTTATAATTTTTTTTTATATAGAAGAGGTATTTTCTTGAAAAAAATAACATTTCAGAATGATAGAGCATCACTTTGTCAACTGAGTCAGAAATAGTTCTAAACATAGAATAGAGGAAGAGAGGAGAAGCAGAAAACATGAGGGTAAAATCTTAACACTAAAAGAATATGAGTGAAGGGTAAATGGAAATTATGTAATTATGGGAATTTTGACGTTATTGAAAATGGACAGATAAAAATAAAACAAGGGTGCCCTAACCAGTTTGGCTCAGTGGATAGAGCATGGGCCTGAGGAATGAAGGGTCGCAGGTTCAATTCCAGTCAAGGGCATGCACCTTGGTTGTGGTGCAATTTCTGCAACAATAATGTCATTGGAACCCAGTGGGAGGTGTGCAGGAGGCAGCTGATCTATGTTTCTCTCTCATCAATGTTTCTAACTTGCTATCCCTCTCCCTTCTTCTCTGTAAAAAAATCAATAAAACATATTTTAAAAATAAAATAAAACAAGGGTGTTAAAGAGTACATTTATTTTTTTCTCCATAAATTTTATAATTATGTACTAGAATTCTAATACAGTATAAAATATTACTTTGAGATCTTTGTAATTATAAAATAATCTGCAAATGTCTAAAGGTTTAACTTTTCGATCATTATGCCCACTGAAAATGGAACGTTTGGTTGTGCTGTTTTGTTACTTTGCACCATCAGGATCGCTCTGACATAACCCATGCCTTTCCAGCTCCCAAGTTCATCATTCGCTGATATGCTTGATCTGTTATATTCATCCAGGAGGTGATTTTTCTGACATGCTTAGTGCGCTGAGTGAGATTGAATGTCTTTATCTCAGAATGAATCCTCTCTGTCTTCCTACCTTCAGCAATAAAGGCAGACTTTATAACCAAGGTTTTCTATCTCAGAAAATGTATGTCTTTATTTCACTGACCAAAGAAAGTGAAAATGTAGACTTAAAACAGGAGTCATTATTTAATAACTGTCACGTGTGCACTTAATTAAATCTTTTATCATGTATTTGTTGTTGTTGCTATGGAAAAGAGACTTATTAAAGTGACAGCATACAATGATTACAGGTAGTTCAACATTTAATTTTATAATTAAAAAATAAAAATACCGTTAGCACACAGAGAGCTGCAATGCATATGAGATGATGACATTACACCAGAGTAATTCTGTCTGTGTTTTGTAGATCACCTGTGGAAACCCCCAGTAATCACTTTGCTCCTGGAATTAGAGTTCTGCAGGGTCTGGGTTACACGTTTTGTCTGAAAGACAGGAAGTTTTGACATCTCCACTACAAGGGTGTAACCCATGGCCGGCTGCTGTACATGGCATGCTCTCTAGATCATATCCATTCACTCTCTTTTCAACAAACATTTATTTAATCAGGTGGTACACATGGCTCTGAGGATAACGAAATGAGTAAAACCTTGACAAGGCCCTCTAGTAGCAAATGATTCCTGCAGCAGGCCCCCCTCAGTATGGATGTACACATGCAATTACTTTCATTCACTGTGAAAAAATAATGTCCCATCTCTGGCTTTAGGATTAGATCAGGGTTGAAGACTTACTCAAGCTCAACCACTGAGAATCTATTTTAATGAATTTGAAACCAGGACTGAAAGGATCTAGTTCCATCTGGCATTTTGATTAAATTTAAGTTCTGGAGAGGTATGGGGAGGCTGCCTTCTCCCAAATATGTGTAAAAGGAAAAGGCATCTAACTGCCAAGCAGAGTAATGCAGTTGATCTTCAGAGAGAACAGAGTAAGACCCCTAGGAAAAATGAGTAAGGCTCAAAGAATCACTATTAGTTTTCTGGTGGCTTTTCAGTTCTTGTTGCTAAATATCTGTGGGGCCCGGATATGCTTTCTTGGGGTTCTGTGAAAGTATATTCTTAAAACAAATCTCTCTCTCTCTCTCTCTCTCTCTCTCTCTCTCTCTCTCAATCAAATTACTCTTAAAAAAGGTCATCTATGGCAAATTAATAATTACAGTAATGTGATGGAGTCTGTAAAGGGGGTGATACATTGATCCAGCTGTTCTATAGAGATCAAATGATAACAAACTCTATAGGATATGTTTTGTCATCATATGCATGTCCAAGCTGATAGAAAGTCAATTAAGTGTAGAGATGCTATGTCTTACAAAATAACCAGCAAACCTGATTCCATCTATCTTACTGCTCTGGCATTTCCTAGGATGCTCCTTCTATGTTCAGACCTACAGGAAAGGAAAAGCGAATGTAGAGGTCAAGTAGCTCCCCTTTAACGGTGTGATCCAGAAATTGCTCACAAAACTTCTTTTCACACCTATTGGACAGAAGCTACTCATATGACCATTTGATATATTTACTCAGCTCAATGGAAGAAGGGAATAATGGCTACTGGGGGTCCTTTGCAATTTCTGCTAAAATAATGTCATTGGAACATAATGGAGTTCCTTAGTTCATTCACTCAGAATGGTAAGAAAAGGTCTTCTGGAAAAATGGATTTTGGCTGATTAATGGATTGGATGGTATAAAACAAGAAGGAAAGGGTCATTTCAGGAATAGGAGATATAATGAGTAAAGACATGGGTTTATTATTAGACCTTCTTGTGGCTAGAATATAGAATGTATATATCATGTTATAGGACAGAGAATGGCATTGAATGAGTCTGAAAATAAAAGCCATGCCACAAATAGATTGTATTTCCTTGTAAAGAATTTGCATTTAATGCTATGGCTGCAAGAAACATCAAATTTTGTTAGCAGAGCGGTGATCTAATTCACTATGTTTTTAGAAAGATGGCTGGCAATTTGTGAAGAATAGACATAAATACAATACTGATGGTACCTGAGCTCAGGTCATAGAGATAAACAGCACAAGCAATATTTCTCAGGCATTCAGTAAACCAAAAACGTTTCTTTAATTCCTCAGCTTTCCTTTTATTGATGCATTTCTCCAAAGAGCGACCTTGTTTGTGATTTATCCCCTGTACTAACTATTCCTCAGAATGCTTTCTCTAGCCAGCCAGAATTCCTGGTTTCACACACACACACACACACACACACACACACACACACACACGGCCTAATTTTACTCAGAGTATCAGTAAAATGGAACCTAGAGAAATGTACAAAGTAATCTATAAAACATTAGCAAATCCTACTGGGTGAATATAATAGATCCATTTATTTATAGACCAGTGCAATGCGCTTCCTTTCCTAGGTTTGGAATAAATGTTCAAACGTTGCTTGTGTAGAGCTTATATTCTAGTGGACATCTATCCTCAAAGGCATGTCTTGAGCACTTTATAATTTTGTCTGTTTCTTTGCTGCAGGTATGTGTAGGTTTCTGATGAGTTTTACCTTGTTTCCATAGGTAATACATTACCAGGCCTAATGGTTTTATTTTTTTAAACATATTTTATTGAATTTTTTTACAGAGAGGAAAAGAGAGGGATAGAGAGCCAGAACCATCCATGAGAGAGAATTATCGATCAGCTGCCTCCTGCATGCCCCCTACTAGGGATGTGCCCGCAACCAAGGTACATGCCCTTGACCGGAATCGAACCTGGGACCCTTCAGTCTGCAGGCCAATGCTCTATCCACTGAGCCGAACCGGTTTCGGCAGGCCTAATGGCTTTTACTTCAATGTGCCTATCACACTCATTCTGTTGCTTCTTCAGCTGCTGGGGTGATCCCTTTGAATAGAAAGACACATCATATCACCCCTATGTTCAAAATCCATTTTACTCAGAAGAAAAACCAGGACTCAGACAATAGTCTCTAAAGCACTCTGTGGTCTAATTTCCTCTCACTCTTCTGATTTCATCTCTTCATTTCCTCCTTGTCCATTTTGTTCCAGACATGTGTTGGCCTTATTGCCATTCTTCAAGCATGGTCTAACATAGAGCCTTTGAATTTACTGTTTTCCATTTCTAGACCTTACCTGCTTCAGACATTTACATGGCTACATTTTTCACCTCCTGGCAATTTTAACTTAAATGTCACCATTTCAAGGTCTTAACTTTTAGTCACCTTCTCTAAAATTGCAACGTATCTCCATATTTAATTTCACTTACCATAATTTACATTTTTCTTCTTCAATGATATGTAGAACTTTAATATTTTATTACCTATATCTCACCACTAGATTTCAAGCTTCGCGTGATAGAGGATTTTGTCTCACGTGTGTTTGCTTTCTGTTGGTATGTAACAATTTGCCATAACCATTTACACCTTAGGGCCTTCACACACCACCATTTGTTAATCCACAGTTCTGTATGTCAGAAGTCTGGGTGGACTTGTCTGGGTTCTCTCTTTAGGGTCTTACAAAACACAAATCTGGATGTCAGTCAGCTTGCCTGGGCTCTTATCTGGAGCATAGGTGTAGGGAAGTGGAAAATGTCTTTCCAAGTTCGTTTAGGTTGTTGGCAAAATTCAGTTATTTGCAGGTGTAGGACTGAAGTCTTTATTTCCCTACTGACTGTCAGCAGAGGCCACGCTCAGCTTCTAGAGACTGATCACATTACTTGCCGCGTGACCTCTTCATTCATCAAGCCAGCAAAGGTGTGTCGAATCTGTCTCCTGCTTAGAATCTCAGTGGCTTCTGCTTCTGCTATAGGCTGGATAACCGTGTTTTTAAGCTCTTGTGTGATTAAACCCATCCAGATAACCCATCCAGATAGCCTAGCATGTACCATGTAATTTAACATAGTCATGTTAATGATTTCATATTCATAGATTTCCCCTGCACTCCACGTGTGGGAAACTAAATAAGCTCGTGTGTCAATAGAGGATGCCTAAGAATTTTGTCTGGCACAGTGTATGTATATCCCACATCCCAAGTAGTTTATTGAAATATTTATTGAATGACTGAAGAAATATGAATGAATGAGTTATTTAATAAATACATGAATGAGTGATTTACTGTTGCTACCATATTGCATGCCTCTGTCCGGAACTCCATCAGGGTCTGCCTGATGTCTCTGCCAAGCACAGCAGGCAATGTTTAGCAAGGGCTAGCATGCATGCCTCGGGCTGTACCTGGCAAGACCACAGTGGCAGTTTCCCTTGACTCAAATCTCATGAGAATCTCTTTACTCAGCTCTTACCAGCAGATAAATCCTAATAGACTAAAGAAGAACCCATCCACAAAGACTCATCACATTCTAAACTTATTATTTCTCTTCCCTGTAATACAAAGAATCATTTACTAACTAGGCCCTGCTCTTTATCGGCTTATTCCCAGCCCTTCATAGAGCCCTTCCTTCCTTAGTCCTTTCCATTCTCTTCAGAACCTATATCTTGAACCCAAAATTCTAAAAGAGACCAATTTATAGAATGAAGGGAAGGGAAAGGAGAGTGGGGATGGTAAGTACCAAAAAGGAATTGAAAATAAAGGACAGAAATAACAATAGCTAATATTGCCAACATATTATTTTCCACTACATTTTTTAAAACTTTTTTTCACTTTATGATTATGATACTAGAGGCCTGGTGCATGAAATACGGACATGGGATGGGGGCAGGAAAGCGGTCCTTTAGCTCTGCTTGTTACCCTCTCACAATCCAGGACGATTACCTGCTAGCCTTCCTGATTGTCCCTAACCACTCTGCCTGCCTGATTGCCCCAACTGCTCACCTGCCTGCCTGATCACCCCTAACTGCCTCTGCCTTTCTTCCTGATCATCCCTAACTGTTTGCCTACCTGCCAGATTGCCCCTAACCACCTCTGCCTTAGCTTTGTCCAGAAGGACTTCTGGAATGATGTCCAGAAGGTTGTTTGGCTATCTGGCCTAATTAGCATATTACACTCTTATTATTATAGAGCTGTAAGGACCTGCTTGTCATAAAGATAGAAAAGTTTTAATTTTTACTCTTGATTATGGCAATTAACTAACACAGATGGCCAAGAAAAATGTGACTTACCAAAGGATGCATAGCAAACTGTGCTGTTAAGTCTTCTACGATGAAATCGTGCATGTCGTGAATTGTATCTGCCAGGCTACATAAAAGAGTGAAGTTTCTGTCTGTCTTTTCAATCATATGAGCAAATTCTCTGAGACTCCAGTCCAGTCTAGTTTGGTGTTAACAGAATAATAGAAGTCTTTTATTTTTCTTCTTTTTCCTTTGCTCCATTGGTGGAGATTTCCTAGAAGTTGAAGGATATCTTCTTTTTAACTTTTCCTCAACACTCTGACTTTGCTTATGTCTCTCACCCTTGCTTTTCCTCCATCCCCCACCCACAACAGTAACTTGCTTCAGGCTCACTTTGCTCCAGTGTCTAGGAGATCATGCAACCTCTCTGCCACCAGAACTATGATTCCCAGAATTCCTGATGCTCCCTGCACTTTTGGTTTTTGCTTCTGGTCCAGGGCTGGAGAAATCAAAATGATTGGGAGCTCCAGCCATCCGCTGACCTGGCTGATAGGACCAGACACTCCAATGGTGGCTGAACGGCCCCTGCTCCCCACAAGGGGGCTGACAGGACCAGACATTCCAGCAGCAGCCACCTGAGGAGGCAGATCCAGCCTCACTGCTTGGCCCTCACACCCCATGGCGGGGCTGACAGAACTGGATACTCCAGCTGCAGGGCTGAGGTTACTGGGCTCCACCATCTTGTGGCTATGGGTGCCACCATCTTTGTGATAGAGTAATGGTTAATTTGCATATTACCCTTTCATTAGATAGGATGCTTACTTGCCTGTCCCTTCCTCTTACACTCTAAGATCCTTAAGGGCAGAGATAGAAATCATTGATTTATCCCTTTCATTTCATTTCTGGTACAATCTAAAAGTATAATCCCAATAAGTGGTTGCTGAATAAATGAAAAATGAATACATGCATTAAAAAGATAGGGTATGTACACATTTATTATTCAACTTAATGTAAAAGTATGCAACCCAGCAAAAGATATCCAGATTTCAAATATCTAGACAAATAGAGATATTCAAAGAGAAATTTCAGATATTTTTTGCCACAACAGAGAAGATACCTTAAAAAATATTGATGATAAATTTATTTTCTCTACTACTGTTTTGAATATAATCAAAATATTTACGCCCCATTTTATTATACACTTCCATGTGTCATTTACCAATATGAATGAGATTATTAAGTGCAAAAATTCTTTCTTGGATGTCAAGTATATGTATAATATACTTCAAAAGTTATAAATTTGACTCGGTTGTTTTTGATATCTGCTAGAGGATGTTCACATTAAGATAAATGGATTGTCATGTTCTGAGAACTGTTTAGTTTCACTTTTAAGGGACCATCTGTTCTCTGATTAATGGATTTGTGTATAAGAGTGGGCATGTTGATTTAGCTCTTTTAAATAAATGCCATAGCTAATTATTCTTTTTAAGAATGCAGTTCTTAACACCTCAAATTTCTATGGTCGCTTTTGAAGAAAGCTATCTATTAAGGGTCATGAGCACTTATGGCTTTCTTTTAGGATGCAATCACATTCATCCTAAAGTATAGAAAATAATTTAAAATGTTGAATTCCATATATTCTTTTTTTTGAAATCCCTACCAAAGGATATTTTTCATTGATTTTGTGAGAGAGTGGAAGGGAGGGGGAGAAGTAGAGAGAGAGAAACAACGATGTGAAAGAGACACATGAATTAGTTGATTGGTTGCCTCCTGCACGTGCCCTACCAAGACCAGGGATTGTGGATGGAGCCTGCAACTTGAGGTACTGCCCTTGACCAGAATCAGAGCCAGACCTTTCAGTCCACAGGCCTACTCTCTTTTCACTGAGCCAAACGGGCTAGGGCAAAACTGGTTTATATTTAATTTTACAAAATATATTTTGATGTTTGCATTTAACAAACAACTCCATAGCCAAAGTAACAATGTGGAAAACAGTTCTCTGACATCTTTCCCCTTTGAAACATCAACCTGGACTGGAGAAAATGTTTGTTTGTTTTTATGCAAAACAACATTCATCCTTGTCAGAAGATACCAAGTAAAGGCTGGCAACTAGTTTCTACTTATTTAAATGGAAAGAGAGAAGAGATTCATTGCTTCATCTCTGCTTACCACACACTGACTGCTCGCCATTATAAGTATATACCAGTGATGAGCTCTCTGCAACCACATAGTTTTTAAGACCATGATGAATATTTTCTGTTGCTTGAATCTCTGGCACTGCATGAGGAATAGTGATAACATATTTTGGATAGAGAAATCTTTCCAATTGCTTTTTTCCAAATTTTCATAAAAAAATGATATATATATTTTTTACATAGTACTGACTTATTTTATCAGTTGGGGTTTTCTGTACTGAGCCTAAGTTAATTACTCTAGTTAACTAAAGCTCAAGGGGTTATATTGGCAGGAAGTTGTATAATTCACAGATTTCAAGTAACTGTTAAAAGCCAGGCTTCATAAAGGAAGAACTCAGAGAAATTTCCTGAATCTGGGTAGTAGCAACTATGGAATCCCTCCACCTCATCCCCAAGTCATTTGCTTTGCATTCTGGATATTATTTCCTCTTATCTTCTCTATGACTAAACTGACAATTCAACACTTTCTAGGATAGCTCTCCCCTAATTTCTATCTCTGTCCACATTCCCCTCAGCATATAAGAATTCCTTAAAATGCCCATCTTACAAATACAAAACAAAACAAAACACCTCTGTTATCATTCTGCCACCAGCTACCACTTTCATATTATCTTGCACATCAACACTTTCTAAAGGGACTGGTTGATTTTGCTATTTCACTTCCTCACATGGAATCCTTCATACTGCACTCCATTGCCTCAGGACAAAATACTGAAGAAACAACCCCTTTTGTCAAAATACTGTTCTTCTCTATCTTTGTCAAACCTGATGGTCACCTCTCTGACTGTGCTTTACTTGGCCTCTGAGCAGCATTTAACCCTGGTGACCATGCCCATTTTATAGAAATACATTTTGTTCTGGTATCTGCTAGGAGGAATGTTCTTCCTACGCACAGGCTACTCCTTGCCAAGATCTTTTGCCAACTTGTCATCTTCTGTTTGACTTCTAAGTGCTGAAGTGCCTCCTGGGCTTTGTCCTTGTCACCTCTTCACTATCTGCACACTCTCCATCCATGACCTCCTTCACTTCTCTCATCGGGTACTGCACATGTCAATGAATCCCAAATATCTCTCTGCAGCCCTGTCTTCTCCTCAGCTCAAGATCTGTATGTCTATTTGTTTATTTGGCATCACACGCATGATCAATAAACATTTAAAACCTGCCATGTGAAAAACAGAATACTTACCTGTACACTGCTCCCATTCCCAACCAGATCTTTCTTCAGTAAACCATACCACTCCATAACCAGTTGGCCTAGCCAAAATACACACACACACACACACACACACACACACACACCTATGACATACATCTAATTCATCAGCAAATCCTATTGATCATACCTCTAAAACATACATAAAATTTATTCACTGTTTTCTCTGCTAAGACAACACAGAGAAAAACATGCCTATTTCTCACTTGGACTATTACTATAACCTCCTAAATAGTTTTCCATTTTATATCTTAATTGCTTTTTTTCTTTACAAAATAAAAAATAGAAATATTATTTGTAGTATCACTCTCTTGTTTAAATCTATCCCTTATGGTAGTTAGAATAAAAATCTTATTTGTATTCTGCTTTGGCCTATGATGTAATCATATTACTTCTCTGGCCTCATTTCTTACTAGTTTTCCCTTGTTAGTTCCACTGGTCTTTTCACTGAATGTACTAGAGAGTATTTAAATAAATACTGGAGTATTCTTTTCCACAATTTGTACATGGATAGTTCCTTATTTTGATTATTCATTTAAATTCATATCTTTATTTAGCTAGTTGACATAACAAACCAATCCAAAGTCTCAGGCTTAACACACACATGAACACAAAGACACACACACATTTATCCACCACACACATACAGTTCAATTTCACTCAGTGTGTGTGTGTGTGTGTGTGTGTGTGTGTGTGTGTGTGTGTGTTGGGCAGATTTGTTCTGCACCACAATGTGCTAAGGGGTTTCTTTTACTTAGTGGCTCCAACATAGAACCTGGAGATCCCCACCTCGAGATCCTCTGCATCTTGTCTATATCACATTTAGGGAAGAGAGTTTATGGGCCAGCCCCAATGTATATTCCATCAATGTTTCTCCATGTTCTATTGGCCAGATTTCAGTCATATGGTCACCTTAAAGACATGACAGGCTAGAAAATATGGCTTAGTGGTTTCCCAAAGGGAAAAGAAAAAAACATGAATATTGGTGATTAACAGCAGTCCTTGACATACCACTTAACCAAATAGTCATCCAGTAACATTTATTCCTGTCATCTACATTGATTATATACAAAGCCCTTTGTACTACATTATATTTAATGGTTTACTAATTAGTACTAATCAGTCATGTATTATGTATTAATTAATATTTTTATTGTTTCCCTTCAGAAAAAAATAAACTTCATAATGACAAAGCCCCTATCTGTAGTGTTTTTTATTGTACCCTTAATTCCTAGATACAATTCTTGATTTGTACATATTAATATCTTAGTAAAAATCTTTAAACATTTAGAAGGTCTTCCTTGGTGTATGTCCAAGATTAGGATAATACAGCTTGTTTGACAAATCCATGAACACTGTGTATTAAGAGAGACAAATGCAATGAGATTTATTTCCTTTATCCCTTTTAGTAACTTAGTGAGAAGTAAGTTCAAAGCTAACTAAGCTCTTCTGATTGAATTCATTGGAAGATTAGGCCAATACTAGAAGTTGAATTTGGAGATCTTCCTATGTCTAACAAGGTCACAGTTTTTACATAGGGAGCCTCCATTGAGCCAGAGCTGTATAGATCTTCCCTGTGCTCCTTTTCTTAAAATACATACATAGATCATTTCAGGATAAGTTTTTCTCTAGCATAATTCATTGATGGTGTGTGTATTCCAGCTAGCTACAATCTAGGAACAGTTCTCAGTTCTAGGAAAAATGTGAGGGAGCATGTACTTCACTAATTCTCTTTTTAATGGTTTTAGCCAATACATTTTAGAGACTTTAATATCTGTACTCTAAAGTTTTAGCATCCATGCATACCATGTTTAATAGTATCCAGTAAAAAAAATAATAAGTCTAAAGGCCAATTACTTATCAGGTGTAAAGGGGGTGGAATTTAAACAAACAAAACAAAATAACACAATGGAACACTACACTGCTGTAAAAAAGGAGGGATTCTTACCATTTGCAACAGCATGGATGGAACTGGAGAGCATTATACTAAGTGAACTAAGCCAGTCAGAGAACGATAAATATCACACAATCGAACTTATTTGTGGAATATAATGAGCAACATAACCTGATGAACAAAAATAGATCCAGAGACAGAGAAGCATTGATCAGACTGTCAAACTTCAGAGGGAAAGTAGGGAAGGGTTGGGGTAAGGGGGAGAAATCAACCAAAGGACTTGTATGCATGCATATAAGCATAATCAATAGACATGGGCACCAGGGGGTGAGGGCATGAATGGGGGTTCAGTAAGGAGTAGAAATTGTGGGATAAGGACATATATAATACCTTAATCAAAAAAGAAGGCAGCCAGACATCCCTCTCACAATCCAGGACTGCTGGTTCCCAACTGCTCACCTGCCTGCCTTCCTGATTGCCCCTAACTGCTTCTGCCTGCCAGCCTGATCACCCCCCTAACCACTCCCATGCCAGCCTGATTGATGTCTAACTGCTCCCCTGCCAGCCTCTTTGCCCCCTACTTCCCTCCTCTGCCAGCCAGGTCACCCCTAAATGCCCTCCCCTGTAGGGTTTATTACCTCCAACTGCCCTCCCTTATAGGCTGGTGCCTCCCAACTGCCCTTCCTTGCAGACCTGGTCCCTCTCAACTGTCTTCCCTTGCAGGCCTGGTGCTTTCCAACTTCCCTCCCTTGCTGGCCACCTTATGGTGGCCATCTTGTGTCCACATGGGGGCAGCCATCTTGTGTGATGGAGTGATGGTCAATCTGCCTATTACTTTTTTATCAAATAGGATAGAGGCCTGCTACATGGGTAGAGGCCAGCTGGTTTGCCCTGAAGGGTGTTCCAGATCAGGGTGGAGGTTCCTCTGAGGCATGGGGTGGCCTGAGTGAGGGGTCTGTGGTTGTTTGCAGGCCAGCCATGCCCCCTGGCGATCCAAGTGGAGGCCTGGTATCTGGAATTTATTTACCTTCTACAATTGAAACTTTGTAGCCTGGAGAGGAGCTAAGCCCCCTGCTCACGCTGTGGCTGCCATCATTTCTGTTTATGTATCTTCTATAATTGAAACTTTGTAGCCTTGAATGGAGGTCTAGGCCAGCCAGTGTGTGTGGAAAGCTTGGCTTCCATTGTGGGGAAAACCCAAGCCTCTCAACTGTTCTCTGTGGCTGCAGCCATCTTGTTTGGGGTTAATTTGCATACTATCTCTGATTGGCTAGTGGGTGTGGTTGGTGGGCATGGCTGGTGGATGTGACTTGAGCTGAGTGATGGTTAATTTGCATATTAATCTTTTATATGTTAGGATTATATATGAGTCAAAAGAAACACTTTTCTATCTTAATACATAATAGCAAAATCCTGACATTATAGCAAGTGAAAAAATTATTAGTCTTTAATAAGTAATATAGTATATGTTATTATGTGCATATAATAAGAGCTCAGGAATCTTTATATTGAAAAATGCAATATAGATACTTCACTATTTCCATTTTTAAGTTCCTATATTTCCCTCAAATTCCCATTTTTCAATAATACACAATTTGTGGAGGTTATTTCAATTGTAATGTCTCTAGGATTTGAAAAGGATTGTACTCTTATGCTAGTAATTGGTGTGCATAAAAGCTTTTTGGTGTTTTTAGTCTGTATTTCCTTTTATTATATGAGACAACCTTTAATTCAAGGTGATTCCATGAAGTTATTTTTGCAACTTTTCTCAAGTATTTTTCACAATTTTATATTCAATCAGACAGCTTTCTTCCTGAACCCAGAATCAAACAAGCATGTTGGTAAGTTAGAATTTATTTATTTCATCCTACAAATATATATTTTTTCATCTTTTCTATTCTCAAGAAGCATGTATTAAAGGTAGACTATTCATTTTCCTTAAGTATACAGTGATAAGTAAAACATAGTGTTTAATCTCAAAGACTTATAGTTTTGTTAGAAAGCCAAATAAAGAAGCCAAAATCAAATTCTCAAAATATATAATAAAAATGCATGCAAATTATTAGGAAACTGGTTTAGTTTTTATCCAAATTACACTGTTTAGAAGGAGGAATGCTTGAATTAAATCCCACCTGATGAGAAGAATTCACTGGTCAGAATCTAGAAATGAATCACAGTGCGTGGGAATTACTGATTTGTGAAATAGCACAGTAAATTTAGGTGTGGTGAATATCTGAGTATTTCAGTGGGTAAAACTGAATTGCGTGAGAAAAAAAAGCTAAGCAAGACTAGATCAAAAAGAATTTTGTATTCCACATTAAGGAATTTACATTTGTCTTCTATGGAAATGCATTTGTAGTTCACCAAATTCCAAAATGTCTAAAGTAATTTAAACATAGGGATTCTATAATCATATTTTAGTATGAGAGCTATCACTATTAAAGATTGAGGAATGGAATCTAATAAATAATTGAAGACCAATTAGGATGACTTATAGCTCTAATACTTCTATAACATCATGATTAAACCATTGTCTTTAATTTTAAAACATAGTAATTCTGAATAGTTAATAAAATATTAACATGAAAAATAATAATAAAAATGAACTAAAATTTTAATAGATCAGAGATGGAAAATACCCAGCAATTCCACTTTTGAAGGAAACAAAATTACTATGTTGAAGAGATATATGCTCCCCCATGTTTACTGCAGCATTATTTACAATAGTGAAGACATGGAAAAAACCTAAGTGCCCACAACAGCAGAATGAATAAAGAAAATAGTGTTTATATTTACACACACACACACACACACACACACACACACACACACACATACACACACACACGGAATACTATTCAGCCATAAAAAATCATCCATTTGCAACAACATGGATGGACTTAGAAGGTTTTATGCTAAATGAAATACAATCAGACAGAAAAAGACAAATACCGCATGATTTCACTTATACCTTGAATTAAAAAAAAGAGACATAGTCCAGTAGTGAGATTCAGAGATTAAGTATTGATCTATGAATCAGAAAATCATGGTTTAATTTCTGGTCAGGGCACATCAGATTTTGGGATCAATCTCTAGTGTGGGATGTGTAGGAGGAAGCCAATCAATGATTCTCTCTCATTATTGATGTTTCTATCGCTCTCTACCTCTCCCTTCCTTTCTGAAATCAATAAAAATATACATATATATATATATATATATATATATATATATTGAAAATATATTTTATTGATATTTTACAGAGAGGAAGGGAGAGAGAGAGAGAGAGAGAGAGAGAGAGAGAGAGAGAGAGAGAGAGAGCCAGAAACGTCAATGAGAGAGAAACATCGACCAGCTGCCTCTTGCACACCCCCTACTGGGGATGTGCCTGCAACCAAGGTACATGCCCTTGACCGGAATCGAACCTGGGACCTTTCAGTCCACAGACCGACGCTCTACCACTGAGCCAAACTGGCTTTGGCTAAAAATATATTTTTAAATGGAGAGATAGATCATATCTTCTTCAGAGTAACTGAAGCAGTGGAGGATAGAGATAGAATTGTATAAAAGTTGTCATATGGTGAGAAGGCAGGGCGGAGCCAACTCCTGACTCCATGCTGTACTGTGGGGCAGGGCAGAGCTATCCTCCATTTTGTGTAACTGAACCCTAGCCCTAACCCAACCAATCAGGGTCAACCAAAGCAGTGACATCACCACCCCTATAAAACCCATTGATATGTTAAATTCTTTCTCCCACCACAATGTTGTTGGTATACATGGGACCGGGCTAGGGCTAGTTTGAAATAAATACAGGCTTTCTGCAATTGCATCGGATTTGGCTCCCTAGTAGTGTTTGGGGATCATGACACTTGGGCAAATCAATGGTTCTAACTTCTAGTTATATTATAAATGCTACTTATTGAGGATATAATATACAACATGACTACTAATGAGTGTAGATAAACTTTTGTATGGCATATTTGAAATTTGTTAATCTATAGATCTTAAAAGATCTCATCACTAGGAAAAATACTTTTTCTGTGTACTTTTCATCTATATGGGATAATGAATGCTAACTAAACTTATTGTGATAATATGTAAGTCAAGTTATTATGCTGTGGAAGGAAGGAAGGAAGGAAGGAAGGAAGGAAGGAAGGAAGGAAGGAAGGAGGGAGGGAGGGAGGGAGGGAGGGAGGGAGGGAGGGAGGGAGGAAGGAAGGAAGGAAGGAAGGAAGGAAGGAAGGAAGGAAGGAAGGAAGGAAGAAATTGAAAAACATGAAGGATAGTAATCAGGAATTTCCATATTTTCAGAGCCATTAAGTTTCTTGCAGAATTAGTGAAAAAATCTACAAAAAAATCAGTTTGCAGAATATCATGGGTAGATGAAAGATTCTAAAAATTTAGAAAAGGGGAAAATAGAGTGTATGTATTGAGATGTTATCATACTTCTAAATTGAAAAAATTATAAATTAAAAAATGAAGTGCTGCTTTAAACACAAAGAAAAAATAATTTTCAACTCAGAAAGCTTAATGAAAATTATCAGTCAAATTTGGATGCAAAATTATGACATTTTCAATCATTTAATGCTCCTTTTATTAAATATGTTGCTGCTGGGTACATGTTCACAAAATGAATAAAAAGGAAAAAAACAAGGGTTCAAGAAACAAAAGACTGAATATAGAAGAGACTAGACTCCTTATTTAGGAGTCTTGGGACTACTTAGGGAGGAAGAGAAAAGTAAGAACAAAACAATCATCAACATGCTTAGAGAGCAAAGGAGTCCAGTCTAGAAGGAACATACTCATTAAACAGATAGATGGAATGGATTACCTGATTAATATCTTGCTTACCATCTTATTGGGAAATAAGGTTCTCTTAAATTTTAACATGTATATTGGCCTTTACAGTTTCTTAACAAAGCCAAAATATTTGCATTGTCTTTATCCTATACCAAGTCTTGCAGTTAGCAGCTCTCTGAGGATTCTTACACCCCTGACCCCACCCTTCCACACACACACACACACACACACACACACACACACACACACACACCTGTCCCTTATTCTTCCTGCCAAAGATGAAGAAATTACCTTAAAATATGCCTGCATATGAACAAGGAAAGCAATCTCTAAAATAAAAGGCATAGTAGTTTCCTTGAGGTGTATGGATACTTGGAGTATAAAATAAAAAATTACTAAACCCAAATTGTAAAACTTTAGGCTATTGGCCCAAGGCAAAATACACACCTCCCAGCTGCCAAAAAATAATCTAGAAGGACTGGAATCCAGGTTCTTCTCCCTTCCCTCAGGGAACCATCACAAGCAAAAGCATAGTACTAAAGGAATAAAAGATGAACGCACAAGAAAAAGCACAGAATATCTGAGATCTACAAGCACTAAGAAAGAAACCCAGAAAATGTTATACTTTGCCTGTATCTATAAAAGCCTGGAGAAATTTTCAAAATAGAAAAAGATACCAGACTCAAAGTGTCAGGGTACATCTTATGAAAAAAAAGAAGACGATAAAATCTGAAAATATCAAAGTCAAGGAACTATTTAATTACTTCCAGAAGAACAGCAGATAACCAAAACAAGTAAGAGTTTTATTAATATCAAATTTCTCTATGTAAATAAGGGGTGGCAGAAGATCAGTAAGTAAGGACCTTTAATTGCACACCTAAGAAAATAATTGCATGTAGTTAAAAACAAATGTCAGGCAAACAGGATCTGAGATGATTTATCAGAAAATAATTGTTTTTTTTTATTATGAGGGGGCAAATATAAATAAGAAACTGTATTCTAGCAATAAAAAATCAATTCATAAATCCAAGAGAAAGGAACATAAAGTATATGAGAACTAAGAATGAACAAAGATCATACTGAGGTATACGCTTTTCTAAAAAAGTAGTGACAAATAAGACCAAGTAGCCATGATTACTCAAATAAAATTGCTGGTGATTGAACTAGAGGGAAGGAAGGCTTTTCAGTTCTTCTCTTCTAGGTCCTTTGGCTGTTTAAATTGGCACATGGCAGGTTAACCGGAGGAAAATTAACTTCATACTAGGGGAGCCTCACAAAGACATGAGAGGAGAAAGGGCTTCAGGTAGTTGAGGCATCCTGAGCTAAGAAGAGCCAGTAAGGATCTGGAAATTCAAAAGGAAAAAAGACAATGCACAGGAAGGTGGGAAAAGCAAACGTTTGATAAACAAGTTTACCATGCCCTGCACAGACAGTGGGACAGAGAAAACTTTGAACAAGCTTGCCCTGTGGGTGGTTGCCCTCAGCTAACTATACCTGCCTAGCCCATACTCTTAGTAGTTATCTTATATCCTTTTCAAAATGAAATAAGTAGAAAAATAGCAATGGAATGGGAAATTAAACAATATTAATAATTTTCTTAAAGTACTTGTTATAAGGAAAACAATAAACCCATAAACTGAAAATACAAATTTTTCTTGAGCAAACACAAAACAATCATGAAATAAAAAATTCATCAAGCCAATAGGCCTAACATATTCCCATAATCAATTCATAAAAACTGTGTTTTCGCTCTAAAATATAATAAAATTAGAAAGCAATGGCAAAACACAGCTTAAAACTGTTCATAAGCCTAAAAATGTAAATAATAATTAAAATAAAAAAATTGTAAAATTTACCAGCATATGCTTAGAGATTATTAACAATGAAATATTTGCTATAAATTTTATTTGATTTGTTAGACATTAAGAAAACTTAAAAATCATTTTAAAAATATAGACAAGCAAAGAAGTAAAATGACCTGAAGAATAGCATGGATTAAAATAGAAAAGTAAGAATAGATAACAAATTAGAGAAGTAAAACAATAAAAATTGGTATGTCTAATATACAAATCCTGGTTCCTTGGACAGAGTATTTAAGGCAAATAAATATCCCACAAATTTAAAGAAAATGGAAAAAAATATTCAATAAATAACCAAATATAACATAAGGTAAATTATTACACATATTATAGGTTAAAAAAAGTAAATTAAACATAAAAAGCTAAAAATAACACTATCTAAGTCTGTGTGAGTTGCTATAACAGAATATCACAGATAGCTCACAAAGCACAAAAATGTATTTCTCATGGTTCTGGATGCTGAGAACTGCCAGTCAAGGTACTCGCAGATTGAGGAGCTGAGGAGAGCCTTTCCCGGTTCAGCGATGGCTGTCTTCTTGCTGTGTTCTCCTGTGGCAGAAAAGGTGAGAGATCTTTTCGGATTCTTTTAAAAGAGCAGTATTCTATTAATGAAGGCTCCACCCCCATGGCCCACCCACTTCCCAAAGATGCCCCATCCTAATAGAGAAAAGTAGAACATAAAGACTGAGGAAAACTCTAGAAACCTAGGCCCACACAGACGCATCATTAGCAATGTGGGAGGCATGTGGTACACTGAAAATAAGCATGGTAACAATCCAAATCCATCTCCTGACTAGATAAACTCAAATGCCAACAATCACAGCTTGACGAAAGCAACAAGCCCAATTCCAGACTTCCTATACCTTCCTGAGTCACTTCTGTCTATTCCCATGATGTCTGCTATTCAATTAAAATTAGACACAGACCAAAAAAAGGAGGGATGAGGGGGCGGGGGATGTGGGATGTGGGGAACAAGTCCCATTGTCAAAAGAAAAGCGTAGTTTAGTGGTCAAATTAATATTAAAATTGTATTCTATTTTCTATCCATTAGTATTTTTTTTATCAAAATGTGATTTCGGTATGAGCAACATAAGCATTATCTTGTAACTTGTTTAAAATGCAAATTGTCATGCTGCCTCTGAGGCTTGTTGAATCAGAAACTCTTGGGTGGGACCCAGTAAAATGTTATCACAAGCTCTCTAGGATATTAATATACATAGGAGTTTGAGAAGCATCATAGTAGAGGAATCACTAAGCCAGTCTACAGTTATTTCCTTGAAACTTTAGAATTGTTCAAAAATAGAGAAAGTGTTCTATGAATATTGACATGTGCCAATCTATACAAATTCGTGTGGGACCTAAATGAGAAAGATTTTTTTTTTCCATTTTATCCTCTTGGGCTTTTCTCATCCCAGCTGAAAATCCTTTAGTTTCATAGAAAGAAAGCTTATGGTGGCTACTGACCTTCCAATGGCACATGTGACAGATTTGACTGGTCTATCACAGATGACATTAGAGAACTTTGATCTGATTTTGCAATAAAACTTATTTTTAGAAGATTAACTGTATGATCCCCTCACAATACAATTTACTGATGGGAGATAGCGCATTTTGAAAATGAAATAAATGTTACACAAGTCTGTCCTCGGTTTTGGATTTCCCTCTAAAATTTAATAATGGTCTCTTTCTAAGGCACTTACTAGTGTTATAAGTACTAGAGATTGCTCATAATATTTAACATCTGGAACATATGCTGGCAGACGAGCAGCAGCTCACAGTAACTCATCAATCATGATATAAAAGTGCTTACTGCACCATTTCATGAGCTCAAGTGGAGTATATTTCATTTTCACGGAGTCAAAAATAGAGACAGAGATAAAATAAACAAAAAATAGTAGCGTGTGAATAGCAATGTATGCAATTAAATATACTAACTTGATCAAATAAAAGAATGATTAGCATTCTGCCTCAACTTTTATAATGGAGACAGTGTATAATACAAAAGTGTGCTACTAAACTTAGAAAAATGTCTTCTCATTCATGAAAAATTAGTGCAATATTTGTCAGTCGTCCCTATCACATTAGTCATTCATCCTAACAGTCTATTACAGAAATGTTCAGGGTCCTCTATCTAGCTCAGAAGTGTTATAGGCAATTTAAATACTAGTGCATGGATCTTATTAATAAAATGATGGAAATAAAATAAAATTAGAAAAGATAAGTGACAGTTTAACATATCTTTACTCGGAACCTATTATGCTGCTGATAAAAATAGATATATTTCCACTTAAAAAGCTGAAGTTTGACTTTCCCACTTCCTTTTCTTACTTCATCTGCCACGCAGGTCTGGGACTTTAAAAGATGTGCAGCCTTTATGGACCAGGACTCATTTTCTCGTCTGACTTTAAAGACCACTTCTCCTCAGAATCAGAGTGAGGCAAGGGACTGCCATTATTTCTTACTACTGAAAATCCGTGTTAGCAAGCCATTTCAGCCCTAACGGGTTTGGCTCAGTGGATAGAGCGTCAGCCTGTGGGCTGAAGGGTCCCATGTTTGATTCCAGTCAAGGGCATGTACCTTGGTTTCAGGCACATCCGCAATAGGAGGGGTGCAGGAGGCAGCTGATCGATGTTTCTAACTTTATTCCTCTGTCTTCCTCTCTGTTAAAAAATAAATAAAATATATATTTAATAAAACATATCAAAATTAGAAAAACATTGTATGTCTCTCATGCTATAGATTTTCTCAGATCCTTTAGGGCTCTTACCTTACAAATGTTATGACAATGTAAATGACTACTCTCTGTACAACCCGTTTGGAGAAATCAACAATATTTTTACAAAACAGCTGGTTTAACTAATGAATGAACTACAAATTGGCTTCAGGTATGGAACTACTGAAAGCTGCAGCAAAACAAGGCGAGGCGCTGGGGGAAACTGTGGCAGCTGACCTAGTGGGAAGGTGCTTAGAATATAACAATAGGAAATGTGTTGTTGTTTTTAAAGAGAAAGAAACAAAACAAAAAAGAAAGTCTTACTTTTTATGACTTCATGGATAGAATAAGTCATGTGAAATAAATTATGTTATGTGAAATAAGTTAGTCAGAGAAAAACAAATACCATGTGATCTTACATATTTGTGGAATCTAAACAACAAAATAATTTAATGAATAAAATAGAAACAGAAGCATTCATAGAATAGATTCACAGCTGTAAGAGAGGAGGCTGGTTGTGGGGCTGAGTGAAAAAAAAATTGCTCAATGGGATAAAATAAACAAAAATAGTAGCATGTAAGTAAAAATGTATGCAATTAAGTATACTAACTTGATCAAATACTAGAATGATTAGTATACTGCATCAAATATATATATATATATATATATATATATATATATATATATATATGAGAGATACATATATACACATCCTATATAATACAAGCCTAATATGCTAAGTGTCTGGTTGTCCAGTCGGCCATTCAAGCAATTGCTATAATATCTTAAAATAAAAACAGTATATCCAATGTTTTTCACTGTGTATAATAATAAAAATGTCATGCTTTAATAATTCTAATACTAGAGATAAGATGCCAACAAAATAAATCTGTTTTGAAACTGTGATCTTGAATTTTTTATATAAATATTTGTGCTAGTTTTCTAGCCTGATAAAGTATATATATAGATATCTGGACTTCACTTAGACAGAGGCAACCTATCTCACATGTACAATTAATGAATTTGTAGACAATATTCATATAGATCGGATGGAATAGTACAGAATGGACAATAATACAGTTGTGTGGATTTGTGACATCCTAACAAAATTTTGTCATTATTAAATAACAATACACAAAAAATATATCAGATAATAAAATTATGTCAATTTGAGTGGAGTATTCTAGTCATATCACTTGGCTGCTCAGCCAACATCTAGATGAAGACCCTGATGATCTATTGACCATGTCAGAATGTAGTCTGCAAGGAAAGACAGAATCAGAGTTTTGAAGGATTTTGACATGCATAAAAAATAAGCCAAATTTAGTAACATTAAATCTGATAATAATAAATACCAACTTCTGCATATGTTCTGGGTAGAATGCAATTATGTAACATTCTGTGAAATAAATTATTTTTATATATTCTAAAAAATATTTTTATTGATTTCAAAGAGGAAGGGAGAGGGACAGAGAGATAGAAACATCAACAATGAAAGAGGATCAGTGATTGGCTGCCTCCTGCCAAGCCCCACGCTGGGGATCTAGCCCAGAACCCAGGCACATGCCCTGACTGGGAATTAAACCTTGACTTCCTGCTTCATAGATTGACACTCAACCACTGAGTCATGCCCGCTGGGCCAAAAATGAGGTTTAGAGGGGGGGAAAAAAAGGGTCTTTTAAGTACAGTGTCCCCAACATCCCTGACTAGAAATGCATCCTCTCTCAGTCCCCTGTCCCTTTCTGCCGTTGCCTTACAACAAGGAGAGCAATGTTCCCAGGGCTCTCACTGAAATAAGAATGAATGTCCTGGCTCTGAGTCTCCTGAAGATGAGTTTCTCTTGAGTATTTACAAATATTCTTTATAACACTAAGATCCATTAATAAAAGTATAAAAAGGACTTACAAAATTCATTTAAATCCCTCCCACAGCCAACTTCACATGAAAACTGCTTTTTCTCCTCACACTTTTAGCCTCTACCCCTGACCACTTTGCTTTCTGCCAAAAGAGAGAAGTATTCTGGAAATTCTTGCTGCATCAACTTCCAGGGGAAAAAATTAATAAAAACTGATCAGGAAACAGAATAGATGCTTTTTAGGAAAGAGGTTTTCAGTGATATCAGTGATGAGATAAGTAAGGAGAAGTGACTCGACCAAAGCACTGAAGAGTGTGGTTGAGTAACTCCAAAGAATATGGGACCATATGGGAAGGAAGCTATTCAGTGTTAGTGATGTTAATCTTTGGTGATGTGGAGATCTACAACATATGTCTGTGAAATGATAAACTTTGTAAACTTCCTCATGAAATATGTTAGTAAAGCTATTCGATGGCCATTCTAGTTCTCCAGCAGTCTTTTTGGCTAAATGAGTTAACCTAGTCATAGTGCTAAGCAAATTTGAAATATAGTTTAATTCAACAACTCATATACTGTTGCAACCAAACATAAATTAAAAACAATTCTTGAAACATTTTAATATGACAATTATTTAAAGAAAGTACACTTCAATTTGCTTGAATGACATTTATATAGTACATATTTTGCTTGACCTGAAAATCTTTACATTATTATATGATGGTTTAAAACTCAACACATTTCAGTAAAATAAAAATGGTGCTAAAAATGAATAAGATTAAGACAAAATCTTCTATGTTAAAAAATAATAAAGATCTTTAGGATAAGACTATTAACATTATTTAATCATGAACACAATTGAACTTTCTCATGGATGCATGTAGAAGATTGTTAGTTTAGAATTAAATTTAAATTGAAAATCATTAGTAAAAGATTCTCTTTCCGGTTAACAGGAAGGCGTTTTAATCTGCATTTAAAAATTAGCAGTGAAATATATGCAGGAAAATATGGTATTAACTAAAAATTTATAAAACATAATATGTGTTTTTAAATGACTCTATTATTTCTTTAATTTAAGATAAGAAAATTCAATTTATGTTCTATGAAGAAATCAGCCATTAGAAATATAGTGTTTGATTTCAACCATTAGAACTAACTTCCAACTGGATATATATATATATATATATATATATATATACTCATTAGATTGAAACAGTTTTCAACCCAAATTGTTGTCCTTTGTCTTTTAGTCTTCGCCAGATACAGTTAAAGTAACTATATATTACTATTTTGGAATAAAGGCTACAGGAGAGCTTTGTAATTATTTATACCTCGGGGCAAGGTTGAAATAGCAATTTGATCAAGTTTTAGCATCATGAACTTTAGCACAAGTGATACATTTTGGGCCCATAGTGTTCTCTTTAATAATGGAAATTAAAGAAGGTTTATAAATAAAGTTAAGAAATACATTGTATGTGCAATTAAGCTAATAAATACTGATTAAAATTATAGACTTTAAATGTCATCTGCGAAGAGTTCACAGCTGAAATCATAGAAATAGATAAAATTATTTAAAATCCTATATAATAAAGATGTAATATGCAAACTGACCATTACTCTAACACACAAGATGGCAGTCCCCATGTGGTCAAAGATGGCCTCCCTCATGTGGACACAAGATGGCTGTCACAAGATGGCCAGCAGGGGAGGGCAGTGGGGAGGGACCAGGCCTGCAAGGGAGGACAGTTGGGGGCTATCAGCCCAACATGGGAGTACAGTCATGGGTGACCTGCCTGGCAGAGGAGGGCAGTTAGGGAAGACCAAACCAGTAGGAGAGGGAAATTAGGGGCAATTGGGCTGGCAGTGGAGCATTTAGGTGTCAATCAGGCTGGCAAGGGAGTGGTTAGGGGATGATCAGGCAGGCAGAAGCAGTTAGGGGCAATCAGGCAGGCAGGCAGGCAAGCGGTTAGGAGCCAGCAGTCCTGGATTGTGAGGGGGAATCCCAGATTAGAAAGGATGCAGGCTGGGCTGAGTGACACCCTCCATGCATGAATTTTGTGCACCAGGCTTCTAGTGAGTACATAAAAGTAGAAGAGTAAAAGGAGAAAATGATGTAGGATACCAGCACAGATGAGTGGATAAAGAGTATTCTTTGAAGATGAGAAATGAAGAATGGTTTATAATTTTTAAATTCACCAAAAAACCACCACAAAAAATAGAATAGAGTAATATGGCAGAAATCAATCAACTAACCAACCAACCATTCACCAATAAAACACACACACACACACACACACACACACACACACACACACACAAATAAAACACCAAATTGACAGAACAATAGTATTTAATGTTGTATAGTTTTGAAACAAAAATTAAGTTGTGCCAAAACAGGCTTGGCTCAGTGGATAGACCGTTGGCCTGTGGACTGAAAGGTCCCAAATTCGATTCTGGTCAAGGGAATGTATCTTGGTTGAAGGCACATCCCTAGTGTGGGATGTTCAGGAGACAACGGATCAATGTCTCTCTCTCTCATGGATGTCTCTCTCTCGATGTTTCTAACTCTCTATCCTTTTCCCTTTCTCTTTGTAAAAAAATCAATAAAATATTTTTAAAAAATAAAAATATAGGCCTGGTATTCTTCTAATTATCTTCAGCTAATTTCTCAATCATCTGTGTATTTTCAAAACTTCTTTGCAATTTATTTGGAGCTTGGAGCTAAGATTAGTTCAATAAATTGCAAAAGACAAAATAAAAAATGAATGCAAAGAAAAGGCATTGTAGTGGTTCTTTAATGTTTTCACATTTAATGTTGACGTGTGATGCTCCAATAACAGAGTTCCCTGTCCAGGGAGTCCACTATTGCTTAAGCACTGGGATTGATGTTAAAACACCTACCCAACTATTAGAATGATTTATTTTAAATATCATCAGAAACATAGAAAGTTAATACTTACACATGAATAAATTAATGATATCCCAGGCTTAACAGTGTATCACATGTTTATAAATATAGAATCCTTGATATTAGTCAATCATTCATCTTTATTCCCTACATTCTCCTTACAGTTAAGTACAAAGAGATTGGATGCAATTTTAATGCTGTGAAACCTCTGTAAACATTTTCTTATGGCAATCAAGGTGCATATTCTAGTAAATCAAATTTTCCTGCATTAGGTAAAAGCTTAAACATTGGTTTTATGAAGAACCATTAAGGACATACATCAGGTATACATGATTGTGGTATAGAATTGATTTATTTAAAAAAAAACTCTGCATTTTAAACAAAAAATGAAATATATCTTCATATAAATGTTCTCATAATATAAGTTTATTGTATTACAGAAATACAAATAATAACAGATTTTATGAGTTGTCATGAAATATTTATTGTACATATTTCTTATGCATCATAACAAAATGTTATTCCAAATACAGTATATAAAATTCACAGAGTATGATTCAGGGTACTTATATTCTTTCTACATTAACTTTTTAAACATTTCACTGCATTTTTTTTAAGTAATGTCATGATCTATAATACCACTGTCGCCACCTAAAAAGTGATATCATTAAAACTTTATGTGATTTGCATATGCCTAGATTAGTTTGTTAAAGGCTGATAATATGATGCTGTACAAGAAAAAATAAAAAAAATTATTTAAAATATCATTGGAGAGTTTATCACTCTTGAACGATATTATCTTTAAAAGTTAGATGAAACAAATGTTGTGTTCATTAAGTAACTATAATTTCTTATCAATCCCAGGGGCTCTCTGATATATTCCATAGATGTGGATTGAAAAGAAATCATTAAAAGTCATCCATGCTTCCTTTACTGTGTCCCTTTCTGTTCATTTAAGAGTAACAGCTTCAAGGAGTAGGCTTCTTGTCATGCTAAGGAGCTTTGCTGTCTCTATAACTGTATTTAATTGTTATGTCAAGTGAGAGCCATTCAGTCATGATAATAAAAATAAATTTTCATAGCAGCTGCCTTTAGGAATTAATTGTAATATATTAACTATTTTGATCTGTGCTCACCAGAGAGTAAATTTTCCAGATTGTTTTCAACATGGTAGAATCAATAACTAGGTTTCAAGTCATCATATCAAATTTTAGTTAAAATCAATTAAATGCTCAAATAAAGTTTATGGAAACAGTCCAAATTTTACATGGGAGTAATAAAATAAATTTGATTTAAATAATCATTTCTGTGAGAATGAGATTCTCCAAAGCGTTTTATTCATTTTATTTTATTTTGCCAAATCTAGCTTCAATATCAAGCATAAAAACAGATGTACAACTTCCTATCAAAACCTCTAAGTACACTGAAGTATGCCTAAACCTGTTTTATTCTTTCATAACTCAGCTTAAGTTTTACTGAATCCTCTAAAATCCTTTCTAGAACCCAAAATAACAAATGAGCATGGAATTAAGTGATAATAACTGCTATTTATAGCAGTTTACCATGTTTCAGACTCATCTCTAAATTATTTACTGTAATGCTTCCAAAGCCTTAAAAAGATGCGATTGCCATAGAAATTTTTCTTATGAGAAAATGCATGCTTGGAAAAATAATAAATAATTTGGTTATTTTTCTATCGCTTATAAGTTGTGGGGCTTGAATAGTGTCTCAAGTAATTCATTCATCCAACAAAGGCTGAATGTCTCTCTGTGTCTGACACTGTCCCAGCCACAAGGTTACAAAGATTCATAAGACAGGTCCCTGCCACCAAAAAGCTGAGAGTATATTTGATTCTAAAGCTCCTGACCTTTACCTGATGTAATGTTGCCAACTTCAGACACATTTTATCTAAATCTTTGATGCATAATTTTATAATCCCTTATTTTATCCAAAAAAATGAGTTCTTAATTACCGTATTTGCCGGCGTATAAGACGATTTTTTGGCCCTGAAAAATATGCCTCCAAGTGGGGGGTAGTCTTATACGGCGAGTATATAACAAACTCTGTATTTTGAATGGAAATGTTAGGGGGTCGTCTTATACGCCCAATCTCTTATACGCCGGCAAATACAGTATTTTTCTGGGCCAAAAAAATCGTCTTATACGCCGGCAAATACGGTAATATAATTTGAATGCAACTAAGGGGTTTAGATGCATGCACCAGTGAGGATCAGGATAATTCTAATAAAGAGGGAATATGCTAATTGACTGCCATGCCCTCAAAGATGGCAGTGCCCACAGTCACAAGATAGTGGCCCCCAGTCCCCTCAGCTCCTTCGGGATGGCAGGTGTGTGGCATGGCTGGGCCCACCCCCAGGTGAGTCCTGCTGCTCCCCACACCTGCCTCTGGAGTCTCCACATCTCCTAATTCCCCCAGCTGGCTTGGTTGGATGTACAGGAAAGCCTCAGATGGCAGCTACCCAGAAGCTCAGGGTTGCTCTGAGGTGCATGCTGCTCAGCTGCCCAGCCACCCAGAGCTGGCCTGAGGGACAGCCAAATGACTGAACAAGCAGGCTATGTGGGGCAACCAGGCCGCAGAGGTGTTAGTGAGGGATGACCAAATGAGGTGACCAGGCCGGGGTGGGCAGTTGGCATGGAGTGGGCAGTTGGAGGTGACCAGGCCAGCCGGGGAGGGAAAGAAAGGGGGAGGAGTTGGGGATAATTAGGCTGGCAAGGAGGGCAGTAAGAGTTTACTAGGCCAGCAGGGGGACAGTTGGGGGCAACGAGGCTGGCAGGAGGGGCAGTTAGGAGTGACCAGGCTGGCAAGGAGGGGGAGTTAGGGATGACCCGGCTGTCACTGAGGGGCAGTTAGGGACTATCAGGCCTGAACACAGAGGCAGTTAGGGGTGATCAGGTCAACAGAAGAGAGCAGTTAGGGGCAACCAGGCAGTCAGGCAGGTGAGCGATTAGAAGCCAGTGGTCCAGCATTGTGAAAGGGATGTTCTGGGTTGAAGAGGGTGCAGGCTGGGCTGAGGGGGACACCTCCCCCATGCACAAATTTCATGCACAAGGCCTCTAGTTATAAAATAAGCACATTAATTATTCTTATTTACAAAGTAATTTCAACAGGAAGCCAAAAAACACTTATCTGTATCTATGTAAGAAATCTCTTTTAGCATGCCATCAATGTTAAATGTCAATATATATATAACATTTACAGTGATATATTTTGCTATTTTTCATGTGGCAAAACAATCTAGAAACATTTCTATAATAAACTTGATGATCACAAGTTTAATGTCTTTAATATATAAGACAATAAATTTTTACCTTGGATGTCCAACAGAATCATTCTTTATTATTTTTTAATATATAAAAGAAAAATTAATGAGAATGTCCATAGATTGTAGCAGAGGTGGAAGAAAATCATCTCCAAGTTTAAAAACTGGCATGCAATTTGGGTAGAGGGATAGTTATGTAAGGAATATTTATAAATCTGCAGGGAAATAAAAGCTTCCTATAAATATATAAAAGGCTAATATTTAAATTGCTCCCTTGGGACTTCAACCAGGAAACCAGGAGTTCATCAATCCCTATGATGTGCACTGACCACGAGGGGGCGGCATGGGATGAAGGAAGGCCCCTGCTGGCAGCTGGAAGGCCCTGATTGGTCTTAATCGCTGGCCATGCCTATGAACCCTACCCATGCACACATTCCATGCACCTGGCCTCTAGTATAGAATAATAGGCAATGCACATAATAAGGCATTCAGACAAAGATTAAATATATTTGTGACAAGCAATCCTTAAAAAATGCTTAACTTCATTAGTATGGACATCAGGAAGGTCCCTCTGGTGTGGTAAAAAATAATTTCTCCTACTCATCATAGTCTTAATGCCCTGTCCAGATAGCAAGCTAGTTCTGTGACACAAATATTATGAAAGTTTTACTATTTAACTTACGTTTTAGAGCATTTCTTATTATCTGATTTTTTAAACTATATTTTTTATTGATTTTACAGATGATGGGAGAGATGTAAACATCAATGATAAGAGAGAATCATTGATTGCCTCTTTCTACATGCTCCCTACTGGGGATTGAGCCCATAACCTAGACATGTGCCTGACCAGGGATCAAACTCTGACTTTCTGGTTCATAGTTCTACACTCAACCACTGAAATATGACAGCTGGTCCTATCTAATTACTTATATATATTATTTATCTAATCAGGAAAAATAGAACAATTATTTATTCAATATTTATTGAAATCCTAATACATCTCAGGCATTGTGTGAAGCACTAGATTGTAAAATGATACTCTGCTTGCTTTCAAAAAGGTTTCATTTGGACAACAACAACAACAACAACAAAATTAAAAAGGATCCCAAGTCAAATTTATAGAAAATATCCCTTTCTTAACTTTGGGTCAAGAATATGTTTGTACATTTTCAGAAAACAACTCAGTGACCATGTGGATTCCTGCAACAGAGAGGAATTGACAGGATTGCCCCAGCCATGAAGACTGAAGAGAATCAGTCCAGAGATGGAAGATGCTGACAACGCCTCACCAGACTAGCAGACTGCAGCTGTGCTTCGCTGAAGGATGCCCAGGACCAAATCAGAGACCTACATCACCACCATTTGTCCACCAACCAGATATGAAATATCATGGCTGACACGTACGCATAAGGAACTGTTTGACATTGAAATTGGGACTCAAAAGAACTGTTGGCCCAGAAAGGAACTCACTACAGACTGATTCATTTGTCTCCAGCATAACCATTATGGCTTGTCTCAGTTACGATTCTTACAAGGGTATTTCTTGGATCACATGATCTCGCACATCTAGGGAAAATAATGACCAACATAAACTGATGAACAAAAACAGACCCAGAGAAAGAGAAGCAGCAATCACACTGTCAAATCTCAGAGGGAAGGCAGGGGAGGGTGGGAGTAACTGGGAGAGATCAACCAAAGGACTTGTATGCATGCATATAAGCCTAACCAGTGGCCATGGACAACAGGGAGGTGGGGGCATATGTAGGGAGGGAATGGGGGGATGAGGACATTTATGTGATACCATAATCAATAAAAACAAAATAAAATTCAAAAAAAGGAAACCTGGAACCAAATAATATTAATAATAATAATAATAATAATGAAATAAATCCATTAAATACTTATTTTTTCTTTTTGAACAAATTATTTTATAAATTTCCCTTTCAATAAATTAAATTTTTATTTGTTTACCAAACATTTATTTTAAAAACATGTATATTATTGATTTTTACAGAGTGGAAGGGAGAGGGGTAGAGAGTTAGAAATATCCATGAGAGAAAAATGTCAATCAGTTGCCTCCTGCACACCCCCTACTGGGGATGTGCCCACAACCAAGATACCTGTCCTTGACCACAATCCAACCTGGGACCCTTTGGTCCATAGGCTGATACTATATCCACTTAGCCAAACCAGGCATTGTTTACCAAACATTTAAATAACAATTGTCTATATGCAGGATGGTGGTTAATTATTGAAGATGTCAATATACAATGTATATTAAAATTAACCATTTTTAAGGAGCAGTCTGTTGAAAAAAATAAGTGTAAAGAAAAGATCAGAAGACATTCAATTTTCAAAACACATGTAAATAATCTTGACTGGTTAGCTCAAAGATCAGACTGTCCAACACAGACCAAAGGGTTGTGAGTTTGATTCTCTGTCAAGGGCTGGCTCCTGTGTTGTAGGTTTGATCCCAGCTCCTGCGGGAGGAAACCAGTTGACATCGATGTTATCTTCTCTCTTCCCCTCTGCCTTCCCACTTTCTCTAAAAATTAATGGGAAAAATATTGCAGGGTGAGGATTAACAAAAAAAGAAACACATACAACACACTTATAAATTGAGTATTATGAGAGCAACTAAACTGAGACTTTTGGAATACATAAATGAGTATTGTTTGAAAGAGATGAGGATCATAGTTTTAGAAATAATGTTCTTCCAATTGTTAGGTGGAAACTCACAGTGACTGTGATTATCATTCCCAGAAAGAGAGTATAACATAACATTTAGATGCTTTGGCTCTAGTGGGAGACAAACATTGATTTAAATTCTCTTATAAATCTATTCTGCCCTTGGCCTTATAATTTTCTCTACCACATGGCCCCTTCATCACATATACAGTGGATTATCAAGAGACCTGACCTAACTATTCTACCCATATGTTGGTAAACAATTTATTTAGTGCTATTTTGCAAGATCCTTGCCCAAGAAGGAAAATGGAAATTCACTGGAAAGAAAGAAATCAATTTGAGTTTCTTTCAGAGTGTCAACATGAAATTCAAAGGGAAATGAGAAGTTCTTGTTTGGTAATTGTTGTTTGTTTTAAACATCAGGGAAGAGTCTAAAATCAGACAAAAAAAAATTGTAAAAGTGAAGGCCCATCATAGAAAACCATGAACTACCACTGTTGTTGTTGTTGGACTTTGTTATAATAATCATTCTTAATATTATTATATTTATAAGTAAGTATATATGTATATAGTTAGAATAATAAGCTAATACCTATTGCAGCTTTGGATCATAAAAAAAAATTCCAGTTCTAATTTCCATAAGACCCCATTTATCCCAAGGCCTACTTTTCCCAGTAGGCGTAGTTTCTTACTATTTTTAATACTTAGTGAACTTTAATCTTGTCAAATAAATTCTTGTTTTGTATTTTTCAGTGCATCAGTAAATAAATGCCCCTTTCATCTTTTATTAGTTGAACAACCAAAAATGTCTAATGAACATAGGAAAAGACATAATGTAAAGAACGAGTATTAGAAATAATTACTGAAACAGTACAGAAGATATGCACACAAAGTCCTATTTTAGTTTATGAATTTCTAGTTCTAGACGATGTGTTCTTAACTCTTAACTGATATGATGATTTTGTTTATTTAATTGTAATTTGTATATATTTTCACAATCTCTATAGTTCCTAAGAAGTGTGTGATCACCTTCCTATGTTAATGATATTTTACGTTTTTGTCTTTTCAACAGTGTTTCAGTGATTTTTTGTTGTTGTTGTTGTTGTTTAAATTTAAATCTCTGGAGAATTAGGTTGTGTGTAAAACACTGGAGTCACTATTTAGAGAATAGAGAAACAAATTAAAATGTTATCTTATTCAGAAAAAAAGGTTTCAGTATAATGAGGCACAGGAGTATTTGCTGAATTAAGTATTCATTTAATGCCTATTATGAACAAGGACTAGTGTAGGTTTTGGGATATGAAGAATAAAGCAAAGCCCCTGCTCTCATGGAAGTCGCATCCTACTTCAATCAAATAATCCAATAATAAATGCTATGAAGCTAGGATAAAGACTGAGTTGAGAAATGATCACAAAGTATTATCTAAACCTGAAGGGATGGTCATGGTGGTAGGGAGATAAAAAGCTTTGCTCCTTAAACCTAAGTCTAAGCACTAACTTAGGGGATAAGTAGCAATTAGCTAAGTTAATGGAGGGAAAATGAGAATACCATCCCCAGGAGCAGCCATCAGGAAGTGCCCTGAGGTAGGTAAAGTTTGCTACATTCAAGGAACCCCAGGGAAGCCAATGTGTCTGAAACTGAGTGAAAATGGCAAAGACAGGGCTCAGCGACAGTCAGAGGCCAGGCCACATGGGGCACTAGGAGGCACGGCATGAGTGTGGATTTCATTCTCAACAACATGGAGAGTCATTCATGGATTTTGAAGCAAGGATGGAATGGGTTGACATGTAATGATAATAGTTCTAATGCCATTAACAATTATAATATTTTATAGAGGACATGCTAGGCAGTGTGCTATGTGGCTTTGTGCACTCTTTCTCCATTTAACACTCACAGGAAAACTACGAGGTAGATATCAATGTCTTCATTTTACAGTTGAAATTGGATTCAGTGAAGTTATATAATTCATCCAAGATTGCACAGCTAGTGTAGAAGGGTCTGAATTCAACTAGAGTCAGCCTGATTCTATACCCTAATTAATGTTTTCTGATTCCAAATCAGAACTCTTTCAAGAATGTGACTTTGTAAAATTATTAAAAGGCCAAATAAGAAAGTGCTAATTCTGGTTTCTTTTGAACCTCAAGATCTAGTAGGGGAGGATTTAGGATGGAATTTAACATTCTGAGCCTCTCACATACAAGGACTTTTTCTTAAGGAGGCCCCAATTGTCACCCCAAATTGTGCAAGATACAGGGTACTACAATCTTACTTACACCAGCATACTGAATTAAGAAATAAGAAATAATAAATCAACTCACAAAAGAAAGCCTTTGGAGAAAAATGAAAGTCATCCAGAGTAAAAAGCACCATATTCCCATTAATGGCAAAGAATCTGTCACTCATTTGCAAGTAACAAAGATAACAGGGTTGGAGGAGGCCCAACCTAGACCCTTGCAAATAAGTGACTTTTGATGACCATTCTCTGTGATGAAGGCTGTGTCTTCTAGGAAGTCGAATAGGGAGTGCTCCTTGGATAAAAACCTGTGGAAGGAAAAAGTTCAGCTGCCATTTTGACCAGGGAGGATCAGTATGTACAGTCTTGAGAATTAGAGCAGGGCATCCTGGGATGCCATGTGAGAATTCTGCCTGCCACACAGGCTATATGGTTTTTGTCACAACTACTCAAGTCTTCAAGTTACACTGTGAAAGCAGCCAGAAAAATAAGTAAGTAAGTAAGTAAGTAAGTAAATAAATAAATAAAAACATCCAAAAACATAAATGAAAGGGGTCAATATTCAATAATAAAACTTTATTTATAAAAATAGCTGTTGAGCTGGATTTAGTCCTTGGGCCAGTGTTTGTTAATCCCTGGTCTAGCCAAGCAATAAAAACAAAATTGTTGGCAATACATTTACAATAACTTTATATTTAATGATATTCAGCTAAACAAATTCCAGGCAAGACAATTTCAGGAATAAAAACAGCCAACTATCTACAGTATCACAAGTGATTCACTTGAGAGAAAATATAAAGGCTCCTGTAACCAGCAATAAGTCTTTCAATGATGAAAAGTTGAATTTTAGAATAAGTTTTAACAATTATTATAGAAAAGCATAAACAAACATTTACAAAAGTTGGTAACCAGAATATATTTATAAGTGTTGCCTGCAATCACGTTTTAGATAACTAAGGATTAAGAGCTTTTGAGAATTAAAGAGCTTCCATAAAATAATGTGAGAGGCTAGATTTTAGTTAAGCAGTTATAGAATGAAAAGGGACATAAAATCTGAAGTCAATATTCTGCCAAGAATTACATCTATATAGTCCTGGCTGGTTTGCTCAGTGGATAGAACATTGGCATGCAAACTGAAGAATCTAGGGCTTAATTCCAGTCCAGGGCACATGCCGGGTATCAGCGCATGTAGGAGGCAGCTGATCAATGATTCTCTCTCATCACTGATATTTCTATCTCTCTCTCCCTCTCCCTTCCTTTCTAAGATCAATAAAAAAAGATGTATATTAAAAATAATTACTTCTATATAATCAAATGTTAATACACTAGTCAAAACAACATATATTTAGTTATGATTGTGTTATGTTGTATATTAATGCTAATTATATATATATATGTATATAACTATATATATATATATATATATATATAGTTATATACATATACCGTATTTGCCGGCGTATAAGACGATTTTTTGGCCCTGAAAAATACCATATTTGCCGGCATATAAGAGACTGGGCGTATAAGACGACCCCCTAACATTTCCACTGAAAATACAGAGTTTGTTATATACTCACCGTATAAGACTACCCCTCACTTGGAGGCATATTTTTCAGGGCCAAAAAATCGTCTTATACACCGGCAAATACGGTATATATACATATAGTTACAATTTCTAATCTAAAGTAATATTTATATTATTTACTTATAAAATGTAAATTCCTCTAGTGCAGTGTTTCCCAAAGTGTGGTACGAATACCCCCAGGGGTACTGGAAGAGTTTGGTGGGGGTACTCATTACACCAGAGTTTGGTGGGGATATGCACTGCACTGTGCTTAGCTGCGCCTAATTCTACGTTCTCATGAGTCAAGCCAAGACAGTCTTGTGAGGCGTGAGATGGTCCGGTGTGCAAATAAATGTTATTTATAATATAACTTTTATTTATATTTTATTATGAATAATTTTCTTTTTCTTTTTTTTAATAAAAATCTTTATTGTTCATATTATTACAAATGTTCCTATTTTTCGTTTTATTATGTGTATGTACCAAAGAAGAAAAAAATAAATATATTTTGATTGTTATTAAAATACATATTCTATTTTTTTGATGAGGGGTACTCAGTTTTATGAAAATTATAGAGGGGTACACATATGTCAAAAGTTTGGGAAACACTGCTCTAGTGCAATGAATGTATTATTCCCCTAACTTAATTACGTTAGACATTGCATAAAAAATAAGAAATTGACTATCTAGAGAGAAATATAAAATTTTCTGGGTTTAAAAATGAGAACTAAAGAGTTTTAGATAACATTTTTTAAATGGGAAACCATGCTTTTAATCTTTATGTTCCCAATTGTATCAGAATAAATTCTGACAATAGTAGGTACATAATCAGTTGTGTGTGTGTGTTTAATATATCTTATTGACTAACTACAGAGAGGAAGAGAGAGGGATAGAGAGCCAGAAACATCAAGGAGAGAGAATCATCGATCAGCTGCTTCTTGCACAACCCCTGCTGGGGATGTGCCCGCAACCAAGGTACATGCCCTTGACCAGAATCGAACCCAGGACCTCTGAGTCCGAGTCTGCGGGCCAATGCTCTATCCGCTGAGCCAAACCGATTTCAGCTGTGTGTGTGTGTGTTTAATTGTTCTCCGCTAAGTTAAAACATCAATGACAACAACAGAATCCAAATCATTATATTTGAATTCTATATTGATTGTTAGGAATTTGGGGTTCCTGGTTCATCGATGAGCATTTGTGTACGCAGATCTTACACAAAGTTTATAAAAATATCAAATAGATGGTACTGTTTAATTGAACATAGCCCAATTTCCTAATATAGAGATCACATGCTATAAGAAAAATGAATAATTTGGTCCTATATCTCTGACATTCTTCTCTTCTTCAACATTGGGTCACCTCAATAAGAAGCCACAACACATTGGCTGAGTAGCAAGTGATTACCTACAGCAAAATATCATTAATATGAACATATTATAGCAAATGTATTATAACTAGAGCTTTTAAAATTCTGATATGCAGAATTTCAAAACATTTATATTATGGAAATATTTATCTAAATGTATTGTTTACTTAACACATTTACTCAAATTTTCAAATTAAAATATATAATGTTTTCTGTTTTATTTTTCATGAATTGACTATATGCCCAAGTGATGCTTGTTCTAATTTTTCATACTTCAGCTCTATTGTAATAGAACATTCTGTCCAAAATAAACCATACTTTTTGTTTGTTTTATATTTTAGTAACTTCACTAAGGTGACATGGATTAATAAAATTATATTTTAAGTGTATAGTTCTATAATGAGTCATTTGTATATTGTATGCCTACCACCCAAAGGATGGTCTCTTTCCATTATCATATATCTGACCCATTTTAACCTCCTTCAACCTCCCCAATCTTCAACAACACATTCTTCTCTGATAACCACCATACTGTTGTTTGTGCCTATGAGGTTTTTTATTTATTTGTTTGATACTTTCTGTTTTGTATCTCACAGATGAGTGAAATTAGGATAATTGGATAAAGATGTGGTGCATTATCTATCATCTATCTATCATCTATTATCTATCTATCTATCTATCTATAAAACTAGAGGCCCAGTGCATTAAATTCACGCACGGGGGGAGTGTTTCATTCAGCCCAGCCTGCACCCTCTCCAATCTGGGACCCATTGGGGGATGTCCAACTTCCCATTTAGACCTGATCCTGATTGCCCCTAACTGCTGCTGCCTGCCAGCCTGATCACCCCTAACCACTCCCCTGCCAGCCTAATCGCCCCTAATTACCCTCCCCTTCAGGTCTGGACTCCCAAACTGCCTTCATATGTAGGCCTGATCCCCCCAACAGCTCTCCCCTAGAGGCCTAGGTCCCCCCCCCAATTGCCCTTCCTGGGATGCCCGGTCACCCCCAACTTCCCTCCTCTGTTGGCCTGGTCAACCCCAACTGCCATCCCCTGCAGGTTTGATTGTGCCCAACTGCCTTCCCTTGCAGGCCTGGTCCCTCCCAACTGCTACCCCCTCCTAGTCTGATTGCCCACAACTGTCCTCCATTGCAGGACTGGTCCCTCCCAATTGGCCTTCCCTGCTAGCCATCTTGTGGCAGGTATCTGGTATCCACATGAAGGCAGGCATCTTTGACCACATGGGGGAAGCCATCTTGTGTGTTGGAGTGATGATTTGCATATTACTCTTTTATTAGATAGGCTAGAGGCCTGGTGCATGAGTGGGGACAGTTGGTTTGCCCTTAAGGGTGTTCTGGTTCCCTTGGGGCATGGCTAAGGGGCCTGTGGTGGTTTTCAGGCAGGCTATGCCTCCAGCAACCCAAGTGGAGGCCCTGGTATCTGGTATTATTTTATCTTCTATAATTAAAACTTTGTAGCCTTGAGCGGAGGCCAGGGCCAGCCAGGAAGCTTGGATTCCTCCATGGCCTAGGAAATCCAAGCCTCCTGCTTGCTCTGTGACCAGAGCCATCTTGGTTGGGTTAATTTACATACTTGCTCCTGATTGGCTTGTGGGAAGAGCAGAGGTATATGGCCAATTTGCATGTTTGTATTTTATTAGCATAGAAAAGGCTAAGTGGCTGACTGTCCATCTATCTGACCAACCAACCAACCAGCCGGCCAGTACCTATGACATGCACTGGCAATTTAAAAATAGATGCTGATTCGTGTATGCACAACACATATAAAGCTATCTCTAGTGCCAATTGCATGAGTGTTTCCATCTGTCATTGTTGGTCATGAATTTGTTTTTGTTGACATTCTGTAGCTGAATGAAAGTGATGTCTTTGATAGAATATGTCTAAAGACCAACTATCAGCACAAAGTACCTCTGAAGCTGAAAGAAGCCAGCATCATCAACAGAATATATCTGAAGACCAATGTACCTCTAAAGTGAAAGAAATAAATTTCTGATATTCTTGATGGAGATTTTCACACCTATTTGAGTGATGATCCCATTGATTCAATGGATGATGCAGAAAAGGAAAATATTTCCATCAAATTTTTTAATAATATTATTCCGTCAGGGATGTCGTGTCATAAATTAAAATTGAAAGTAAGTGCAATAATCATGCTACTGAGATATCTTAATAGTAATTGGTGTCTTTGTAATGGTACTGGGTTTATTATCTAAAGATTGCGACCTAACATAATTGAAACTGAAGTATTAACAGGATTTGTGGAAGAAGTTGTTCTGATTCCAAGAATTGGTTTGTCCCTGTATGACACTGTCCTCTTATTTAAATTAATTCAAAGACAGTTTTCCATGATACCAGCATTTGCAATGACTATTAATAAATGACAAGGACAAACTCTAGACAGAGTAGGAATATTCTTACCTGAACCATTTTTGGACAGTTATATGTTGCTTTCTCTGGAGTTCGAAGAACATGTGATGTTACAGTTAACGTTGTAAATACTTAATCACAAGGGAAATTAGTCAAGCATGCTGAAAGTGTTTTTACTCTTAATGTGGTATACAATACATTTAATCAATTCATCATTCATTGTTTTTATCAATGTTGTTTTTATATCATGTTTTTATTATTTTTATATCATCTTTTTGTTGTTTTATATCATGTCTTTGTTTTTTGCTATATCATGTTGTAATGACGATTTGTTAATCAAGTTTTATATTATTTTTATATACATTTTACTCATTTTCTTTCATCTCTGACACTTCTATTATAAAGAGAAAATAGAAACATTAAAATATTTCTTCTAATTAATTTCCTTTCAGTGTGCACAAATCCATGCACTGGACCATTAGTATAAATATACTACTCAACCATAAGAAAAAAATGAAGTCCTGCCACTGAAATAATATCTACGGATCTTGAGAAAATCATACTAAGCAAAATAAAACCATCAGAAATGTACAAGAACCATATAACTTTTCCCATATGTAGAATAGAAAACAATTCTTAATTTTTATACAAATTCAATTTCTTAGTGTTTAAACTTTAAAATAACAACTTTCCTGTGTTTTATCTTAGCAGCATTTTCTGGTAGAAGTTCCGGTTTCAGATTTTTGTTTTTTGTCATTGTATCAGTCAGGTTTCAAACTGAGAAACCAAATAAGTAGATTAGATTAATATATAGAAATATATTGCCAGGAATCAGTTTATACAGTTGTGGAGGCTGACTAAGCAAATCTAAAATCTGTGGGGCAGGCAGTAAGAAAGGGGAGATGATGATTAAGCTATAAGTCCCTGGATGTGATCTGAATTTTGTTGTACAGAGTCAGTGAGAAAGGAAGATCCACAGGAGAAGGCAGAAAAAAAATTGCTGACTCAGCTGCTCTTTGGAATCTCTGATCTTAGGAAAGGCCTTTGTCCTCTTTTAAAAACCTTTTAGCTGATTAATCAGGATCACCCAGGATAATCTTCCTTTTGATTAACTGATTAGAGATTTTAATTATTTCTGCAAAATCCTATCACTGCAGTATCTATATTAGTGTTGGATTGAATAACTGGGAAGGTATGAGTGTGATTAAAAATGGCCACTGCCTCCTTTCCCTGTTCCAATTCTCACAAGAGATTATCTCTTATATCAAATCATAACATCATAGTATCACCCCAGCCCAGACCAAGGGCATGAAGCATTGTAATTCAGCCTTACCATATTTACATATCAAGAAGCAGCATAGAAATGTGCTGCTCTTGGCCTTATAAATCTCAGAATAACTAGCCAATGTTCAAATAAAACTGGCCAATGTTCAATTAAAAATGTTAAAACATTTGTTTGGTAGAACCAGAATCACCTTTTATGCTAATATCCTTAGTTAACCTAGGTATCTTACCCTCTCACTAAAAAAAAAAATAAATAAATAAAAATCGGAACACCCATGGATACAGAAAACAGTTTGGTGAAGGCCTGGGACAAGAGGAGGGGTTGAACTAGAAAAGGTCAAGGGGGAGGGAGGGTGTATTTGTATAATTTTCAAGAATAAAGATAAGCCCTGACCAGTTTGGATCAATGGATACAGTGTTGGCCTCCAGACTGAAGGGTCCCAGGTTTGATTCTGGTTAAGGGCATGTACCTTGGTTGCAGGCACATCCCTGGTAGGGAGTGTGCAAGAGGCAGCTGATCAATGTTTTTTTCTCATTGAAGTTTCTAACACTCTGTCCCTCTCCCTTACTCTCTGGGAAAAAAATCAATAAAATATATTTTTAAAAAAGAATAAAGATAAATTTAATTATAAAAAAGATGGGGTCAAAAGTACATAAGACATAAAAATGAGTAGGATAATGAGATTAAATAGTACATGAACAATGTTTAAATTCTTACTTAAAGAAAATTTAAAGTGTAAATATTGAATTAAAAAAAATATGGCTCAACGATCTGCACTTTCTAAGGAGTTTGGAAAGTCAGAAAGCATATTTTCTTAAAATACCAACAACTTGATCTATTTTGGCATGTCAGTTTGAAGGACCACATCAAGCCATGAAAGTAGCCAGCCTACCTTGGAAAATGATTTTATATGAAAATCAGTTTGCTTGATCTTGCAGCAGAGTATTTTTGAGTGACTGTGTTAACAGCTCAGAGACAAAGAAATACTTATTCCTCACATGACAGATCCATATCACCACTTATTTGTACACATATTTATGTCAATATTTACTATGATCAAATTCTGTGAAGAGCATGATTTCTGGAGTTTAATATATGTATCTGAAAGATAATAAGAAAAATGACCCTATATAATAAAAGCCTAATATGCTAAGTGTCCAACTGTTCATTTGGCCATTTAACCAGTCGCTATGACATGCACTGAGCATCAGGGGACAGATGCTCCAACCTATAGGTTAGCTTGCTGCTGGGGTCCAGCCAATCAGGACGAAGTGAGATGGTCTGGACACACCCTGAAACCAACCTCCAGCTTTTCCTCCCAGGCCAGCTAATCTCCCACATTTCCACTCCAGCCTCTAAAATATGTCTTCTAATTAATTTCCTTTCAATGTGCATGAATCCGTGCACCAGGCCTCTAGTGGAAGAATCAAATGAATGGCAGAGTTAGGGAGAGAAAGAGTGGAGGAGGAAGAAAAAAAGAAAGAGATAGGACATCAGGGGATGTAGGAGGTGAGGAGGTAGAGGAGAAGAACATTTAAATCAGGTGTTTTTTTTCTCTCTCAGTTAGTGATCTACTTCTATCACCAATGAGTAGAGCTTAAAAGATCTGCCCAGAATAAGGAGGTGTATAGTGAAAGAACCAACCTCTAAGGAAAGGCCAGACCCTCAGATGCTTTTGCAGACACTTGTGCTCTCCCACTTTGGCAAAAAGGCATTAGATATTTCTGAGGTCAGGTTACCTTTGTGGACATTTTGGTGAAATAGTTTTGAGGCATATATGATGTCACAGCTCAGAGATATCATTCACTGAGGAAATGGTTTTTCTGCCAATGTATTCTAGAAGACTTCTTGACTTAATAATGAGGATATTGTGAAAATCATAGTAACCTGAAAAGTAAAGATGTAAAGGCATATTTATTCTTAGAGCTCCTCTGTGCTGAGCTACATTTGTCAATTTTGGTGGGAAATTATATGAGTCAGTCCATGGTGGGCTAGAACCCTAGCAACTGCTGGTGAGAGCCAACTGTGCTCATCTAGTAATTTGGAAAATGGGAAAGGTCCCTTCCCCCATCCCTAGCATATATGTTTCAAAATTATTATCCAAAATCTCCTTAATGTAGGTAATATTCTTGTCAATTTGTTTCTGGGTTATTTTTCTAAAACTAAAGCTCACATAAAGGCTTTGTAAGTGATTTTCCTCAAGAATGAAGGATAAGAAATAACTGGCCTCATAGGACCTCCAGAGCAAATAAGACATTTAACTAAGTCTCCAGTTTCTTGTAAACTTACAAAGATCGAACTAGTGAAGCTCATGCTGTGGTAAGAATCTTATACTTTTATTCTTCAGATTGAATTTTTTAAGAGAAGAATGGCATTGTAGAAGTTTTATTGATTTATGTGAGGCATTTATGCCTCTGTGTGTACCTGACTGAATGTCCCAGATTGGTTCATATGTACGTGTGTGTGTGTGTGTGTGTGTGTGTGTGTGTGTGTGAATGTGTGTGAATCAATTTGTGTAGGGTAATTAACCAAAGGGCACTATTTAAAACCTTGAAATAGGAGAGACCGAAACAAGATGGCAGCCTAGGTAGTCTCCTAAGCTGCCACCTCCTCAACAATTTGGAAAAAAACAACAGCTAAAATCGAAAGGGATTGCACCAGACCCACAGGAAAGCTGGCGAAATGGGAAGGCTATAACTAGACACAAAGCAGGACGCTGCTGTTGCCATGTGGAGTTTAAAACTACGGTGAAAACGGAGCTGCTGGAGATGCTGCCACCAGGAATGAGGGAAGCCAGACCTTGCTCTGCCCCGGGGCCCAGGGAGTGGGGTTGCCCAGCCGGCCACCATGGGAGCCAGGGAGCTGATGCGGGGCCTCCACTGCACCTTTGGCTCCTGCCTGGACAAGAAGCCTGTGAGCCCGGCCTCCATCCCAGCAACCATCCCGGCCCGCAGCTGTCCCAGCCCACCCGCCGTGCTGGTGAGGAACTGTGGTGCAGTGCCTTCCGTTTGCGGCCCGGGGAGTCCTTCCTCCACCGCAGCAAGGCCAAAGCTTCAGCCACTTCCACCACGTGGATTTTAAAACTACAGGGGAAATTGAGCCGCAGGAACTACCATCGCTGCCACACCAGCTGCTGCACCCAACACCACCTCGAATAATAGGAATCCACCGAAAACAGAGCTCACTCCACATGGGCTCAAGGAGAGTGCGGTTTGCCACTGTGAATAAAGGAAATCCACCGAGAACAGAGCTCACTATGCCCCGGGCTCAGGGAGTGGGTGGCCTCAGAACTTAGCCTCTGTGCCCATAGCTGCTCTGCTTCCCCACCAAACGAGAGACCTTTGAGGGCGGTCTCCCCACCTGCAGCCATCTCAGCCTGCCTGCAGCCATCCGAGCCTGTCCGCCATGCTAGCGAGGAGCTAGCCCGGCGCCTCTAATACGCACCCCAGCATCCCAGAGGGGCTGTGTGCCCTGGATGAGCCATATGTCCCAGGGGGCCGTGTGTCCCTGGTGAGCCGTGTCTCCCAGGGGGTCAGGTGCCCCTGGTGAGCAGTGTGTCCAAGGGGGCCGGGTGTCCTGGGTGAGCCCTGTGTCCCAGGGGGCCGTGTTCCCCGGTGAGCCGTGTCCCCCAAAGGGGCCAGGTGTCCCGGTTGAGCCGTGTGTCCCAGGGGAAGCAGTGGGACCTGGGGGTAGGATCGGTGTGAACCAGAGGAGGAGTGGACTCTATTCGTGTGGTCCTGAGATAGTCACCATAAAACAAGCAGACTGCCAAATGAGGAGCGGATTCAATTCATGTGATCCTGAGATAGTCACTATAAAACAAGCAGATTGTCAAATGACAGCAGGGAGGGGAAGGAGACCTGGGGGGAGATAAGAGAACAACCGAAGGACTGGTATGCATGAATATAAGTACAACCAATGAACACAGAACTCTGGGGAGGGAGGGCATGAACGGGAGGTGGGGAGAGGGGGGGGCAATGGTAAGCTATGTACACATATAATACCTTAATAAAATAAAAAATAAAAAATAAAAAAATAAAACCTTGAAATAATAATATATTTTAGACATGGTCCTGGACTTAAATTCTAGTGTCATTTTACTGCTGAGGAAGCAGGTTTGGAAAACTGAATGAGAATTCAAAACTGTCATTTGAATCAACAGCGTTTTCCACTAAATGACATGGTATACTAAGTATATTCTGTATATGTTTCGCATATTAAGTATATCATCGCTTTTTATTTTACACATTGTGGAAATGGGATATGTTTAAGAATCTCACAACGTTCTATCAGGTTCTAAAGCCTGAGTCCCCAAATAATAAAGGATGTGAAAAACAGTTCTTTATCAATAATTATCTGTCTACATAAAAATTATGTGGGACTTCGATAACATTATGTAGATTGATGGGGCTGGACTCCAGAGATCTTTCTTTCATAGACCTAAGGAAACTTGAATAAATTAGCCAATGGGTATTTTCTTCTTTACCATCAGGGTGTGATTCTGGCAGAAATTATTCCCATGCTCATGTTAAAACACACTGCTGAGGGAGATTATCAAGGTTTTCTGGTGGGTGAAATCAAAACCCAAACCCATGGCTAACCTCTGAGGCGGAGAACTTCTGCTTCCCAGAGCCATGCCTGTCCTTGAGCCATCTTTCCCTGCTCAAACATGACCATCATTTAGCATTGTCTTTAGAAAAGCATTTACACAATCAACAAGGTTTCCTGTTCTTCAAGTCCAGGGGGGTAAAAGAACTGCAGAAAGGGGTAACCCTTATGGGAAATAACTAGATGCCAGACTGGTATCTCGGTATCAGTCCAGTATGGAATCCCCAATATATCCGAATGCCCATTTTCCGATAACTTTGATGAATAGACACACAATTTATTTTCAATATGTCATCTCCTCACTAAAACCTCACATTGAGAATCACTTTCATGAATAAATGTTATGGCTAAAGCTCAAATAAGTTGTAGGAAGGATTTATTTGGCCTCAAGACAGGAAGCAAGACGCCAAATACCAAAAGCATTTATCTTCTCTAAAAGTCCCAGTCATAGCCCTTCATTCTCACACATGAGATAAGTTAACCAATAATTAGCATACTTAAATATGGTTATAAATATATGTCATCCTTTAAAATATTGCTAATTTATTATTTTTTTAATTTGCAGTAAACAATAACAAAGAAATTTTAAATTTAAACATGATCATAAAATGAAATGGGTAAGCAAAGAGGACAACTTTCTCCATGATGTAGTTTCTTCTCTAAATATGTTGGCTGCCATTTGTAGCAGAATATCATACATATACATCTTCTCAATAATTTTGTTGTATAGAGGATGATATTCAAACAGCCTCAGTATTCTCATGAATAATTATCCCCTTGATTGCTATCAGATACTTTAAGCATCATCTGACATTACAGTGATTTCACTAGAATGCCCAAGGAACACATACTTGTGGATGGCCAAAACTCAAGTCAATACTGTGATTTAAAAATCTGATATCAAAATATCTCTTGCAGGGAGTAAATATCAGTTTGTTCTTTAACATATAAATTAATTAGGTGAATCATAATTTTTAAATATATTTTTATTGATTTCAGAGAATAAGGAAAAGGGAGAGAGAGATAGAAACAAATTATGAGATAGAATCATTGATCCTCTGCCTCCTGCGTACCCCACATGGCTGATGGAGCTTACAATTGGGGTATGTGCTCTGACCATTCTAAACCATGACCATTCTTGGTTCACATGTCAATGCTCAACCACTGAACCACAAGGCCAGGTGAATCATAATTTTTTTAGATATATCCTGGGGCGTGTCTAAATAAAATGTGCTCCATAAGTATAAAAATTAACTGTTCAGTCCTGGTAATTGTGTTTTGAGACAGGCACTCATACAGTATTGGCAAACTTTAAAACTTCAGGGGGAAAAAAGATTAACTTTATAAAACTATGCATATACCTAGACCAAGATATTTTATGTGTAGGATCTTACCCTAAAGTAGGAATCAGCAATCTTTTCCTGTAAATGGCCAGTGAGTAATGTTAGGTTTTGTGGGCCATATGGTCTCTCACACAACTCTTCAACTCTGTTGTATCATGCAAGTTGCCATAGACAAACATAAACAAATGAGCATGGCTGAGCTCTGATAAAATGTTAATTATAAAAACAGGCCACAAGCCATAGTTTGCTGACCTCTGTCTTAAGGAATTAAGCTGAGTTAGCAATATTTATTATACAGATATTCTGAAAACATATTTTTTATGAAACCAAGAATTAAATACAACTGAAATGTCCAATACAATAAAAATGATTACAGTAATTAATGTAAGTCTACATAATGATATAATATTGGTTTGATTAAACTATGTAATGTTATGCCAATATGATAGAATATAAAATTACACATGTAATCATGATTCCAGTGTTGTAATATATATAGATATATTCAATATGAGGCTCTCTAAAGAAAATTTATAAAATATTGACAATGGAAATTTTCTTCTTTACCATTTTCCCTTTTATCCACAAATTGTACAAGTAGTCAATATTCCCTTTGTGGTCAAAACATGTTCTTAATATAAAGCTAAGTCTACCACATCTAAATTTAACAAAATGTAACTAAATTAACATTTTTATTATGTTTTTCATTTAAAATGAGAAATAAATATGTTATGATGGGTCTTTAGTTGAAATATACGACAATAAACTTAAGTAAATAGAAAAATAAGCCAAATTAATGTGTAGAAAAAATATTAATGTGGAAAGGTTGTCACTATTCCCAATATTAATCTTTAAATTCAATGTAATACCTATAAATGTCACACTGGTTTTCTTGGAACTTGTCAAAGAAACAGGAAGAGTCAAAATGATTTGAAAGAGAAATAACAAGGCCTTTGTCCTCACATTATGAGATATTAAAAATTGTTATACAACTATTATAATTAAGAAAGGTCAATATTGACATATGAATAGAGTGATTGATAACCTTGGAATAGGCTCCAGTCTTATAGAAAACTTATAGAATTGGTGTGGCATTCACACTGTTAGGTATAAAAATGTCAAATCACTCACTATATCATACACCTGAACCTAATATAATTCACATAAAATTGAATTGCAATTCTACATAAATACAAAAAATAAGATAAAATATTGTTAAATGCTATAAAGGAGTTTATTATAAGTGCCAATGGCCACTTCGATCTGAGCCCTGTACAAAGTAACAATGGTTGGTAATTGCCCACCCTACCATTATGTGTCTGAAATCCCCCTACAATTTTGTGTTCTAGGACCTGGTGAGCCTTAAATATGCCCTCCCATAGCCCCAAATAAGACCATTCTGTTTTCTTCCTCATGACTTCCAGAAATTTGCAGATAACTCTTTTGTTCACTCCCTAACTTTGAGGTGCTCCTCATTAATTAATTTCCTTTCAACTGCTTTAGCCTATAGGATAAAAATCTTAAATCTTCAGTATATTTTTTATTTCACAAAAATCAAGTGGGGAAATATGAACCATTCAATATATGGGCTTGGAAAATTGGCTACCCATGTGGCTTGAAAGTAAAATGGTGACATTTCTTCACAAGATAAACATACATTTCTATAGGTATAAAAATATCTTATAAAAAGTAAACTTTAAAGTCGTTGGGAAAAAAACATAAAGGGATAGCTTTATGACTCCGAGGTATGAAAATATTTCCCTAAACAAAACACAAAAATGCAAATTATAAAGGAAGAGTGATAAATGTGTATATAATAGAACTAAAAGTCATGTACTTCAAGAGCTAATAAAAAATGAAAAACAGTAAATACAACTGAATATGAAATTCACAGTGGAGTTTGTTATATGGTTTTCTAGTTATTTTGTGTCAGAATAATTGTATAATAAAATATCAAGCAAGTTTGAGATTTAATCTTTGGCTAGCTCAAGAGTAGAAAACTTAAATAACTTAGAATTCTCAGTAATTACTCATCAGCCCTGCCTTAGATCAGAGTGTCCAGGCTAGAATTACAGTTTGTATGTTTTAATAGTCTGATTTTAAATCTCTCTTAAAAATCATAGGAAAGAGCTGGTTTGGCTCAGTGGATAGAGTGTTGGCCTGCAGACTTAAGGGTCTCAGGTTTGATTCTGGTAAAGGACATGTACGTTGGTTGTAGACACATCCACAGTAGGGGGTGTTCAGGAGGAAGCTAATCAATGTTTTTTTTAAATGTATTTTATTGATTTTTTTTATAGAGGGGAAGAGAGAGGGATAGAAAGTTAGAAACATTTATTAGAGAGAATCACTGACCAGCTGCTTCTTGCACACCCCTTACTGGGGATGTATCAGCAACCAAGGTACATGCCCTTGACCAGAATCGAACCTGGGACCTTTCAGTCCGGTTTTAGCTCATCAATGTTTTTAACTCTCTATCCCTATCCCTTCCTCTCTTCCTCTCTGTAAAATTATATATATATATATATATATATATATATATATATATATATATATTTAAATCATTGGGAAGAGATAATAGTCTGAATTTCAAACCCTTCTCTCTGGTTATAGGAGATAATTTTTCAGCCCAGTCACACCTCTTAGAGCCCCTGATGTTTTTTCTGGGTCCTGTCCAACCCCTGGCAGTGCAGGGCCCAGGCATTTACCACTGTCACTCCCACAAGGGAGCTGTGACAGCAGGACCCATTCTCGCGCAGTGGGTAGCTTAGCATTCTCTCAGGAGTACAGGAGCATCTCCAAGATCCAGATTCTTTTAAAGTTTGCTCTTAGCGATAATGACATAATATGTCTATAAAAGGGGTATAAAAAAGATAAGCTCTGCTTTGAGAAAGGATGCAGGGAAGAAAAAAATAAAGAGGGTGATAGAAAAGGCTTCCTACTGAGAAAATGAATTCAGTGGTGTGGAACAGAGAATAATAAAACTGCCCTGAATTTGTGTATCACTTTCTTCCTAAGAATGCTGAGGGATTTCTCGTTCCATTATGTCCTTTTATCCTTGTAACTAGGTGCCCAGTGGAGATGGGAGCTTACCATTTTGAAGCTAGAAAACTAGCAAGTGGAGGTTATAAGCGGCTTCTGCCTTGTTGGCTGGAAATGGATGTTGGGAGGCAGGGGCAGGGGGCACACCTTTCTTTTTTTCTGGGAAGAACAACTTGGATGACCCAGTGTTTAAGATATACAAATATTAGGCATACTAGAGACCCAGTGAACCACAATTCCTGCCCTGGCGGGGATGTGGGGGGAGGTTCCCTCAGCCCAGCTTATACCCACCCTCTCACAGGCCGGAGCCCCCATCAATCACCCCACAGAGGGAGGCCCTGCCCGCCAGCCACAGGCTGCCAGCCAGGTACCCTGGGCCTCCCTCTGTGGGGGCTACTGTGGAGCCCCTGCCCCTTCATTGATCACCCTGCTGGCCGGTGGCCTGGGCCTCCCTCTGCAGGTTGATCATAGGGTGATGGCAGGTGACCAATCTCATCATATCCACCTTGGCTGGCTTGGTACCAGTGCGTGTCATAGCCATAGCATAGTCCTGTGAGCTGTGGTTCTGCTGTTCGGCCCTTTGGTCTATTTGCATATTATGCTTTTATTATTATAGGCACTTAAATTATTTTTAAAAATTCCTAAAATAAACCAAGTTAAGAGACTTGTCTGTTAAATAAGAGAGAGAGAGAGAGAGAGAGAGAGAGAGAGAGAGAGAGAGAGAGAGAAGAAGAAGAAGAAGAAGAAGAAGAAGAAGAAGAAGAAGAAGAAGAAGAAGAAGAAGAAGAAGAAGGAAGAGGAGGAGGAGGAGAAGAGGTGAAGAAGGAGAAGAGGAGGAGAAGAAGGAGAAGAAGAAGAAGAAGAAGAAGAAGAAGAAGAACAAGAAGAACAAGAAGAAGAACAAGAACAAGAAGAACAAGAAGAAGAAAGAAGAAAAAGAGGAAGAGGAAGAGGAAGAAGAAGAAGGAGGGCAGCTTTGGTTTAACCAGTTACTTTATTTTTATAAGCAACCTAGACCAGACTTAGTCAGACTAGATAATCAGATCAGATTTTCACTTAAAGTTCTACTGGTTGAAAGAGAATTAAAGGGGCCAGAATAAGGTGTCTCACATAAGGTGTGATTGAATACAACATATCTGAATTGGGCAATGCCCTGTCAGTTACTGAAATAGCTGGCATTCTCTTAGTGTGACACAGATCATACCATATTCATGTGACACAGATCATACCATATTCATGGACGTGGACACTACACTCTATAGTAAAGGGCACTTTTGCTGCCAATCATTCTGAAAATAAGCTAAGTGTCAGCAAATGAGCTGGAACTTGGATTTTAGGAGAGTCAGCAGTTTAGGGATAGCCTCTGTCTCTGGGAAAGATTTAAAGTTGGGCCCAGTGTTCTGGACACAGAGATAAGGCATATTTTCTTTGATGTGAGATGAGCCAGAGCCCAGAATGTGAAATACTTGTGTACAGTTAGGCAATGGTTTGAGAATTTGTTATATTGGACCTAAGAATGGACATTAATTAGTAGGGGTTTCAAGCTACATGTATTTCATACTTACCTTAACATTAAACTGCTCTGAATTCTTGATGAATGTTACTTCTCAGTGTGAGTTGTGCTGTGAAAAACTAGGTGGAACAGTAAGATTATTTGTTGCCATGGCCAGAGAAGAAAACCACACCTAGCAGATAACCTTCTGTAAATGCAGAAAAGTAATGGCAAAATAAGAAGAGAGGAACAAGGTGGCAGACTTGTTCTGCGGCATCCATGAAGCTTTCTATGAGAACCTTCTGAAATATATAGGAGGTTGTTAAGAAGTCCAAATTTTTGAGAACTGTAGCTTTAATAATTTGGATATTCAAACCATATCATTTTGTGTTGTCACCTTTACTAGTGAGCTTATATTCTCACAATATCCAGTTGCATTTGGCACATTGTAGGTACTCGACAGATATGCCTCCATTAAGCGTCCTCTCTATTTTAAGGATAGAGCAAATGAACAATGGGAAAGTTAATAAATGGAAGAGTTAGTATGAGAGAGAGTGAGACTTCAGTACATGAATCTGTGGTAGTTGGTCTCCAAAGGTGGATACCAATTCACCACCTGTCTGAACATGGATGTCATTCCTCAATTCAAGAAATAGAACTTACTTTTCCTTTCCTTGAATTTTGGTTAGAATATGGCTGTTCTGCTGAACAAAATGTTGTTTGACATAACAGCCTGGGCATTAAGTGACACCAGGACTTAAGAGGACTGGCAGCTTCTGCCCCCTTCCTCTTCAATGGTTAATTCCGGAACTGCCCCAGCCCAATACTACTAGGAGCCTAGGCCACATGTAGCATCAGTGCGGAAGAAGACTGAAGTGCTCTGATTAATGACTTCAGCTCTGCTCAAGAACCAGCATCGACTGCCAAGCCTGTGAGTGACCTCTTTTGGACACTCCAGTCCAAGCCCCCAAGGGAAAGCAGCCCCACCAAACTCCATGCAGAGGAGAGGAACTGCTCAGTTGAATCCCTCATCCCACAGAATTACAAAAGGCAATACATTTTTTTGTTTTAAGCCACTAAGTTGGAGAGAGGAAAAGATGTGATTTGTTACACAGCAATGAGTTACTAAAACACATCCTAGTAGGCTTGGACTTAAGCCTCTAGAACTACTCAGTGCAGAAAAAAAAGGAAGTATTTTGCTCAAAGTATAAATTCAAACTGATGTGCTTTTGTTACTTTTTGCCATTGCACAATACAAAGAAAACATTGAATAATACTCTGAACTTCGTGATCAGATGACAAAATTCCTTCTGAATATCATCAAACTGCAGCAACCATTTCAGACAAAAGCTCTCTTACAGACATCTGATAATTTTATATGCCCACTCTTTATATATGGGACTTGAGAGACATAATAATGCCAATGAAAGTAATTTATAAATTTCTATTTTCTGTATTTTTATAAGATCCTAGTTTTTCATTGTATCAATTATCATTGTTTAAACCTGACTTTAAAATATGTGTAACCCAATTCAATGTAGAATCCCCAAAGTCAGACCTCTGACCTCATTATTTGCATGACACTATTATTAGCCCAGGAAAAGTTAGCTGCGCCCAGTTTATTACTTTTATTTTACTTGTTCATGGGCCAAAATCCTGCCCTCTGTCTTTAATTAGGTCTGGGAATTTGCTGTCCATAAAGTGCTTGACAAAATAAAGTTTAGATATGTTAAAGGGGGGAAAGTATTGTATGAACATGATAATGATATATGCCAACTTGAGTGTCATTCATCATTGACAAGTTACTCACAAAGTGGCAAATTATACCCTTATATGAAAAACATAGATTTACAATCAACTTAATTGTAACAACTGGATGATTTTTTTTCCAGAAACTTCAGCTATGATTACTTCTCCCTCAAAAAATTTACATTGAATGAAAATGATATCATAATGCCTGAAAGCACAATAAGTAATAGAGTCCAGGAAAATCAGGACTCTCTAGAGACAATCAATTAAAGACCTATAAATATTTTTATAACAAATGAGCCATTAAAAGTCATGTTTTATTAAACAATTTCATAAAATGTCTGTCTCCTCATATGATTTACAATAAACTGCCTTGATAAAATGGGGAATTATCTTTGACACTTTTTTGGGGGATGTAATGTAGAAACAGAAGATTCTCTAATTTATAGTGTGATATGTTTAGCAAAGTTGATTAAATCTAGTACTAATCCTTAATTAACACCATTTAATTCTTCACTCTTCATTCACAAAGAGCAATCCAAAATAGCAAACTAAAAGATAAAATGATTAATGGTCAAATACAATAAAATAAACACCAATAAAAAATTCTCCTTTGATTTCCTTTCCTCTACTTATTCTGAGCTATTTTTATTTTTTATTTTTTGGAGGAACAGTTCATCTTTCAATCTTCAGAGACTAAAATCTACTACATAGTTCTTTACATGACCAAAAAAAAAGGGTAAACATTCCAAAACTTTGTTTTTGCTATAATTCAATATTTTTTCATATCAATGAGACAAATAGCACTGATGAGCTAAATTAAATTATCTGGGACATTTGTTTTTATGATTAATTATAGCATCCTTAATTTGAAAACTATATTTCCTCAAATATCAGAGCTCATGGTCTGTGCATGTCATTTATTATGCTATTTGATATTGGAAACATAAAGTTTGTATGTAAAAAATCTAACATAAAACATTAAATATATTTCTTAATACAGATCATGTGTACATGAATGTCCATTTCATTATTATTCTTTTAATGGTTTTTAAATATTTTATTTGACATGTTATTATATATTATATATTTTAGAAATGTGAATTATATTAGAGGCACAGTGCATGGAATTCATGCACAGAGGGGGAGTTCCCTCAACTCAGCCTGTACCCTTTCCAATTGAGGAACCCTTGCTGGATATCCAAATGACATTTTAGCCTGGATCCCAGGGATCGGGCCTAAACTGGCAGTCAGACATCCCTCTCACAATCTAGGACCACTGGCTCCTAACGATTCACCTGCCTGCTTGCCTGATTGCTAGTAACTGCCTCTGCCTGACAGCCTGATCACCCCTCTCCTGCAAGCCAATTTGGTTCTGATTGGATGGTTCCTATGCCAGTCAGCTTAAAAAGTTCTGCCTCCTTGCCAAAACCAGTTTGGCTCAGTGGATAGGGTGTCAGCCTGTTAACTAAAAGGTCCCAGGTTTGATTCTGGTCAGGGCATGTACTTTGGTTGCGGGCACATCCCCAGTGCAGGGTGTGCAAGAGGCAGATGATCAATATTTCTCTCACATCAATGTTTCTAACTCTCTATCTCTCTCCCTTCCTCTCTGTAAAAAATCAATAAAACATATATTTAAAAAAATAAATAATTATTTTATTAAAAAAAAAAACCTCTGTCTCCTAAACAGCCATTGGCTCCCCATAGCACCCAGATTGGTTCTCATTGGTCAGTTCCTATGCCAGTCAGCATCAAAAGTTCCGCCTCCTAGGCTGCCATTGATTCCGCTCAGCACCCATTTTTGGATTTGATTGGTTGATTCCTATGCCAGTCAGTATCTCCAGGCCTATCTCTGGGCCTGATCAAAGAGGCATAGCTTAACAGCAGCTGCTGCAGAGGCCAGAAGAGAAAGAAAAGCCTGGCTGTTGGTGAAAATCAGAAAGACAGAGGGACCCAAAGAGAGGTAAGTACACTGATCTACAGCTTCGACTGAGGCTGCAGATCAGACCCTGACTCACTTTCTGGGTCTCAGCCACCTGAGCAGTCAGTGTTGGGTGCCAGGCTGCAGCTGACTTCCAGATGGTCTGCATTTGGTTGCAGGCTTGACCCCTTCCCAAGCCCCGCCCCCCCTCTACTCCACCTCTCTGATCATTGGCTTGACCCCTTCCCAAGCCTAAAGCCTTTGTGGAGGCTATAAGCTTGGGAAGGGGGATCCCTGCCCCTCCATATGGCCAGTGAGTAACCTGGGTGATGAGGAGGTTCCCAGGACCCAGGTATGTATGCAAATTAACTGTCATCTTTGCTGGGTTTATTTGCATACTCATTCTGATTGGCTGTGGGCATATTGGAGGTATGGTCAATTTACATGTTTCTCCATTATTAGGTAAGATATTTTATTTCAACAAAATGAAATAATGTATTTCTCTTCTTTGTGTATGGAAATTTCATAAGACTAGATATATTTTGATTTTAATACTGGAATTAAAAGATACACTATTTTTGCATATTATATCAGATATCAATTTTAATCTAAAAATCACACGTTCATTTAGACTTTATCAAAGCAGAAGTTTTAAAATACCTATAATCAACTACTATAGGCCATAGAATAATTAATGTGTCACCAAACTACCCCAATTTCTGGGGTGTGCACAAAACCATGATAATCACAGAGATACTGTATCAGTTACTTATTGCTTCATAACAAGCCACCACACAACTTAATAGCTAAAATTTCTCATTCTTGCTCACAATTATGTGGGCCTATCATTTAAGCAGGCTCATCTCTGCGCCATGGCTACATTGCCAAGCCTGACTTTGCCTAAGGCTGGAGGAATCAACTGATTCCACTCATGTATCTGCCAGGATTGTTGTGTTGGTACAAAAAGAGTGAGGCTGGCTAGACAGCTGGGTTACTCTTTTCCTCGGTGTTGTCTGGGCTTTCTAATATGTTTGTGGCTTTGGTTCTCTTTCAGAGAACCTCTCTTTCACTTGCTTCCTTATCAGAACTCTCCTACCCCTGGCTTCTCACTACATCATGATTTCACAGACTTCTTTATATGCTGACTGTGATTCTGAAGTAAAAGCAGAAGCAAAAGCCTCTTAAATTTTTCAAAATATTTTTATTGATTTCAGAAAGGAAGAAAGGCAGAGGGAGAGAGAGAGAGATAGAAACATCAATGATAAAAGAGAATCATTGATCAGCTGCCTTCTGCATGCTCCCTACTGGGGATCAAGCCCACAATCCAGTAATTCTAGTTAAGTGCCCTTAACAGGAATCGAACCTGGGACCCTGAAGTCCTCAGGCTGACACTCTATCCACTGAGCCAAACCAACTAAGGCAAGCCTCTTAAATTTTTGTCTTAGAAGTTACAGAACATCAGTACCTGGATTGTATTGGTAAGAGAGTCCCAAGGCTGCACATGACAAAGGATGGGGAAAATGACCTCTATCTTTTGATGGCAGGTGCAGCAAAGACATGGTTAAAAAGCTTTCTCAATTTTTTTTTCACTTCAAACAAAATCCCTAAACCTAAAAGTATGAATCAGTTAAATATTTGCTATTTTGTTTTGTTTTATTACTCTGCAGGTGAACTATGAATGTGATAGAAAAATTTTCCTTACATTACCATTTTTAAGCTTCCACCTTGAACCTTTGGAGCAAAAGAAAGTGTTTAATTTTTAAAAACAACGGTGGAGCTTTTGAAATATTTTTGGAATCTAATCAGAAAACATATATAGTTAAAAATTCAGAAATATTCAGAAGCAATTTCTTATTTGTTTTTATTTTTCCCAGTAGTAGTGAGAAGTATAGGTTTTATGGATTTTTCCCCCCCTGTAACCTTATTTTAACCTTCTCACACTTACTTCTGAACTTCTCTTTTTTTTTCTCTAGCCCTCTTGTTTTTTAATTTAACTAAAATCAGTATTCTAAGATTTTATTATTAAACCTCAAAGTGCAAAGATAACATGGTGTTTATGTGTACATTATTCCATTTATAGGAATGGATTGATCATATACTATGTATCATGTACTGGAATTAATTCCATAAAACACATTCTTTTACCCTAAATTATTTCTACTGGAAAAAATAAACACGTTGACCCCTTCAATGTGACACAATGTAATTACTGCAATCATTATAGTAAAAATAAGTGTATTGAGAAAAAAATAAAGGTCAAAGATTTTGGGCAAACATCAGTGGTATCACTTATCTCAGGCTGGAACTCACAGCAGAAGAGTCAACCAATATACACCATTGTCTGTTCCCTCTTTTGGTTAATTCTATTGTTTTCTCAGAAAAGCAAATACAATTTTGCATATTCACCCAGGCTCTTTATCAGGGCTTGGCTATACAGGCTTGCCCTGACTGCCCCTCCTATTTTACTCTTTCACTATGAAGATAGTGAAATTCAAAGGCTGGTTGGACTCCAGATTATAAGATAATGATGCAAAAGATCCTTGTGTTCTTGGATTCCCCAGATCACAGTTCCATCTGGTACTCTTGTACCTGAGAGTCTGACTCTAGGAGGAGTCCTGAGTGTGCTCTCTGATAAATATAACAGTGGCTAATGTTATTGCTCTTCTTTGTGATCGTTCTCCTTCCTTTTCTACACTGACTAAGCTTGTAGTTTGTAAATGATCATTGCTCTCTCTATGGACTTCTTAGGCTAGGAGTTCTAAGCACCTGATGCCCCAGAGATCATGTGTTTTACATTAAGAGAGCATTGCCTGGTATTGTTACTGCTCTCTATGCATTGGAACTTTAAAGCTAAACACTGATTTTCTTGACATTATTTATTTTCCTGAAAATTATGTAGCAATAACCTTACCTGATGGGTAACACGAATTGAATTTCTTAGCAACTTAACAGAGAAAAGAGAGTGTTCTTGTCAAGAAGAGATTCCAGGATGGTGAAAGGATGGGTAGAAATTATTTGGAAAACCTTCTACAGTATCAGTGTGACCCAGATAGATTTCAGTGAAGAATGAGTCTGATCATCAATATTTGACTATGCTGCATGGAAGAATACAAAATAAAGCATGGCCAGGTAGCTTGATGATGCCATTCTTCTAAATAGACTGCAGGAATAAAAGCAGATTTGGGGAAATATGTTGAGCTAGGCTAGAATTCAAAATGTTGTTTTGAATAAGGATAATAGAGAAATGTTTTTATTTCCTAAATAAATTACTAGCAGAAACTACTAGTAATCTTTCAAGGTATTCTCTTTCCTTCTTCCATAGTAATATTTATGAATTTTCTTATTTTTAGCTCAGTACTCTGAAAAAAGTGTTTTCCTGGCTGCCCTACCCATGAGATGTAATGGAAGTGTTTCATGTTTCCTCTGCCACCTTCCTTTAAATATAGCTAAATGTATACTTTGTCCCATTTTCATCATTCCTTTCCTCTTTTTTAAATAAATCTTTATTGTTCAGATTATTACAAATGTATTCCCCCCCCCAATTGCTCCCCTCCACCAGGTTCCCACCCCACCCTCTACCCTTTCCCCACCCACCATTATCTTCATCAATAAGTGCACAGTCTCTTCCCAAACCCCCACTCCCCTTTTCTCTGAGAATTGTCAGTCCACACCCTTCCATACCTCTGATTCTATTATATTCACCAGTTAATATTGTTCATCAGGTTTTTTAATTCCCTTGGTTTTTAGTTTCACTTGTTCATAGTTACATATTTGTTGTTCATAATTTTTATCTTTATCTTCCTCTTCCTAAATAACTCCCTTCAGCAATTCATATAATTCTGGGTTGGTGGTGATGAACTCCTTTAGCTTTCTTTTATTTGTGAAGCTCTTTATCTGGCCTTCTATTCTGAGTGATTGCTTTGCTGGGTATAGTATTTTTGGCTGTAGGTTCTTGCTATTCATCACCATGAATATTTCTTGCCATTCCTGTCTGGCCTATATGGTTTCTATTGAGAAATCAGCTGACAATCATATGGGTGCTCCTTTATAGGTAACTACCTGCTTTTCTCTTTCTGCTTTTAATATTCTCTCTGTATTTTGCTCTTGGAATTTTAATTATGATGTGTCTTGGTGTGGTCCTCTTTGGATTCCTTTTGTTTGGGGTTCTGTGCGCTCCCTGGACTTGTAAGTCTATTTCTTTCCCCAGGTGGGGGAAGTTTTCTGTCACTATTTCTTCCAGTAATCTTTTGGTATCTTGCTCTCTCTCTTCTTCTGGGACCCCCATAATTCTGATGTTCATTTGCTTGAAATTGTCCCAGAGGTTTCTTACACTATCTTCAACTTTCTGGATTCTCTTATCTTCTTGCTTCTGCAGAGGAGTGTCCTCTGGCTCTTTGTGTTCTATATCTTTGTCTTGATTCTTGCTATCTTCCAGTCTATTTTTAGGACTCTGTGTAATTTTCTTTTTCAGACAATGTTTCCTTTATTTCTAGTTGATCCCATTTTTTTTTTCTAGTTGATCCCTTTTCATATCCTCATAGGTCTCGTTTATTTTATCGGTCTTTTTTAGGAAATTGTTGAAAAACCTTATAACTGTATTTTTTAACTCAATGTCCATTCTTTTCTTTTCCTCCATCTCCTTCCTTTGTGTCCTGCCTCTTCTCTGCATTTTAGTTGTTTCCCTGATTTGATGGAACAGTTTTGTGTGCTACATATTCTGGTAGAGCACAGTAGTACAGGCTTCCCAGTTACCTGAGGTAGACAGTCTTGTTGTAGCCCTTTGTGGGCTGTGTATGTAGCCTTGTTGTTAAGCCTTGCTTATTGTTGGTATCACTGGGAAGCATTGATCTCCAAGCCAATTGACTGTGAGGATCAGCAGTGTCACAGCTAGGTGAGCTTCTATACTTTGCTTGGATAGGGTGGAGTCTCAGGGGGGCACAGACAATCTTTGGTTCCCTGTCAGTCTCGCCTTAGAAAAGTCCTGTTAGCGGTAGGTCCTGCAAGATTGTTTTCAGGCATGTGTACCTCTTTGGTAAAGGCACAAACAAGCTTTGGATTCTGGTCAGTCCCTCCTTAGAGAAAGCCAGCCTCTAGGAGAGTTTCTGTGCTCAGCTTGGATGGGACAGAGTCTCGGGGTGGTGCAGACAAGCTTTGGTATCCTCTAGGTCCCTCCCTGAGTCCCACAGTAATGGCCACTGGCTTCACACACCTCCAAGAGATCTCTGCCTGCTGCCTGGCAATCCAGTTTCTCCCTGACTGGGGCCATCTATCAGAGCAATAGGGTGATTCTGTTTTCCTCCCGAACAAGAAAGCCACCTGTGTGTTAGCTGTCTGCCCTCTCTGTGCTCCTGGAGTAAGCCAGCAGCGAACTCGGCCACTCTTTCTACACCCTGGTAGTAGGCCAGTAGCAAACTTGGCCCACCATCTCTGCACACAGTAAGCAAGCCAGCAGAGAACTCTGTGGCAGCCTTTTCGCACACACAGTTCTCTGCACCTTCAGAGTTTCTGAGGCTCAACCAATGTGCCTTTTCTCTCCTTCCCAGATGGTAGAGCCTCCTCTCAGCCAGCCATCTGGTGCTTCAGGACAATGTTTCCCGTTTTTCAGTTCTAAATTAAAAATTGTTGTGATAGGCTGCATTCAGGTGTCTATCCTATGCCGCCATCTTGGTTTCTCTCCCATTCCTTTCCTCTTAAAACCCATTGTGATATCAGTCTTTTTGAATTATGAATTGACCTTAAGAAGGGAGAATGGGCATGTGAGAAGAGAGAATGACATTCTAAGGACATTGTAGAATGAAGTTGCCATATAAGGTCTAGACAATCTACTCTGGACTCATATGTGAGAGATAAATAAGATTCATTCTTGAGTAAGCTACTCCTTTTTGTATTTCTATTTCTCAGACCCAAAACTAATCATAAGTGATATATTCAGTGACTATTTATTTTTTCAGGATAAGTTATACTTTGTGTGGAAAAACTAATAGGAAAAGCAGGTAGTTATGAGTTAAGCATTAGCAAAAGACCTGGCTACTGGATCTCAATTCCTCTCTAGAGGCAGAGTCTGAGTTTGACATGAAGTCAATTTCTTTGGCAAATCATTGTATTCATTTTTGTTGATTTCCTTGGTATCATATTTCATTTTATTATGTATTTCTCTTTGTTGCTGATACAATATAGGTTAGAACTGAGACCTTCACACTCTTCTATGATTTAATACCTTTGCTTACATCTTCTTAAACCAAATAATATTTAATATACTTAGCTAATTTTACTGATTGATCTTTACACATTTATCTCAAGCTCGGAAATCTATGGCATCAAAGATTTCCACTTTCCATACATCTAAATGATCTAAAACAATGACTAATATGCTACTATGGTAGTTTGGTTGTCTCCTTGAAAACTTTAGTGCTAAGTGTGGTGAGCTTTGGGGGTCTCACTGCTTTTGTTTCACCACTTACTAGCTATTAACCATAGACAAATTAGTGCTCAACTCTAAAACTCCCTTTTTTTCTTAAATACAAAATGGAGTATTAACGGAAATACAATTAACTAATCCATGTAAAGCAATTAGCAGAGGCCCGGCCAGAATAAGTGCCCCATGTGCACTAATTGAAAATAATAATGGGTTTTATTTCCACTTTGCAATCTTAAAAAAATAAATATGTACAACCTTCTGTCAATAATCCTTTTAAGATAACATTGTTTACATTATTTTTTTATCCAGCAAATAGTTCTGTCTTACTTTTTTACAAGTATTGAAAATACTGTGTAACAGACAAAACTTGGCCCTCAACATCAAATATCTTCCATTTGCCTATTAAATATAAAATTCACTGGCCAAACAAATGATGTACCTTACTGGCTAAAAGTTCTTTCAGGAGTATTGTGTTTTTCATATGCCTCTTTTCATATGTTCATACTGTCTCTTGGCAATTGTCTGCATAAATAAAGCATATTTGAATTGCTTTAATACATTTTTCTAGGAGTGTGTGAGTGTACCCAGTAGGGCTCCAGAAATATTCATTTAATTAAAGATAGTTATTTTGGTGATAACATAAATAAAAGAGAGGAAAGAAAAGCTGAAATAATGGTATGAAAACAGTAGGGTTTTTTTTTTATATATTTTTCCCCAAAATTCAGATTCCAGTGAAACCTTAGACTACTTAGTTCATTTATATTTCTGTTTCTCATTTAATAAAGTAGATTGTGAAAGTTTAGTTTTTCTTAGAAACAGTTTGGATATTTTAAATGAAGCATATTCAGAAGTCTTTGAAACTTCTCTTGGTGCTAAGAAAGGAATACGGGCCATCAGGAGAAGGCTCAGCACACACTAAGAGCCTGTGGCCTTCAGATCAGGCCTCTCCAACATGGCGGTGCTTCCGTTTCCCCTCCCCCTGCCCTAACATAGCTTCTCATGCCTTTCATTACAACCCCCTCCCCAACAAAAAAGTGTCATTTTTTGTTGTTGTTGTCAAGTCATTGTTGCTAACCTGCGCAACAGGTTAGAAATTAAAGAAACTTTAATTTCCCCAGTTGATGCAAAATGTGGAAAGAAAAACATCCTTTTTGCTAGACAAACTTTATTTTAGTCCTATTTTTTTTCTCCCTGATCCAATGGAAGAAAATTTTCAGTCAGAAACTTGAAAATGGTATTAGTGGAGAGATACCAAAGAATCACAAAGGACATCACCAGATTTGCACCCCAAAAATCTTTCCTAGTTGAGATCATAAAGAACGTTTATTAAAAATCTACAGTATATCATATTATGCAGGATAAATCAACATAATGTGATAAGATCAGACATCAAGTTAAAAAAGTGCCTTTTCTGCTTCTGCTGAGATCATAAGTTCAAATTATTAAACATACTCACAAATACTTTAAAAAAAAATAACAAACCCAAGCTTCTCTCATCTACTAGTAAACCATTTTGACTTACATTATTGTTGGGGCAGATAATTGCTTTTTCCTCTTCCGTAATTTATTATCATTTCTTTTACTGGTAATGTCTTGATTTTCTTTTTGCAGGAGAGCTTTTATAAAAGAGACATGTATCTATACACATATGTTAACAAGAAGTAAATGATTATCAAAAAGCAAGGCGCTAAAGGATACTGAAGAAATAAAACTTATTTGTGAAGTAGTTTCTGATATCAGACACTCCTTATAGTAAGAACTTCCGAGATTCTTCCGTATTTTGGACTTCTAGTGTCTAACAATAAGTCATTGAATATCCTAATGTGATTGCCTGTTCATTGTCACTAATGTTGACCTGAATTCTGATTACTGAGCAATCTCTTAAAAAACCTGCTCACTCATGGGTATATAGCAACTTAGCTCTCTCTATATAAATGTAAAATTCCATCCCATTTATGGGAAAACAGCCAAGTTGGCAAGTTTAAAAACACACACACAAATGCTGGAACATCTTGACTGGGCTGATGACATGACAGCATTATAGTGTACTACCAGCTGGGAGCTGGCTGAGGTTCAGAAATGGACTCAAGATAGCAGAATGCACAAGGAGGCAGCCACTGGTGTGACTGCTTTGTTGAAACCAGCGAGAAGACAGACCATTTGCTACACCAGCTTTCTCTCCCTCTGCCCTTTGCTGATTTCTTGTCGGCAATAGAAAAATGTGACATAAGGGGATACAAACGCATGCGAAGTGATGCTGCACAATCTGCTCAAGCTTCCATAGCAGTCTCCAGGCCTGTTTCTCATCTTGCTTTCGGATCCCCCCTGAGCTGATGCAAGCACGGAGTTCCCGTGGACTGGGGCAAGGGGGCTCCACGCTTCTAGCAGGTTACAGCGGGAAAGGTTGAAGGGGAGCTGAGAGGCAGGATATGTGAACCAGTACAAGTTTCTGGTTTACTATAGTTTCCTTAAAATAAAAATCAAAGGACTGTCAGGTAGAACCAATAAATAATAATAATAATAATAATAATAATAATAATAATATCAGAAACTAGCTAATTTACCAGCACTAGCATAAAGATTTTGAAAGCTCACTTTTGCCATTTTAATGTCTCTGCATTTCTGTGTTTTTTTCCCCATCTCTTTTTAAGCTGACCCAGAGAATGCTGAAAAAGCAGCGAACGGCCATGCATGTTGTATTTTCAGTCCAAGCAGCAACATGATGCACTCAAAATCTTGCAAAATAGGTCTTTCCCCCAGACTTGCAGTTCAATTTTGCAAACACCAGATTTTCCATAGTTTTGATAAAGTTCAAGTAAGCATCCTCCACACTGCAGTATTTATCTGGACCAGTGTGAATGTTGCAGTGTTTTTTGTTTTGTTTTCTGTTTTTGTTTGTTTGATTGTTTGTTTGTTGTGTGTGTTGTTTTTTTTAATTCACCCCGCACTAATTACCTTAATATTTGAGGTAACAACCACTGACTGGTCTGTAATATTTGGTTCCCATAAAAGAAAAGCTGTATTAATATCCTTGAGGATCTTAAAACATTGGGTATTGTTATGTCAGTACAACTGTGTATCCTTTTTGGGCAGAGAAATTAACTACCTGGCATTACTGATACAGCAGGGGGATTTCTGAGGTCTTTTGATGAAAGTAAAGTATAACCATAATGAAAATTTAAGGTTTCTTTTTTTCTCCTTATCTTTCCCTTCTCAATTTGTATTGCAGCATCTCTGGCCATTAGGAAAGTGAAGGAAACAGCACACATTTCTTAATATCTAAATAGGGCCTTAAATAGACCTGCAAACTTAAAAGTCTATAACCCTGAGCATAAAGAGAAACAGACTACCTTCTAGCATTCCTTTAGAAATGCCAACTCTTTATCAACAGTAATGATAAAGCTTGGAAGAGTCTATGATTTAATTTCATAGTTAAGCATTATTTTGAAAATATTCTCCTACTAATCCTTCTTGCTTGGTGAGCCATGAAAAATGAAATGCTGAAAATCTCACCATCACTTATTTGAATGTGTTTGGCATACAGTACCCCGCTTTATTTTTTTTAAATGCTAATTAGGGTGTATAAATTAAAATACATAAGGTAAATGTAAAATACATTCTCATTGCCTTAGCTATGAAATGAAGGACTGTGCTTCACTGCAGTGTTGGTGACTCCTCCAGAGATCTGCCCTGACTAGTGGACACAACTGTCAGCTCAGTCAGCTTGCACTCACTTCTCTCCTCAAAAATTTTGTCCTTTCTTATGAAATTATTTTTGTGGTAGAAATTCTCTGCCTTAATTGACTTTTTTCTCTCTACCTTATGAATGTTTTTCTCCTCATTTGTATTCTGTTATATTTCTTCTTTGCTATCTCAGCTCCCAGCTAGATTTTACTAATCTGGTTTTAACCATTTGATTCAAAATAGTTAATAATAATAATAATAATAATGAGAAGGAGAAGTGGGAGAAAAAGAAGAGGAATATCAAGTTATGATTCATTATTTATTACATGTGGTACTTTGTGCTTAATGGATTTCATTTATTTCTCATAATAATCCATAAGGCAGTCACTGTTATCTACATTTAAGAAATTAGTAAATTAAGTCTCAAAGAACTTAAGTATAGTCAGCAACATAACAGGGTTAGTGAATATTAAAACTAGAAATGAAACCTTGGTCTCGCTGACTTTGACACTTATACTCATCAATATTTTGTTGCTTATTAATGGATTTTTATCCCCAGTCTTAAGATATGTCATTAAGAAATGTCTGCCCACATTATAAATAAGTTAATATTGTGTACTCCTATTTTTAAAATCCAACCAGCCCTGAGCAGCAGACTTCATGTTTGTATCCTGTGATGATGCCAAATGTGTATGTGAGATATAAACCCGACAATCACAACAACCCACAAAACTCAGGTGCCTGTTTTTAAATCTTATTGTCTTTATTTTATGTAAATCAGCTTAATTTCTATCATAAGCTCCCATTACTGTATGATAGTAGAAAATTTTATCTACTTATTTCTGTTTTGTATTTGTTTTTGGTTTTTTTTGTGGTCTAATCCAGTGACTTCTTAGTCATTATAGGCTAACAACATAGTTCCATTTACACTTAAATCTATCTCCAATGTTTCTTTTTCTTTCTCCTGAAATTCTGAGATTGTATCATTTCAGAAATTGGATTGAATATAGGAATATCATATTGGTCTTCCTGAGTCTCATTTCTCTTCTGACCTTCACTCCATTAAGACATTATTTTCTCAGGCCATTTGAAGAATAATAAAATGGTTTCCTGGATGCGTGTAGGTCTAATTTGTCTTGTAGTTGCCTAAATCTGTCATAGTCAATCCACTGATACGTCAGCTATATTCTAATTCCATATCCAGCAGGGAATGTGTGGTTATATCCTATAACACATTCCCTCCTACCTTTATCCGGATCTCTAAGAAGTCTTGCTGGCATTCTTTCTCTATCAAGTGTAAACAGTATTCTACTTGAGAACCAAAGGAACTTTGGAGTATGCTTACAAAATATCTATTTGGCCCTCTCATTTTCCAGGTGGAGTAAACTATTCTTCTTCAGAGTGAACTGAACTTTATGACCATATTTAAAAAATAAAGGGAAGATATAAAACTTTATAGTGAATAAACATATCACGTACCCCTTCTCTCCAAGTAAGGAATGGATTGAGGTTAACAAGCAAAGGTAAGTAATGTACATATTATGAATCATGAGGAGAAGCACAATTCATCTCCCTGGTATTCTTCTGAAAACCTATGAGAAACCATTAGGCAAATCCAAATCAGGAAACATTCTTCAAAATATCTGACATTACTCTTCAAAATGGTCAAGGTCATAAAAAAAGAAAAGGAAAAACTGAGAAACTAATGTAACATGACAATTAAGAGCAATGTGGTATCATTGAATGGATCCTGGAAAAGGAAGCGGGCATTCTTGAATAAAAAAGTAAATGAATAAAATAAAATCCCTGTAAAGTCTGTAGCTTAGTCACTAGTACTATACCAGTATTACCTTCTTAGTTTTGATAAATATACCATGCTGTTTCATAAATTAACATTAGAGAAAATTGGGTGAAGCAATTATGAAAACTCTCTGTACTGTTTCTGCAACACTACTATAAAACAAACATTCGTGTAAAATAAAAAGTCCCAAAAAATGGAATTTGTACATACCAGGTATAGCAGGTGACTTAATTTAGATGTAAGAAGGGAAAAAAAGTGAGTCATCCTTAGTTACAGTGAGATGATCACCTGACACATACTATAAACGTTTTGAAGAGAGTAGATACTTTTAAAGAAAAGCTTACATATCACACAGAGATACTTCGCTTATGAGTCTACATTTAAGGAGTTGCCAGTGTTAACGATGAGTTATATGCTTTTTCTTTACATATAAGTATTCCAAAATGGCCTTTTTTCCCCACCAAGTAAAAAGATTGTTGATTTTCAAACAAACTGCTTCTTGGAGAGAACAACTTGAAAAAATAACATTTGTAAATATATCTATCTTAAGATAAATTTGTTGCTAAAAATAAAGTGTCACCTGTAAAAATTCTCATATCAGCATGCTTTAAAAGCTTGGGATTATAATTATCTCATCTGATTACAAATCTTACCAATTAATTCCTATGACTGGCTATGAACTTATTTTATAAAATTATTAAGGTATAGCACTTTCCTTTGCAAAAGAAAACAACAACAACAACCTGATGAATGTTAGGGAAGCTCAAAACCTAGTGGCAAATTAAAAAGATATATATTTTTTTAATTATTAGAGAATGGGTTTGAAACATGAGTTTCAAGATTTAGTAAGTGCAGGCAATATGTATTTCTTTTCTTGGATCAATGAATTTTAACACTTGACTGTTCCAATAATGACAGTCATTAAACCAATAAATATCATCTCAATAAAGAATACTTAGAAACAGAACTGTAAACCATTTTCTGGCATTATTCAAGACACTCAACATGCATATGTAATCATATTGAAAGCACCAATAAATCTAATTAAATAGTTGACAGTTTTTAGCTCCACTGATAAATAGAATAGGATGTTTCAGAAATGAATTTTATGTATCTCATCCAATTGACAATCATCCTTTTGTGTACATTATATATTACAAATCCTATATAGTAATGGAGGGATATGCTAATTAGCCAGGATGTCATAGCAGTCAGGACTGGTCGGGTGTGTAACAATCACGACCTATCAGGAGTAGTGCCTGGTGGAAGCAGCCACCACGGAGGCAGGCACAGGCCCACGGCACCCGCCCAGCCTGGAAGCCGCCTGGCCAGGGGTCACAAGCAGTCACGCCATGCAGCCTGGCCTGGGAGCAGCCCCGGAGGAAGAACCACCAGCAGTGGTGCACACAGGCCTGTGGCGCACCCAGCACAGAGGCTGCCTGGCTGGGGATGGTGAGCAGGCCTGTGGCATCCCCGCTTGGTGCTGAGGTGGAGCGGTCCCCGGCAGAAGTGGCCACCAGCTGAGGAGTGCTCAGGCCTGCCCAGGGCTAAAGTCATGCTGCCTGCCTGCGTGGCACTGCCTGTGTGTCTGTGCCCAGTGCAGAGGTGATGCTGCCTGCCTGCGTCCCTGGCCAGGGATGTGGCACTGCCTGCCTGTGTCCCTCACAAATAACAATATTACAATATTTCCTCTAATTAATTTCCTTTTAAGGTGCACAAAATTTTTGTACTGGGCTGCTAGTATATAATAATGATATACATTGTGAAGATTTCACAAACACATAACTATTCATATAAAGTATAATTCCCTTTATTTAAAGCAAACATTTTCTCTCAAAACACACACACACACACACACACACACACACACACACACACACACACAAATGCAAACACTTTGAAAGAACTGCCTCTCATGACCAATTGTTCTCCAGTCGGAGCTGTCATCCAGATCTCTCTAATCTGCTTTATAAACTTAAGCAGATGTCCAATATCAAGTGGAAGTGACGGGTTTTCTTTAATAGGCTTCTAGCTCTTTATGCAACTTTTTATTAGAGAACAGGAAAAGAAAACTGATTTTAGGCAGGTTATATATACCTTCAAACTTTTCTGGCTTACATCAACTCTTAAATTTACAGGTATGATGTGTGGATTATGATTCATTTTCTTTTACCTTGATGCTTTTATTCCGGGGAAAATAGCAGCCATATTTCTTCACTTTAAATGGAGTGGTCCTCAGAAATAAGAGAATTTACCACCAATGTAAATGTTTCAACTCATTTACACACAGTTCCGGTAGGAAATAATGACTCTAACATTAGTTAGGGAGAAAAATCTGTCATGAGGCAGGTCCATCCTAGATAAGTCACAAAGAAATGTTTCCCTGAATTTACAAGGTAACCTCAGCTGAGCCCAGGACAAGAGGAGGTGAAGAGCAGGCAGACATGAGGGTATTGCAACCTGGAGTGGGTGTGCTTTGGTACAAAAGAAAATCATCATGCAAACTGCACGTGTCAACGTGGTGGCACAGATTTTAAAGAATGAACCCTCAGGCCCTGAAAAAAATTAATGAGTTCTGCCTCTCCTTTCCGTGACCTTTCAGTTAGGTTTTCCTGGGAATTTGTTTTCTTTGTTTTAGTCTGAGCTGTTCTGTGAAGTGTCTCAGTGGGACAGTGAATCTGCAAAAGTGCTCTCATGGCACCGATTTTGCAATTGACCACTGAGTTGCTGGCTTCTGAGTACTTGAAGGTCTTGACCTAGGCAAATTCGTGTAGAAGCCAAACATTGTCTCACTAAATCCAAGCAAGGTTTCCTCTTTCTTGGTGTTTTCCTCTTTGAAAATTCCTTTTTATTTTTCTTTATTTTTCCCCTGCAAGGAGCTTACTTATTATCTTTTTTTTGCTTCATCTTTCAAACCATACTTTCATTAACAAATCAGGTAAATCCATTCAGTATGTCATAAGAGAATAGAAAATAGGAACAGGAATAATGAACCTAATGTCAGATAACCAGTCTTAAAATCTGACATTGCCACTATCAGGAGCTTGAGGTCAAATTAATTGCATTTTGAGCCTCAGTTTCTGTTGTATTGCACAGGGCTAATAGCCTCTGCCTTGATTCTCACAAAAGGTGTGTACATCGTGTTCCTGCATCCCTTCCACATCGTTCCCTCTGACCACTCGGCAGTCAGTGAGATTTGAGTGGGATTCAGATCCCGAGTGAGTCCCTGCTGGGTCTAAATTTATCAGCTAATTTCATCCCATCTGCTACGAAGGCTGGCTCCTGGATAGATAGTAATTTAGGATTATGTGAAGAGGCCCAATTCTTCCCACAGCAATTGGTTGAGGGGTGGGTTTGAAAACTCAATTTGTCCAACCAGCACAGAAATTGCACCTCTTTCTTTAATTGTATGTTGAATGGCTCTGAACCCTGGTCAGATATAAAAAAAACTACTCAGATCTTTGGAAATGATCATGGTAATATTCAAATTATCTACTACTCCTTAAACAATTGCCTTTGTAGCACATACCCTGCAACAACACCCTTATTAAAGCTATTAGGAATTTCTATTAATTCAGTCTGAGCTCAGCCCCATAAGTAATCACAGGCCTTGCAAAAATAAAATTTCTACTTGTTCATCTATTTCTTACCAAATGATTCTATTTTAGTTGACTTAGCTTAAAAACAATTCTATTTTTTTAAGAATCCAGAAACTATAAAATGAGAATATGAACTAGAAATAGTGAAGGAGGAGAGGATAGCCATTAGAAATGTAGACTTGAGGTAAGAGAAAGGGTAATTAAAACATACTCTGCATCTATACGCATGTGCAAAGAGTAGATGACACATTTTTTATAAGCCAGAATAGTTCATTTGTTTTATATAAAAATTGAAGTTTTATAATTTGGAGATATTTACCTATAGTACTGTGTTGAAAAACACTCTTTACTCAATCTTCTTTCTTAAGGAACGCATGCTATATTATGGATAACTACCGTCATCCACAGAGGAAAGTGCAGGTCTAAGATATTGGGAGATAGTTCTCATTTTTCTGTTCATCAATGATAGCCTTTGGTTAGGAAGCAACCTTAGAGAATAGATATAGTGATTTCCTTTGGAACAGTGGGCAGGTTTAAATAGTTCTCAGTTTAATAAAGATGTCTCACTATGGGCATGGGTCAAGCAGGTTTACTGTCAATAAAATATTTTGTTTCCTATCCTGGAGGTTCTCTTCTTTTAACAGAACTCCTTATATGTGCAGAGAGGTTCAATCGCCTGGCTTTCTCTGCATCACCCTGTGGGAATCATGCAGTTCAGGCAACTCACACAGATCATGATACTCTGGCTTCTGCTATTGCTGCAAATAGAAAAGCCATGTGTCTGAGGACTAGGAGTGTTGTCTTTCCTACCAGTATGCACAAAACACTAGCGCGTTACATTTGAGGAAGGTAGTAGGGTAAACTTTCAGACCCTTTACAGCTCTTGTCATAATAGTCTATAATTGTTTTATTTTGCAGCATAAAAAATTATCCCAAACTCAGTGGCTTAATACAACACCTGTTTATTAGCTCAGAGTTCTTTAGGTCAGAAGTCCAGACATAGTGTGGCTAGGTTTCTGCTCAGATCTTACAAGACAAAATCAAAGTGTTAGCGAGGATTTGTTCATTTCTAGAATCTCCAGGAGGGAGAGAGTGGTATGCACTTTAAAGTTTAGTTACTTTTTAGAAAATTTTAGTTTCTTGCAGATATAGAATGGAGGTACCCATTTTCTTGCTGGGAGCTGTTCTTGGCTCCTAGAGTCCACTCTACCCATATTCAAAATGAGAACAGAAACTATAAATCAAATTGAATCCCTTCCACTAATTCTGTGTTTGATGTCCTTCACCTCTGACCTCTAGATCCATAATCAAAAGGCTCATATGATTAAGTCAACACACTAAGATAATTTCCCTATCTTAATATCCATTAACAAGGGACCTTAATTATATCTGCAAATTTTCATCTCTACAAGTTCCCATATTTAAATGTACAAGAAAATATGTACAAGGATGAGGGTCATTGGGAGGTCATGGAATACCACCTCTACAGCATCCCCATATTTGCCATTCTTGACTGTTCTGGAAAGTTCCCACATGTTTCTCCTATTACTACCACTGTACTTCAATTCTGACACAAGATGTGTGGGTTTTCCACACATCAAGCAATTCACCATGACACCAACTGAATGTCCTACAATTCAATCCAAATTTGACACTAACTGGTGTTAGCAAAGACCCCCACAAGTTAAGGGCTCAGACCCACAAGACTCCACACAACCCCACCTTACACATTAGGCATAACCCCAGGTGTCACCTGTGCTTTTAACCAACCAGCTATAAATCAAAGGTTCCTATGGCCACCCTCCTTGGGTTTGATAATTTGATAATCCACCAAACTCAGGGAATCACTTACTTAGATTTACCAGTTTATTCCATAGTAAAGAATGTGACAAAAGACACAGATGGTCAGATAAAGACATGCATAAGAAGAGGTCCAAAAGGGTCTTGTGAGCAGGAGTTTCTATTACCTTGTAGTTGGGGTGTACTACCATCCTGGCATGTGAATTTGTTCACCAAACCCCATACTTTTGGGATTTTTATAGATTTGATCACATAGGCACAATCAATCACTAACCAATTCTCCAACATCTATCCCTTTTCTGAAGGATGGCAAGTGGGGCTAGAGATTCCAAGTTTTTAAGCATGACTTGATCTTTCTGGTGACTAGCCCAGAAGCCAATTGGGAGCCCACCAAAGTCCCTCATCAGAGCAGGAAGCATTGCTATCATACAGGACATTTTAAGGGAATATTACAACAAAAGATACTCTTAGTCCTCTTTTCTCCAGTAGGGGGCATGCAGGAGGCAGACAATCAATGATTCTCTCTCACCATTGTTTCTATTTCTCTCTTCCTCTCCCTTTCTCTCTGAAATCAATAATTTTTTAAAATATATTTTATTGATTTTTTTACAGAGAGGAAGGGAGAGGGTTAGAGAGTGAGAAACACTGATAAGAGAGAAACATTGATCAGCTGCCTCCTGCACACCCCAGACTGGGGATGTGCCAGCAACCAAGGTACATGCCCTTGACTAGAATTGAACCTGGGACCTTTCATTCCACAGGCCAATGCTCTATCCCCTGAGCCAAACCAGTCTCGGCCAATAAAAATTTATTTTTAAAGAACCAGGCCAATAGCATAATGGTGAAGACAATAGAGAGCGGTTGTGGCACCTGAGATTAACTAGAAAGACATGCAATGCATCATTTTAAAAACACTACACCTGACACAGAAAACATATCTTCAGATTGCAAAGAGGCAGTTCTAAATTGTAACCTGTAATATATCTTTATGTCATTCAAACTATCTCCTATTGTCATCTTACTTGGACTTTAGATTACACTTGTCAGTGAGTTCAAGTTCATATGTCTTAGAAAATAAATGGAGCATAGTAACCAAGCAAAAGTCAGATATGATTCAAATAAAGCTTATTATTAATTTTCAAATTTTAGTAGTTTCTTCGTGATAATTCTTTTCAAATTAGGTTGATGGTTATATTGATATTAAAATTAGAAATTAGTGTTGAGCTTCTGACAAAATTGATTCAAAAATCAATTAGAATTTCAGATTTAAGTTTAATTTATAAATGTTTTGTATCAAATGTCTAAGCTTGTGCTGAGTCAAGTTATAAGAAATGGAGAACTTATGAATTTAATTAAACATAATTTGATGCTGACAAAACATATTTTGTGTCAATGCCATGTTAACTGTCTACTCAAAATCTCTTAAAATTTTACAAACATCTCAAATTTTATTACTTCCTCAAACTCAAAGTCAAGTCTTCCCTTATTCAGTAAAAGGCACCCCACACATTGGTGAAAAATTGGTTATTGGTGATTTCTCTCCTTCTTTAACTCATCATAACTAATCATAAAGTTTGGCCTGTTGTTAGCACCTCTAAAATATAGCATAGTACTCTATCTCAGGCTCTATCACCCTTGTTCTGGTCATAATCATCTCTCACTCTGAATTGTACAAAACCATCTTCATTACATTTCTATTTCATTCTTGAGCTTTTCCCTCCATTCTCCAAATCCCAAAAAGTTTTCTTCTTAACTAATAATCAAACTGTCCCAACCTCACTTAAAACCCTTTAATGGCTTCTTCATCACACCAAGTGCACTTCTACTTGAGGGATTTGGTGTCTGATATCCCCACTTCCTGGGACATCTTTCCCTAGATGGACTCTGGGCACCCTATCTTATTGTGCTTAGTTATATTCATGCCCCTTTCTCAGTGAGATTTTCTATGACATCCTCCCCAAACAAATGGCTTCCCTAACATCTCCTAACTTCTAGATTTCCCCAGCTCTTCTATGTATGATACTATATTTATACCTTTTACTTATTTATTTTGTTTGTTGTTTGTCTCCTCCTCCAAAGTATAAGCTTAATGGTGATAAAGGTTTAGCTAGGTTTCTCCCTGCTAGAATATCTTGTTCTCATTCTTGTTATGGTAATCCTATGGTAATACTATCTCTTTCCTTAACACTCAGTTTAAATACAATAAATTCTGGGAGAATAAGTCTTTTTTGACCACCTAAGTCAGTTCACTTTATCTTCTTAGGCATTTAAAAAAACCCTAATAGTATAATCTAAAATAATTTCCCATGGTTGGATCCACTACAAACTACCAAAATATTTTTCAAATGACTAACTGAATAAGTAAATGAAGGAATGGATAAAGTGTAGAATAGAAATCATGACTAACTGATGATGAGTGTAATGACAAATTATATATAAATTTTGCTATCATGTATATATTTTAAAATCTACTTATCGATTTAATTTTTCCAGTAACATTACATTATTATTATTTTTAAACTATATTTTCTTCTTCTTTTTTTTTTACAGAGAGGAAGGGAGAAGGATAGATAGTTAGAAACATTGATGAGAGATCAATTTGCTGCCTCCTGCACACTCCTCATTGGGTATGTTATGCAACCAAGGTACATGCCCCTGGTTGCATGAAATGGAACCTGGGACCTTTCTGACTGCAGGCCAATGTTCTATCCACTGAGCCAAACCAGTTAGGGCAACATTACATTATTTTTAACAATAAACCTTACACAAAAAGATCCCATGTTGTGGTACTTGGAATACATCTCAGAATTAAATTCCCATTCTAATTCTTACTAGCGATGCAGCCATGGACAAGTCACTGAACATTAATTCCTTTAATAATATAGCCGAGATAATTATATCTTCATTATAAGTTTAAACGTGGTAGCATTCAATTAATGGTTTTGTTTTTGTTGTTAATGGTGTAAAAGAAAGTGCTCTTGAGGTGGGTGAAAGCTCTTTTGAATAAGAAATAAAATATATGCTCTCACAGCACTGAGCACCCTGGGGGTAGATACGTTGTAAAGATTAGGGTTTGCATAATTGGGGTAACTCATAGCTTGCATTAACCTTATGAAGGGCAGACATTTTTCATAAGTGTTGAGAATAATGTTAAAGAATACCAAAACCTAAGCCCTAACAATCATGAAAGTTAGCATGGATTATTAAGCTAATTAAAACACGGGGGCTCTGGAGACCTGAATTTTAATACACATTTTGCCACTAACTTATAATGTAACCCTAGGCAAGAGAGCAGGTCCCTTTTTTCTTTGCTTCCTTCATCTGTGAAGTGAGCATTACCTTCCAGAGGTGGTCGTGCTGCATAGCAATGAACTGATGTAAAGTACACTGTGAGAATGGCATCCTGAAGATAATCATAAAAAAGTAAACTAAAAGGGATGTGACATAGTTTAGAGAAACCTGCAGATAGACAGGGTACATCTTATCTCTTTAATTAGTTTATTGTTCACAAAGGGAGTGGATCTCTTTCTGCTGTTTCTACGTAGTCTGTGTCTCCCCACCATGACTGTCACCCCTTTCAATCACCATTTGATAGTAAACGATAAAATTTGGCAAATATTCCAACAACACAAAGACTAGAATATTTATGGCCAGCAAATGTTAATTAAGATCATGCCTTCGCCTAATTTACTTTAAAATGTGAGGAACACAGACTTACTTCCACCAGAGCACTCATATGTATTGCTCTTTAATTAAAGCTCTGCTGTTAGCCCACTGTTACTCTTGACTGAGACCCCAAGAAGCATAACTGGGAAGTACGATCATGGTTCTAGATGATGAATGAGTGTAGCACTCCCCTTCCTAAGAGCTGCACCAGAATACAAAATGGATGGATGTCATCATGGTGTAAAATATGGGTTTGGGTTTAAGATAAATTAGTCTACCTGTGGCACATTGCAAATTTCTTTACACAATTAATTTATTTTAGCTGCCAAATTACTGCACATTTATTAATTTTTGCAGGTTATTAATTTTATTAAGAGGAATTTTCTGTAGAATAGTAAGGTGATTTTTGATTCCTATTTTTTACTTGATTACATTGTAACTTTAAATTCTGTTTTGAAATCTTGCAGATTTGCTATCAACATGAAGAGATAAGAACAGGAATTCAGGAAGTTCTTATTCATTTACATTTAAACACCTTAAGCAAAAAATATATTTTTGCTCTCTAATAAAAGCATCTAGGTTAATATCTATAAAGCCCAAACTATATTCAAGAATGCCTCATACCTTCCAAAATAACTACATTTATTTTTCCTGTTAATTCACACTTAGATGGTTTATTGTAACACAGTCATAGATTACCGATTTTGTATATTCTTTTATATTATAGGACCTCCCTTAAAAGCCTTACACATAGAGAAAATGAAAATAGAACATACAAAACTTATGGAAAATTAAATCAGAATGGTTGATAGCCACTAATGGAAATCTCCATCACACCAAATTGTTGCAAAAATAAAAGTAAACAGTATTGTTTAGTTCAATGTAAGGGACTTTATGATGTAAAAACAAACAAAACAACAACAGCAACAACAACAAAAAAAACAAAAACAGAAAGAAACAAAGAAAAACAGAAAAAGAGCAGTAGCCCAGCTTCTTCTGAAACAGATTAAATTTCTCTGTAAAAACCATAAATACAAATTCAGTTAGTAATAAGTGATCATATATGAATCATGCTTATTTTGAAATAAATTGAGACATTGTTAATAACATCACATATTTCTAAAGGCATAATATGTACCCATCACAGTTCTGAATATTTCCTGCACTTCTTCAGAAAAGACATCCTCAAGTACTTATCTGTCCCTTCAATGTTATTTGTTTTATAGTGCTAACAGAGCTCTTAAAACTATTAGACATCCTGGAAAAAAGCATGAATACATTAAACCTCTCATTAAGGTATTCCAAATTGTTGGTTTCATTTGCTCTTTAAATAAACTAATTCATAAGTTGATGTCGACTTTATTTGACCTTCAGGCAAGGGTTGTGCTCTGAGGGTGGAATGTGGGAAGACTGTCTCTCTAAATGTTTTGTTTGAAAATACAGTCCAATAACATTCATTTACAGCGGTGCCTAATCACAAAACTCTTATGACTACAGCATCCGAAATGAACAGGACAGTGACAGTACATCATCCTGGGCAAGGGGAACAGCTTGGTAAGAGGAATCATAGACATGCATAACTGGAGTCACTTAACACACATCCATATTAAGGAGCGCCATTTACATTTTAGAGTTGTTCAGTATGCAACATTGCACTTCAACTTTACAGCGCACACCCACTCAACAAAGAAGACCTGAATCAAAGGCTTTAAACGCAAAAAAAGTCATTGGCTTTTAACCCTGTATAAATGATAATCAGTAGCAATATTTTCTGAACTAATAATAATAATACTTAACTTGTGATCATAACAAAAATATAATTGATTAGCAAGTAAATTCAGAGAACTTACCAGTTTTCAAAGTTAGAGATTTATTATTTTTTATGATAGAAAGCTTCTATTGGCAACATTCCAGATACATTTAAACTGTCAAACCCCAGAGGTAAAGTAGGGGAGGGGAGGAGTTAGGGGTAGAGATCAACCAGAGGACTTGTATGCATGGATATAAGCCTAACCAATGGACACAGACAACAGGGGGGTGAGGGCATGAGAGGGAGGGTTGTGGCGGGGGTGTGTGTAATGGGGGAATAAGGACACATATATAATATCTTAATCAACAAAGACATTTTAAAAAGATACATTTAAAGATTTGTGATTCTTTACATATTTCTCAAAAGAATGTGAACTATATATATGTGCATATGAATAATGTACTTATATAAAAGTACATAACAGAGATTTTGGTGCTAAAATGTTCTAGGTTACAATCTTTCATTTCCTCTGGAAAATAAAGAGAATCTTGATAATTGACAAATAGTTCTCTATAACATGCCCAAAAGTGGACAGAAAAAAAATTATGGGTGTCACGTATATATTAGAAAGTAGTTTAAAGCAGCTTGTTAGTTGGATTGAACAATAGGAAAACTTACAGTTTAACAGCTTTGCTAGCAGGTGTTCTTGCTGCCATGGTAAAATTCTACATGTTTTAGCTAATAATGATAATAATATGATGCTGCTAACCCAAAATTGTTTGTAAAAACTCAAGCAATAAAAACACATTATGGTTTTGTTATCACTCTAGTGTTGCTTTAAACTAAGTGCCCCAAAGATGTCCTTTTTGAAAAGTCTCTCTCACTTAGATGAAAGGAAAATTGATCATTTTGAAATGAAATTAGATTTAACCTTATACATGTTGTTAGAATCACTATCTGTAAGTATTTTTTCCCAGCTATTCCACAAGTCATTAACAATGTAAAAGGCTTACAAAAATGTTTGTCACTTACATTTACAGGAACTAGTTATAATCAAGAGAAATAGTGCATTTCTTACCAGTTTTTCAGATAATACAGATTCTCCTCTAACCGTGTATGTTTATCTTTAGAATTTTATAGACTTAAAAAAGCTTTACCTCGGGGAAAGTTAAATCAGCTCTGACATTTTAAAAAAAGCATATTAGTTAAGCATGGTTATTTTAAGTTTGACTATAGATTTTTTTTTTGGGGGGTGGGTTTTACTTTCCATGTAGGAAGCGCAATAAAAGAGATGATTATAAATACAAATAAACAAGGAAGAAATTTCAAATAAGCAAAATATTGAGACTCATGTCATCAGAGCTATAGTTCCCTCACTGGTCTCAGAGAGTTTACTTTAGGTTCAGGCACACGAACATGCTTTCAACCTAAGCTGTTCCTAATCAGAGGAGCTTCTGTGTATGGCACCTCAGTGGTCAGCAGTTCAATCAATGATTATTCATTTTTCAACGAGGCTATACTAGTGAAGAGACAGGAACTGACCTCCAGGAACTCAGTGTCCCATGGAAGATACATGTGTTAAAAAAAATTGTGGACAGTGTTATAAAAGAGCTATGAATAGGGTCATAGGGGAGCATAAAGGAGGAAAAGTAAAAGTGCCTGAAGGTTTCACTTAAATCTGCTTAAAGATTGCACTTTCAAGGGATTAGTAAATACTGATATCCTTGTGAATGAGGGCATGAAGACCAGTTTAAAGGCTAGCACTAATATAAACCATTATTCAGAATTCACATAACCAGTGATGTTCATTTTCTACTATAAATGTGCAGGTGCGGTTGTGATATCATTTTGGGTCTCATCTCAAAATTTGGGTATTAACTGACAAAGTTAAGTCTGTGAATATATGTGTTGAATAATGAAGACATAATAAGCCTTATGAACAAACATGATATTAGTCAAAACAATTTGTTAGAAATAAGATAATGGCTCATTTTCTGCAACCATTTTCATAATCAATACGTTTTAACATAGATAAGTTGCAAAAGATGTATTAAACTAGGGATTTAAAAATAGTTCTACTGTAAATTTTGCCATTGCACATTTAATTTTACTCAATTCATTTTTATTGCTTGATTTGATCTCAAATTGGAATCATTTTGTCAGCAGCTATGAAAGAATATAATTTTATATGTATAGATATATAATATATAAGGTTATATATATACACACACACATATATAATATATCTTGTTAAAATATTGTTATGTAGCAATATAAATGAGAATAATTGAAGACACAAACAATTCTCAAAAACAATAAAATAAAATTTAGAAATTACTATATGCATTAGTTTTTAAAATATATTTTATTTATTTTTTTATAGGGAGGGAGAGAGAGTCAGAAACATTTATCAGCTGCCTCCTGCACACCTCCTTCTAGGGATGTGCCCACGACCATGGTACATGCCCTTGACTGGAATCAAAACTGAGACATTTCATTTCACAGGCTTCTCTATCCACTGAACCAAATCAGTTAGGGCACTATATGCATTATTGAAAACTGCAAAACACATATTTAAAAAATATCTCACCTTTATTGAATTTAATGCCACAACTACTCTTCCTAATATAACCTTATTAAAATCTGTTGTATTTTTACCATGTCAGTCACTTTGATCGCCTTACAGAGTTTATACTATTTGATGAAAACAAACCCCACTATATTAGATATTTTATTATTCTGATCTTATAGATGAGAAAACCGAGGCTCTGGAAGGTAAAATTACTTATTTAGTGTATTAAAACCAGTAAGTAGAACAACTAATATATAAACCCAACTCTCTGGTATTCAGAGGTTGCAATTGAAATCCCAGTGCCATAATGCACAGTATTATTTCATACTCAAAGGAATGCCATTTTTCAACTATGTGTATTATAATGCCAAGCTTTAGACATATGCTAGCTCCACATTCATAAACTTAGTAATAAAGCCCTATGTTTTACCAGTCGTAGAGCCAGATTTTTTTAAATCCTTGAGCTAGATGACCTTTTAACATAGCTCTACAAAATTTTTATATAGCTCAAGGCCAGATTCTGTTTTAATCAAATGAGATCATACATGATCAGGCAGGTTGATAGTGAATCAAGCTAATTATTCATTTAGAAAATAATTATGTAAATAATTACTAATCTATCCAGTCATTTAGTATTATGATTATGAAGGGCACAATGCATCACAGTCAATCTTTTGCTAGAATGAAAAGTGAATAGAGTAAAATAAAAAGTGATTCATATATTGTGATTGCTAACATGTAAAATAAACATGTAAAAAAGACTACAGAGAAAGTAACCAAAATCAATACCACAGCAGTGAAAATATTGCTGATTTTTTAAAATTTTCTATAAGTGTATTACATTTTAAAAGTTAAAAAATGTAACTTGAAGAATAAATATTTAAAGAAAAGTAAAAGCATAGCAAAAATGTAAATATCATATATTATGAACTGATATTCTGCCTGCAATATATAATGCATTTGTTAACCAAGGTTTTGAAAATAATTTTATAATTTAAGTATAAATTTATGCATAAAGGCCTTACCTCTGTAAGTCCAATTCTTCAAACTTTGGTTTCAAACTATTATGTGTTTTACTTTGCATTTCCGAAATAATACTTTTTAAAATAATTATGATTAATAGTGTTGTTCTAAGATATTCTTGAACTACTATCCAACCTTTAAAATAAAGCATAAAATGTATGAGTTAATATCCTATATTATAAAAGGCTAATATGCAAATCTACCAAATGGCAGAACCACCAGTCACTATGATGCGCACTGACCACCAGGGGACAGATGCTCCACACAGCCAGAACCTGGGCTCATGGCTGGTGAGCACAGTAGCGGTGGCAGGAGTCTCTTCTGATTGTCTTAGGCTACCCTGCTAACGGTTCTCAACCTGTGGGTCATGAGAAACACTGCTGTAGAGCCTAAGACCATCGGAAAACACAGATATTTACATCATGATTCATTAACAGTAGCAAAATTACAGTTATGAAGTAGCAAGAAAAATAATTTTATGGTTGGGGAGTCACCACAACATGAGGAACTATATTAAAGGGTCACAGCATTAGAAAGGTTGAGAACTGATCTAAAGAGTGGAAAATTATGGCAGGAGTAGGAACTCAGAGGCCTGAATTATCAATATGGCTGTTACATTGTTCAAGTTTTCTAGTTACTCTAAAAACTACATAGAGAGTGCTGATACCACCAAATAACTACTTCAGGTTTTTTTGCTTTTTTTGTTTTGTATGTACAAAATAGTTTGCTGGGCTTCATTGCCACTTGATTGTAGAAGTTTAAGCCCAATGTTACTAGCAAAATATCTATAATTATGTCCATATTTATAGATTTTAAACAATTGACAATATTTTGTTTTCTTAAATATATTTTTATTAATTTTTTAGTGAGAGGAAGAGAGAGGGATAGAGAGTTAGAAACATCAATGAGAGAGAAACATCGATAAGCTGCCTCTTGCACACCTCCTACTGGGGATGTGCCTGCAACCAAGATATATGCCCTTGACCGGAATGGAACCTGGGACCTTTGTGCCTGCAGGCCAACGCTCTTTCTACTGAGCTAAATTGGTTTCTGCAACAATTGACAATATTAAAGGAATATTAATAAAAATGTGAAAAAGTACCATAATTCTCTAAAACAAATTATTTTATCACAAATTATCTTTCTGTTCTGTATATATAAACATGTTTGTCATCATTACAATCATATATGTTATCTTTTATTTCCCACACTTTTAAAGTATCTTAAAACCTGTCTTTGATTTTCATTATCTCAATAATGTTTTTAATGGCTTAAAATTTTGTCCTAAACATTTAAAAATTAGATAATGTGCATAATACCGTAACAACTTTGTACAGTAACAAATGATAATTAGACTTATCATAGTGATCATAATTTAAGGTATATAAATGTTGAATCACTATATTGTATACCTAAAGTAATATAATATTGTATGTCAAAATTAATAAAAAATTCTAGAAAATCAAAGCTGATTATTTTTATAGTACATTGATAGAATCAACACGAATAGACCATCAAAACTTTTACTTAATATATTTAAATAAGCAATGGATATTAACTTTTGTGCATAATGGTATTGTTCTTTGGAAAACAGTGAGTATGTGTGTGCATGTAGACATGTGCTTACATATATCTATTGCAATAGGGTATATAAAATAGGGTGGGTATATAAAATATTTACATATAAATATAGCTAAATATTAAAAATATATAAAAATTATAAGACTCATCAGAAAAAATAAACAATTCAAGAAATAAATGGGCAGATGAACTAAAAAGACACTCTCCCAAGAGGACATGCAAGTGGCCAACATGAATATGTAAAGATGATCAAGTTCACTAGCTATTAGGGAAATGCAAGACAAAATCACAATGTGATACCACTTCATAACTTTAGGATTGTTATTATCAACAAGACAAATAATAAGTGTTGGAGAGGTAGTGAAGTAAAAGGAATATTCATATACTACTGTTGGGAGTATAAATTGGTATGGCCACCATGAAAAACAGTAGGGAGATTCCTTAAAAAATAAGAAGAATAGAGTTACCATATGACCCAGCAATCTCTCTGCTAAGTATTTATACCCCTATGTTCATTGCATCATCATTCATAGTAGCCAAGACATAAAAACAATGAAAGGGTCCTTGATAGATGATTGGGAAAAGATGTGGTATGTATATGCAATGGAATACTACTCAGCCACTGGAAAAGATGACTGCCATTTGCTACACTATGGATGGATCTTGAGAATATCATGTTAAGAGAAGTAAGTCAGACAGGAAAAGTCAAGAGCCAAATGATTTCACACATGTGTGGGATATAAAATTGAAAGCAACTAATGAATAAATGAGGGAAACAAACAACACCTCCTACACACAGGCAGCAGTAAGGTGGTGACCAGAGGGAAGTGGCTGGAGGAAGTTGGAAAGGGGTAAAAAGTGTCATATATATGGTGACAGAAGATGATTGACTTTCGGTGGCAGAACACAATGCAACATACAGAATGTACTATAGAATTGTACAATTGAAACCATACAATTTTATTAACCAATGTCATCCCAATAAATTTAATAAAATGAATTTAGTAGGCTATTTGAACTAATCTAGTAGAATCATACAAATACCTAGAGTAGAAAGGTAAATTGCATTATTCAGCTGAATATAATGAGTTATTTTTTGGTGGATATAAATTTTTAAGTATGGTATAAAGAACATTGTTATGACAATTGAGTACAATCAGTATAATTAAATATGGATAGTATTTTCAATAATTAAGTGATACTATAAAATCATTGTTAAATGGAAGGATTCAATTGTTTGGGGATTTTTTTTTTTTTTTGTGATACAAGTATTGAAGTGTAAAGTTGTAAAGTTGTAAAGTTTATATTGTCCACAACAGTCTTTTAAATATAAGATAATACTGTTAAAGCCATGATCATAGAAAAAGGTTTGAATACAACTATATCAAAAAGAGTTAATTACACAAGCTAACATGTATATTTTGTTTGAAGGACTGTGTGCCCTAAAAACAGGTAATATAAATGCAACAATCCATCCTGAATGAAACTATCATTACTATCATTCAATTAGCCCAAAATAAAGTGTAATTTATCCCCAAAATATATTTCATAACTAAAAATGAATGTAACTAATTTTTTCATAAATGTACACATATGACTTAAGAATCTATATAAGCCAGAAAGTAGAAGAATGGGATGAATATTCAGCTAACTATTTTAAAGTGTGAATCATCTGAAAATCTTGTGAAAATATGAAAACTACCTGTATAAACAGAGATTGCAAATCTAACACAAAGGTATCCTAGATAATAATAGAGTAAAATTAACCTTCACTCCACTACACCCACAAGCTACTCCCATCAGCCAATCAGAGCGAGTATGCAAATTAAACGAGTTTTGTGCACTGGGCGGTGGGAGGTAGGGGGTTTTCCTCAGCCCGGCCTTCACCCTCTTGCAGTCAGGGACCCCCTCAGGGGATGTCAGACCTCCTTCTCACAGTCAGGGGCTCTCATTGTCCAGGACCCCTTGCTCCTTACTGACCTCCTGCAGCTGATGTGGAAGAGGCTCCTGCCACCAATGAGCCCGGCTTTTGTCTGAGTGGCACTCTCACTGTGGGAGCACACTGACCACCAGCGGCAACTCCTGCATTGAGCATCTGCCCCCTGGTGGTCATTACATGCAATAGTGACTGGTCTTTCCACTGTTCGGTTGATTTGCATATTAAGCTTTTATTATATAAGATGGAACAAAAGAATAGACTCTAGAAATCAGCCCATGCCATTGGGAGAAGTTAGCATGAAACGTAGGCAGATAGGGCAGGGGTCCAGTGGGAAACAAAGGCAAGTGGAAGATAAGCAGGGGCAGGCATGGCAGTTTGAGCAAGCCTAATCACAGAAATCAACCATGCTGAAATAATAGAATGTTTCTGGACTCAAAGTGGGAGGCATGTGAAACTATGGGACAAGAATTCAAATTTTATTTCTTTCACATAATACACTTGTGAAACTCTCTTAGAAACTTCCAAGGAGTTCTCACAGTTCACAGTTTAATAATTAAGCTATGAACCTGTGTGGTGTGATCCTCTCAGTTCTTGCTTTCTGCAGTGCATATTCTGCAACAACTTAATGCTCATCCCACATAGTTTATTTCCTTGGGCAAAATGCCTTTCAAGAGGGCTTAGAACAGCCATGGGCAAACTACGGCCCATGGGCCGGATCCGGCCCAGTAGGCTATTCTATTCGGCCAGCGGGGCCAAAAGAGCGGAGGGTTCTCTTGCTCTCCCCTCCGCTCCTTCACCAGCAGCCCAAGAAGAGAGTGCCAGCATGGTTAGGTTGCTTTTGTTCTGGCCATCCGGTCCAGTTTAAGAACCTATTGTGGCCCTCGAGTCAAAAAGTTTGCTCACCCCTGGCTTAGAACCACCTGTCTTCTTCAGCAACCACCTGGCACATGGGGAAGCTTTGTATCCCTGGCATGCCCAACAATGGAAGTTTAGCTTACTTTTCTACTGCCCTCATTCCTTATTTTAAACTGTAGCTGGCAGCCTTCCACATCTTTAGAATTAAATAGTTAAAAGGCAGGCAGCCATCTATTTTCATATGCCCTCCAAACTCCAGAGACCATAACAATATCCTCCAAGAAGTTACAAGAGCCCACCTGGTGTGGCGTCACCCTATGTACCAGGAGGTTACAGTTCAATTGCTAATCAGGGCACATGCTGAGGTGATAGGCTCGATTCCCAGTAGGAGGTGTGCAGGAGGCAGTCAGTCAATGATTTTCTCACCCTCTTCCTCTCCCTTCCTCTCTGAAATCAATACATACATTTATATATATATATATATATATATATATATATATATATATATATATATATATATATATATCACACTGGCCTCTACACAGAGCAAGTGCCATTGGTTTATATACTATAACAAACATCCATTGTAGGATGGATAGCAAATATCTTTTTCTGTAAACATTCTCAATGTTTATGAATGGTTCCCTTTAATCCTACTGATTGTGTTTGAGAACACCGACATGCTGACGATAGAGATAAGAGGAGAAATTACGAAGTGTTTTCTTGTATATCTACAACTTCACAATCTCAAGTATTGCCTTTTAATTTCAGTATTATCCTAGATGGGCTTATAGGGGGCAGTGTGTGGGAGAGACACAGGATACTGTCTTGGTATTTTTGGAGGGATACTCTGGAAGAAAGAAAAGAGTCTGACAGTTTAGTGCCATCATCTTCAGAATTTGAGGGCATTTATTATAGTATCTTTAAAAAAAGACAAATTCGTTAACATTGCATTTCTGTCTATGCATTCACTTGTATATTTATATATTTACATTTATTTTGATTAAAAAATATAGGCTGAATTTGTGGCACTTATTGGATTAGTATAAAATTTAGTCCATTTGAATAGCCAATGAAAGATCTAAACATGGAAAATTATAGAGACTATAATTTCTTGATCATTACGTGTCTATACTTGTCTAAAAATATGGCTTCACTTTTAGGTCTTTCATTTATATTCAAAGATGTAAATATTAGAGTTAAGCTTACCTTTGAACATTCATAAAAATTTCTGGATTTCAATGACTCATAACTTTGAGCAAAATCCCTTTGGCTATTTTTAAGCTAGAAGCTGGAAATAAGAGCATTTTTCCAATTTTAAGTTCAATTAAACTTGGTATGCTTCAATAATTCAGAAACCAATGAACTTTAAAAAACTGAAGATTTTCATGGGTCCAATTTACTCCCAGTTAATATTAGTTCAGAAATTTAAGCAAAATATTTTTTAATTATTGAAAAGCAATATGTTACAAAAATTGTTCTCTGGGGTTTGTTTAATATAACACTGGATGATTATATTTAAAGTATAAAATATGGTATTAAGTAAAGCTTATATATTTTGTAGTACAGTATGAGCAAAGGGATTAGATGTATATAGTTGAGATGTTAGGATATGGAAAAGTAAAAATCTTTATTTATACCAAAACCTTTAAAAATAATAATTAGCATTAAATGAAAATATATTGATATATTGATTTATAATATTTTTAAAAACTTATACTGATTTTATATTCCACATTCTATGTAAATTTTAAAATACAGTGTTTAATAGAGTATACATTTTACATTTTAATATTACTCTAGAATATCACTGTCCAATAGAACTGTCTGCAATGAGGGAAATGTCTGATACCTGCATATTAATACAGCTGTGAGTCACATACAGTTACTCAGAACCTAAATGAGACTAGTGGAATTGAATAACAAATAACAGAATGTTTATTTTTATTTAATTTTAATTAATTAAAACATTAATTTATTCTGACACATGTGTCTTGTGGTTATCATGTTGGACAATTAAGCTCTAGAATAAAGGCATCTTTAACATTCTCCTAAGATTTGCTTTTGTATCCTTGAAAATTACATTAATTATAACACTTTGCAACCTTCAAAGACACAGAATATTAGGAGAGTCAAAGATTACTATAACATATCATTATTTTCCAAATGAAACTTCAAATTAATGCTATATATGAAAGGACAGCACATATCGTTAATATCTCTAAAAATCTGCCAATGCATTGATTATTGATGTCAATCATTACTATAAAACAAGACTCTACAATGCCATGCAATACAAGTTTTGCAGAATAGTACAATTTTTATATATAAATTTATGTCAAAAGATTATCATATAAATCTATCATTTTAAATTGCAAAAGTGCAATTATTTTTATATACTTTTGTTTTTCCACTTCCATCTTTCTACCTCTACATAAATGTCTTTGTGTGTTTTTACATATTTATAGCTATTTAAATTAAGAAAACAGTGAGGTAAAAAAAATACTATAAATTTGGAAAACATAGACAGCTTGTTTCTTCCCTAACACATGTGTTCTCTACAGGGGGACATTGTAGTGCTGACTTGCAGAATATCCCATAACCAATCTGCCCTTGGGACTGTCTGTCTTCTTCATTCCAAAGATGAATATTTTCTATACTCTGCCCATCACCAGAAAGATTAGATTCATTCAAGGCCAAATTATTTAAAAGAATCTTTTGCACACCTCCTTTCAGAGACTATGGATTTTATTCAGTTTCTTTTTGGTTTTCTTGTGTTCTGTAGTGATTTCCAGGATTAAAAACTACAAAAGCAAGTACAAATAATATTTTAAATATTTTACTTAATAGTGAAATCAGTTGAGAAAGTGTGACACAAAATGCAGTACATTCATGTTTATTAGTGTTAATACTAGGAATATATTCTTTATATGATTGCTGTTGATATTAAATAAGCTAATATAAATTAAATACTGGTAATAGCACCTGGCACATACAATTATTGCTAATCTTTTTTGTTTGAGGTAAAATCATCATATAGGCACTCTTAAATTTTACTCTCATAAAAGTGTTAGGGATGAATTAGGATATTTGCTAAAAAGAAAAAAAATAGTACTTTTATTTTAAAATATTTTTAATAATTTCAGAGAGGAATGGAGAAGGAGAAAAAGATAGAAACAACAATGATGACATAGAATCATTGATTGGCTGCTTTTCACACACCCCACACTGGGCATTTGCCCTGACTGGGAATCCAACCATGACCTCCTAGTTTATAGGTTGTTACTCAACCACTGAGACATGCCAAACAGGCAAAAACCAGTACTTTACATAAATGCATAATTTTATTAAGAAAAATATAAATAACAAAAATTAGAATTGTCTATCAGATACTCAAATAACCTCAGGGGACCTCCTTCATTGAAGTAAGAGGGTTGTTGTTGTGTTTTTGTTTGTTTTTTATTGATTTCAGAGAGGAAAGTAGAAGGAGAGACAGAAACATCAATGATAAAAGAGAATCATTGACCGGCTGTCTACTGCACACTCCACACTGGGGATGCAGCCTGCAGCCTGAGCATGTGCCCTGACCAGGAACCACACCATAACCTCCTAGTTCATAGGCCAATGCTCAATCACTGAGCCACGTTGGCCAGGCTGAAGTACGAGTTTTAAGCTATTTCTGTAATAATGGAAATTGATTTATCTTGGTCCACCCATGTGCCCCAGCTCATTCAATGCCATGCTTTTGCAAGAGTGCTGACTAGCATTGGGAGAGCATGCCCACTCCCAATCATAATTAAATCAGACTTTATGGTCAGTTGGCTAAATCTTTAAGTCTTTTGTCTAACTTTCAGTCTAGGTAAATCAAGAAAGCATGAGAAGTTTTTAAAATTATGGTTATTTCCTTTTTCCTATGATTTCTCATAAAACTTTCTTAATTATAATAAAAATTATGTTGGCAGAATAATATTTGTACTATGTAAAATAAAATAATTCTATATTCATAGTTTTATGCTACTTATTATTCAAACAAATTTTAAGAGAATACTAATTAAATTATTACTTTATAGTTTTAGAATGAATATGTAAATGTCATATGCTATTTTCTATTTTACCCAAACGTAGACCATTTGTTCTTGAAAATAATACATCAACTAACAGTGAAATAATATTTCCATGAAGTCAACTGTTCAAGGAACTCATGAGGAAACAGAATAATTTAATTTTTTTTTAATTTACTTCAAGAAAGCTAAAATCAAGTTGGTATGAAAACACACTCACAGAAAACATTAAAAACATAATGTCGTATGACTTGGATATTAACTGCTTACTTCAGATATCAAGTATAAAAAAGGTGGGACTTTATCTGGCTGGTAAAAGAATTTATTAACATCCATGGAAGAGTGAAGTCATGGAGAGTAATGTAAACAGTACAGTATATCAAGGATGGAAGGAGGATGGCAGATTTGGTATACAGTACGCAGTCAAGGATTTTGTCATGAAGAAGTAAGTCTAAGGGTAGCAGACTAATTTTTTTAAATATACCAGTATTTTTGTATTTACTTATTTTTAATTTAAATTATTTATTGTTTAAAGTATTACATAAGTCTCCTCTACCTATGGGTGTCTTTAATAGCACTTCTAGAAATTATAGTAACAAGTGGACTGACATTGAAATTTAAAGGTGGGATTATTCTACATTGTTATTATCTTCGGGAAATTAGATGGTTAAAAGCAGGGTGTATTTGAATAGAGAGACATGAAGAAGGGGGAGAAATTTGGAAGTAGTGGGTGTAACTATTGTCTTTCACTTTAAAGTTTTATTTGACAAAATGCCTTTACATATTGATCTCATGTAATTGAGGAAGACTGACATATTTGGAGTTGAGGTAATGGGAACATAAAAGAAGGGATAAATAGAAAGGGTTTTTATTTGGTTTTGTTTTTTTGTTTGTTTTGTTGGTGGGGTATTGTGGGGTTTTGTGTTTTGTTTGTGTGTTTGTTTGTTTGCTTTTTATAGCATAGACAAGGCATGGAAACAAGGTACCACAGATAGCCCTGAAGTGGTAAGAGAAATAGCAAGAAAAACAGAAACTAGTTTGACAAGAAATTCTTACTTATTTCCAGAGAGCTTTAAGTTACAGCAAAATATTAAAATATAAATTCTTAGTAATTAATTAAATCTTTGCAACTTCGTGTATATTAGAAAGGTCAAGGCTAGAGAGGAGAATAAGTAATTCCCTAAGAATATCTTGAGAGAAAAAAAAAAGACTAGTAGTGGATTACTTTCTGGAGAGAAGGAATGTAAGAATTTGGAAAAGCCAGGGGATTTTCATGCTATAGATATATCCATAGATACAGTGAAATAAACAAACAAAAAATGTTTAGCCAAAAGCATGACTAATAGCTTGGTCAAAATTTCAAAGATTCTGAATTTAAATGATTGAAAAAGGCCTTTTAGACTTGGAAGAACATTATTGATGATTTTACTATGTAGACTTTGGAAATCCCATTGTGCAATAAAAATTAGAAAATGAATGATGGTGAGAATATTGGTGCAGGCAATATCAGAATAAAGACAGAAAGAAATAATATAGTAGCTCTATGGAGACAGGAAGGTTTAAAGGCAACAAGATAAAAGAGTAAGACTCAACGTGCTAGAAATATTGGAACAAACAGATAAACACAAGGTCCCTTAGGGGGCAGAGAACACAAGTTCAAAACCAGAGGGAGGAAAATCCTTTTCTCTCTCACACACATGCTTGATATAATCTCCTCGAGTTCATTGTCAGTATAATACCAACCAAAACATTCTTTTAGGTAGTCACTTACACAATATTAATTCAGTATTTTTCTGGATAACATTTGACAATATGAGAAAATGTAAAGGTAACATTTCAATCCTCCTAGAAACACACATTTAAATCAAAATGAGTTGCACTATCATTCATATTTCCATGTAGCATTTTAGATCCCAAAAATGAACTCAAAGGGCAAGTTACTCAAACCAGTGATAAAGAAAATGCTGTTCAAAGGATTCTCATATTATGGTACTAAGTCATATTGTTATATTCATACCCTGATGCTTATAAAATTGCTTTTTCCAAATAATACTCTTCTTAAATTGAATTTATAGTGTTTCCTTTTTAATTAAAAAAATCTTCTTGTGAGCAAGGATGCAAAAAACAAAAAAACAAAAAACAAAAACTTAATCCTAGTAGAAAAACAAAGCCCTATAAGTCTCAGTTAATAGAAGAATATTGCAGGTAACATCTTTCACTGGCAGTACTTTTCTGTAAGAGTTAACTATATTGTATTCACTTTACAATGCATTCACATCAATTTTTGTTTCTGAGTTAAACAGCACTGGCAATATTAATAACCCATTAAGACTTTAAAAACAAAAAGGTGAGTTTATGTCAGTAAAATCAAGTCACTGTTCCAAAAGGAGGCTTAAATAACAGTCAAAGTGAAATTTACTTTCTAAACGTCCCTAGTGTCAAAATCCTTGGGGGATTAATTTTCTTAAAACTTTTAGTCCAAATTGCAACTACTTTTTCATGCTATTGAGAGATAGCTTAAAGTTCTGGTGTAAAAACATAGCTCTCAATGAGCCTTAATTTCTCTTCAACTTTTTAGGACATTGAATGTTATAAGAGAGTTGTATTTATTTTTTCCCAAGTTGTAAAGCACATTATATTGACTAGAAAATGCTGTCTAATTACCTGTCTATGGCTAAACACTTATTCTCCCAAGGAATACAAATATCAGTATGTCAATTCTTTACCATCAGAAACATACTTTTAAAATAGGATTGTTATTACTGATCATTTTTAGCTCTGGTCCACAGTACAAGATTTTTGTTCTGAGATTTAACTAAATTTAAATACTTAGCTTCAAATTAGTGGCATTGGTAAAACATTGGCACAGTGCCAATCAGATTTTCAGGGCTAAAAATAATTTAATATATTTTACTTACAATATGACTGATGTAATAACTTTTAAAAACTACTTCACAAATAAAGGGAAGGGTCATTCCTCATTATAACATAATATACTTTTCAGTCTGCAAGGGTTTTGTCTATACCAATGTCCTATGGCTAAATCCTTTTTTTCAATTAAATTAAGATACTGTGTTCCATCCAGTGATTTAAAGGTATTGGAAGGACAGTGCTTGGCACAAAAAAGTTGTTTAATAAATACCAGTATTATATTTGAAAAAAAATAAATTTCAAAGTGATATTATTTTCTCATCCTAATCAAATAAAAAAAAATGTTCTTCATTAAATGTAAAGAATAATGAGTTTTGCATAGATAAAACAATTACTGTATCTAATAAAATTTTATAAAGCAAACATTTTAAAACAATTTTCTATAATAAATATCTAATATGCAAATGATCCACGTAACAGCTGGATCATGGATCATCAGGAGGGTGGGTCAGTGAGCTACAAAGGGACAGCTGAGAGCTCCAGGAGCTGGCAGGGCAGGGCAGCAAGTTATATGGGGTGAGGGGGAGGGTAGGGAGAGAAGAGGGTAGGTGGAGCTATAGGAGGGCAGGGCAGCAAGCTACTGGTTCATGGATTCATGCACAGGGCTTCTAGTATTAGATAAAATATATAATATTTGATAACATATACTTTAGAAAAATGGACAGTTTTATTCAGTGTTAATTTTCATAAGGCACTTTTTATTTTATGTTTTTAGTATGAAATTACTATGGTAAGGAAAAAAGTACATAAGAATGTGAACTATAAAACAAGCTGTATAAAACAGACTTGCTCTCCACTAAATCTGATCAATTATAATAGGCTAAATAGTTAAGAAACACTATTGGATATATAAATGTTATCTTGATGTAACAGGGATGACATTCACTGAAAACATTAAAATGTCAACTTTTATACCTGGGATTATATAACATTGCATCTTTATGATAAGACACAGTCCAAGAAATAAAAATGAATAAACACAATTAAAACCAAACCTTTACTAAAAAGGCATAGTGGAATTCACCTTAAATCTTCTATTCTTACTTTTTACCATTTTATACATCAGTGTTAGTAGCTACTTCCCCCTAAAAAACAATAATTTTAATTTTATTTCTTCTAATTTTCATCAACCAATTTAAAACTTCATAGATGCTGAGTTTTATAGAATTTATATTTATCTTCCTATGCTATCCTCTTTTCTTTTATGGCTAATATATTCTTTTTTCTAAAGAGTTAACTTTACCCTTGAAGTACAAATCAACCATTTCTATCTCTCCAGTTCTCCTTCTCTGCTCCCCTCTTTTCTCTTTCTCTTTCTCATTTCTCCCCTTCCTTCCTTTCAACTCACACCTCATGAGTTTTATGTATCAAATGCTCAGGAATGGATTTCACAATGGAAGAATTCTTCATTGAGTGAAAGAAAGAAGAAACTCCATAAACAAAGACAGATTTGCTTTTAGGAGATAAAGAATGTTTGGTTGCGGGATTGAGTGTCTATATTTTCTTGTGAAATATTTTAATCTAATTATTACAAAAAAATAAAGAACATTATCAAAGTCTTATATGAGCATACCTAAGTCTAAACTAGAGTTTTTATCCTAAATTTTTGCTAGAAAAATAAAGGCGATATTAAAAATGAGAGTTTAACACCATGCTTAATGTCTCACAAAATTCTCCAACTCAAAATAAGTCAAGTCCCTTAGACACTGTGAAGGCAATAACCTCTCACTCCATGGAAATTTTATTTAAAGGCTAAAGTTAATCACTTAAGTTATGAGAATAACTATGTCCATCTCCAGTTCTTGGCACCTAAAAACAGTGTTTTCCATAGATAAACTATATTTTGACTTATGCAAAGAATGCATAAAAATAGATCCAACTTTACTTAACTTTTGTGACAGAAAAGAGAAACCATTGTCAGTGATAATAATTTATACTGCACTACACTTCTCAGTTTCTAAACACAGTTCTCTTACAGTATTGCATTTGACCCACAGCACCCTGTGAGTTTGCTATTATTTCAATTTCATAGACGTGGTAACTTGAGTTCAGAGAGGTTAAGTGAGTCGCCCAAGTTCAGATGGTAAGTGACAACAGGACCCGGAACCTGTGACTTCTAAAATTGTCTCTAAAGATATCTATTCATTTTCACAGACAAAAAACTAAGTCTAAAATGTATTATGTGGATAATGAGTTGTTCATTGCCTTTTGTGTTTTCTCAAGAGGAAGAGAACGCCAGGACAGAGACACTTGACATGTGGAAAGTGATCGAGAGTAGAGAGTTAAGCAAGCTAGTTGTACCGTTGGACCTCTATGTCTCCCTCTATGGTGCCTTATGAATACTATGTGCCTTCTACCGCAAGAGCCTTTACATCTTGATTCCTTTTAATATATCATGAAAGATACAATGATTGAGTCTTTGTAACTATGGCAGATTGAATGCAAAGCCCGACCTTTTTTCCCCCCCTTTCCATCCAATTTCCCGGGGTCATCCTATGATCACACAGGCAATGGGGACCGCGGTTATGTCTCTGAAATAAGGTTATGACCACGTGGATGCGTGGCAGTAGGGCCAAAACCCTCCTGGTCTCATTATTCGCCATCGCTGTGTTCTGAGCACAGTGGCCGCCTAATAAGTGGCTGCCTGTCTGAAACATTAAATGAACACAAGAAAGTAGCTTCTGAAGCCCTGGCTACTTTTTTTTTTTAATCTTTATTGTTGAAAGTATTGATGTGCGTTCCTTGAGATATTTATTCCCTCTCGTGGACACTGAATATTTATCAATGCCAGCTAAAGGTTCATCTTCACTAAAGTCACAACTTTGTAGGGCAAAAAAATTTTTGAATCCTTTACAGAGACCAGACTATAGAGGGATTAATAGTTAAGTGAGTTATAGACAGAATTCTCATTTTCCAAGCCTGCTTGTAGCATATGCTCCCACCAATCTTCACTTAGTTTCTCCTCTTTCCTTTGTAGCTGTTGCTTTGGGAACCATTTTTGTCCTCCTCCCCTTCCCTCCCCGCCCCCAAGACCTTTATCTCCTTTTGCTTGAGTGCAGAAAAGCCTTATTTCCTGAGTCCTGGACACAAGCTTATAAAGAAGAGTTTAAGATAGGAAAGTGCTCTCTCTCTCTCTCTTTCTCCTCTCATAAAATTGTATCTAGTTCCAATGATTTAGCAGTACACCTGATAAAGTAATTGACTTTAAAGCTTAAAACTTCCTTTCCCAACAGTTTTTTTTTCCTTCTATAAATTATTAAATGAAGAATTTGCTTTGATTAAGCTCTTATCAGATGTTACATTGGCAAATATGTTCTCCCATGCTGTGGGTTTTCTTGTTGTTTTGTTGATGTTTTCCTTTGCTGTGCAGAAGCTTTTTACATTGATATAGTGCCATTTGTTTATTTTCTCCTTTATTTCCATTGTCCTAGGAACTGTGTCAGTGAACATATTGCTATAAGTGGCTAATATCTGATATTTTGCTGCTTCTGTAATCTAAGATTTTTATGGTACCCCCTCTTATGTTTCATTCTTTTATTCATTTTGAGTTTATTTTTGTGTAGGTATAAGTTGGTGGTCAAGTTTCATCATTTTGCAAGTATCTGTCCAATTTTCCCACACTATTTTTTGAAGATACTCTCTTAACTCCATTGTATGCTCTCTCCTCCTTTGTCAAATATCAATTGAGCATAATGGCTTAGGTCAATTTCCAGGTTTTCTGTTTTCCAAAATGTATAGGGAACTCATACAACTTGACAAAAGAAAGACAATCCAATCAAAAAATGGGCAAAGGACCTAAACAGACACTTTTTGAAAGGGCATACAGGAGGCCAAGAGACATTAAAAGTTCTCAAAGTCACTAATCATATGAGAGATGCAAATCAAAACAACAATGTGGTACACCTCAAACCAGTCAAAATGGCTATCATCAATAAATCAACAAACAACAAGTGCATGTGGGGATGTGGAGAAAAGGGAACCCTCATACACTGCTGGTGAAAATGCAGACTGGTGAAACCACTATGGAAATCAGTATGAAGTTTCCTCAAAAATATAAAAATGGAACTCCCATTTGACTCAACAATCCCTCTCCCAGGAATATACCCCCCAAAATCAGAAACACCAATTGTAAAAAACATACACACCCCTATGTTCATAGCAACACAATTTTGTATGATTGCTAAGATTTGGAAACAGTCTACGTGCCCAGCATAAGATGAGTGGATTAAAAAACTGTGGTACCTCTACACAATGTAATACTATGGTTGCTGTAAAAAAGAAAGAACTCTTACTATTTGCAACAGCATGGATGGACCAGGAGATCATTATGCCAAGCAAAATAAGCCAGTTGAGAAAGGTATCACATGATCTCACTTATTTGCGAAATATAATGAACAATATAAACATAAACTGATGAACAAAAATAGATCCAGAGAAAGAATCATTGAACAGACTGTTAAACTTTAGAAAGAAGGCGAGGGGGAAGTAAAGAGATCAACCAAGGTACTTGTATGCATATAAGCATAACCTATGGACATGGACAAAGGGAGGAAGCTGCCTTGCCCCACTTCAACTCTATCTCCTGAGGCAGCCTTTATCCAATGACTGGCCTATGTAGAAAACAAAGACTGGATATTTTGCCTAAATTTGGGGAGTGCTGAAGGGAATCCCAGCTCAGTAACTCCTTTGTGGTCAATGTAGTCCCATGTTGTGTTAGATCATAGTTCATCTCCACCCTCTGACTGATACTGCTTCCCAATTTGATTAAAGATACTTTTAAGTCCAATTCCTAAAAACTTCTGAATGAAAAACTCATTCTTTGAGGTTGCTTTTAGGAAATTCAACCAAAGAGACTCTGCATGCATTTCTTATTTTTATTACTTAGCAACAATCCTTCTATGGCTTTCTTTTACTTACATACTAAAACTACAATTATGTTTGTCTTATGATTTATTTAATAACTTTGGCTGTTTCAAAAATGTTATCCTATAGATTCAGGTGCTATAAACATTTCTAGGAAAGGACACCAATAAATGTACTTAATATTTAAATCTTGGTGATTTCATTGATTTTAATTTTTAGAAATGTAAGTTTCCTATGTCTTAGTTTTTGATAGGATTAAGTGATGTAATTTTAAAGAAGTTATTTTAATATTATAAGAAATTCTTTTTTATCCTTCCTTAATCTCTTGTTTCAGTTTCATTTGTACAGTGCAAATTACATGATCAAACAAATGAAAAACAATCATTATCAATAAAAAGTTCCTATTGGAACTTTTACATTCTGGTAAATCAAATTGCTTGTTTATTTTAATTATTTTTAAATACAACTAACACTCCTTGTTATAAAAATATCATAAAACTCTTCTGATTAGAACTACAAAATGTTATAAACTCTTACTTTCACTGAAATATTATTCTGTTCAGAAACCTTTTATTAACTTTCTAATACAGTAAAATGCACAAATACATAAGTGCTAAGTGTAAATATATATTGAATTTTACATATAAACATACCAGTGTGACCACCACACATCTATCAACATAAAATATTCGAGAACCAGAATTTTATCATGTGCCTCCTCCTGTTCACCTACCTCTCCAGAGGTGATCATTATTCATATTTCTATTACCCATAGGTTACTTTTGTGCATTCCTCTGTTTCATTTATATATAATCAGAAAGTACATACTCTTCCTTCTCTGATTTCTTTACTCATCAAATATCTGTGAGATTCATTCATGTTGCTGAGTTTAGAAATACTTATTTTTTTATATTGTTATGTTGTTATTAAGTGTACAGAAAATACATTTGTCTTTCCAAGAGTAAGAACTTTCTGAATAAATTTTACTGGGAACTTGGATCCTAAGGGGAAAAAAAGCTTTGCAAATTAAATTTATATATATATATATATATATATATATATATATATATATATATATATATATCACACATACACACACACACACACAGAATTTCAGAGATATTCACTTACTCAAGAAATATGTGTTTATATTTCAAGAGAGAAAAAAGCCCCATGACTTTGGAGACATCTCCAGGTTGTTTAATCCAAAAACATCTGGAACTATCCAGACCTTGGAGAGATTTTATTTCTATCCCACAGGTTGAAGTGATAACTCAGAGTCCTTTTCTTCCTATATGCAAGGAGCAAAAGTCCCCTGCCCCCATTTTGAGAGAAGAAAGGGAGGCATCTCCCTCTTTCCCTGCATATAAGTAGATAAAATCATTACATATAAGTAAGTAATGGCGTTTTTAAGTCAATAATAATATTTTATGTACAGTGTAGATAACTTCTTGTGGACATTTGGGATAAAATTAGTAAATATTATATTGGTAGCTCAACATTAGCCTTTTACTTCATGAAAAATAAGAATGTATTTATCCATCCTATTTTTTATGATACTTTCAATATGCAACTATTATGAAGAAAACTGCTATCAGCATTATTGTACATCCTAGAGGCTTAATGCACAAAATCTGTACAAGAGTAGGCCTTTGCAGCCAAGGCAGCTGTGTTAATCTCTCCCTCTTAGCCACACCAGCTGCCTCAATCTTACAGCTTCAGCCTCAGCTTCGCCCAGAAGGTTCTCTGGACAGTTGTTCTAGTGTTCGGCTCTTTGGTTGATTTGCATATTAGACTTTTATTATAGAACTAGTGGCCTGGTGCATGAAATTCGTGCACGGTTGCGGGGGGGGGGGTGTCCCTTAGCTCAGCCTACATACTTTCCAATCTGGGGTTCCCATGGAATAGAGCCTAAACCAGCAGTCAGACAACCCCCTGGCAATCTGGGACTGTGGCTCCTAACTGTTCACCTGCCTGCCTGCTTGATCGCTCCTAAATATTCTGCCTGCCGGCCTGCTCGCCACCAACTGCCCCCACCCCTGCCAACCTGATGAACCTCAACTGCCCTCCACTCCTCACCTGATCACCCCTGACCGCCTCTGCCTCAGCCCCACCACCATGTCTTTATCTGCAAGATCTCATGGTCTAATTAGCATATTACCTTTTCATTAATATAGGTAGGATATGACATACTGCCATAACTATAACATATCTACCAGTATTACTCTATGATAATACATACTTCATGCAATAGGAAGTCATCCAGTACATTACATTGTATATACTGTAAGTAGTATGAAATACTGTATTCATAGCAATAATATGTACCCTATGACTTCCCTTCCTGATTTGGGAATAGTTCCCCAGTTCTTTGACTGTTTTGTTGGGGTTTTTTCAGTCATTCAGTTTAACTTTGTTTACTGTTTATTGCACATGAATTGAGGTCTTTAATTTCTAACCACCAAAGATTCAAAGGACTGTATTTTCCATGAAGTATAACATTAACATTAGTGAATTCATATATTCATGTGTTTTTATTATAAACATCTGAATTATTCATATTGTCATAGATCCTGAACTCATAAGTGTGAACCATGCACAGGCTGGCAGCAAGCCAGGAAGCCACTAGGCAAGCAAACAGATACTCTGCATTCAGAGAACAGTCATAGCACAGTATTTAATGTCCAACCTTAGTCAGCTTAGAATGTTATATACATTGACTTCTTAATTCATACAGTATCAGGAACTCAACTGCTTGGTTGCTGACAGGGTTGACCTGGTTTCAGGAGGATTATTCCTAAAATAATTAAGGAAAAGGGGCTCAATCTTTTCTTGGTTGCTCGCTCCTCCCCAGCACCTTCATCTTTCTTCTTGTCCTCAGCTTCTTGGGCATCTTCTTCACCTTCACCTCCTTCTTCTTCCTCCTTTGCATCCTCAAATTCTTCCTTAAAACCTTCTTCCTCTTCCTCTCTTTCCTTTTCCTCACCCTCTTCCTTTTCCTTCTCCTCCTCCTCCTCTTCAGTTTCTCCTTCAGAGGGGGGTTCATCCTTACCTTCATCTGCTTTTGCAGCCTCAAAGTCTCCACCACCTCCTTCTGCTCCTCCTGCACTTGGCTGGTGCATTAAGAAGGGAAGGATGGAGCGGACATCAAGTAGGATCTAGTCTGTAAACCCCTGTTGGAAAATTGGCCAAAGACCTGGGAACTCTGGGAGTAGCCACTGGCTATGCTTCCCACACTGGTGAAACTGAGCTGGGTCTCCTCACCTTCCAAAAGTTTCCTGTAAGCTGCAATGTCAATGTCTAAAGCCCAATTCACGTTGAAGATATCCTGGTATTATTTTAAATGTCATGCCATTGCACTTTGTGTAGTTCTCATTTTCCAATTTATTGTGACCTGCATAGCACTAATGTCAATGTTCTGCTTATCCTCCAGCTCTTGCAGCTGCTTTCCCTGCACTTCGTTCATGCCTCTGCTTGCTTCAGTCCCCAGGGTCTTGGCCTTGAGCAGGCTGCGGCTCTCAGACACCTTGTCCTTGGCAGCATACACCGCATAGGTGTTCTTGGCAGTGCTCTGGGTCATCAAGGTGAAGCGACTCTTGTTCCATTCTTTGCGTTCTGCATGCTCATGGCAGCCAGTTTCTCATACTGAGCGTGAGTGTCCTTGAGCGCTGCAGAGAGGTTGGACTTGGAGAACATGTCCATCTCCATGGAGATCTGAGTGTACTGGATTTGCACCTGCAGCTCAGAGATCTCCTCTTCATGCACCTTCTTCAGAAAGGAGATTTCATCCATTAGGCTGTCAATCCACTTTTCCAGCTCAGTTCTAGCGAGAGCCACCACATCTGGACCTTTGCACACCTCCATCAGTCAGCACTCTGCATCCTCCTGGTTCAGCACATCTTACTGGGAGCTTGCTTGCTGGTTTCTCCCAGCCCGTTCCAAGTCCTGGTGCCTCCTAACTGCCTACTTCCCTCTCCTCCCAGGGATGGGGCATGGTGAGGCAGGGCATAGGCATCTCATTTTCATTAAAATGTTCAATCCTGGGCCTGCTCCACCAGTGTCAGCAGGCTGCCCAGGGGCAGGCAGTAATCCTGAAGACCCTGGCTACCCCCACCTATCCAGGTCCCCAATTGTGGCCTGGACCCCGTGGATGGCATCAGGTGCTGCCCACTTGGCCTGCTGGGTTCCGATTACAGCCTGATCCCACAGGCTGTCAGGCTCTGCTTGTGCCACCTGCCCAGGTCTCCAATCATGGCCTGGACCCCTCTGGCAGCATCTGGCATTGCCTGCCCCGCTTGCATATGCAAATTTACCCACCATATTTGTTGGGTTATTTTGCATGTCATTCCTGATTGGCTGTGGGCATGGTGGAGGTATGGTCAATTAGCATATTTCTTTTTTATTAGTGTAGATATTTTGATAGTCATCACTTTTGGAGGGATATATAAGTTGGAATGACATTTCTATGCTACAGGAAAATTAAATTTTTAGTTTTAAATGAATGTAGTGCCAAATAACATTCCAAAGCAAGTTTGGCAATACACACTTAGGTCAATATGCAAGTGTTCTGTTTGCTCTACTTCCTTAACAACAAATTTATGCTATTTGTAATAGATAGTTATTTTTCAATGTTATAAAGATACACTGCATTATCATCTGTATTTTACAATATTGTGCAAAAGTTAGCAAATATCTTAACATTTTTTCTTTGAAGGAAGTGTTTATTAATCCTCTGGCTACTTTTAAGATTGTCTAGTTTTGGCAATCATCTATATGCATAATTCAAAGTCATTATCTCTTTTGAAAAATCAGCTGACAATCTTATGAGAACTCTCTTGTAAGTAACTAACTGCCTTTCTCCTGCTACTTTTAAAATAATCTTTGTCTTTGGCATTTTAATTATGATGTGTCTTGGTGTAGATCTTTGTGGGTTCATCTTGTATGGGAATCCCTGTATTTTCTGGATTTATATGTCTATTCACTTTATCAGGTTAGGAAAGTTTTATGTCATTATTTTTTCAAATATGTTTTCAATTTATTGTTCATTCTCTTATTCTTCCAGAACCCCTAAAATATGAGTGTTGTTACACTTGAAGTTATCCCAGAGGCTTGTTACATTATTTTCATTTTTTTCTTTTTCTGTTCTGATTAGGTGGTTTTTGCTTCCTTATATTCCAAAACACTGATCTGATTCTCAGCGTTGTTTACTTTACTGTTGATTTACTATAAATTATTCTTTATTTCAGTTAGTGTATCCTCTATCAGTTAGCTGATTCTTTGTAATGATTTCCATGTATTCCTTTTATGTTGTTGAAATCTCACTAAGTTCATACACATCCTTATAACCAGTGTTTTGAACTCAACAACTAATAGATTGCTTGTCTCCATTTTAATTCTTTTTCTGGAGTTTTGTTCTGTGGTTTCATTTGAGACATGTTTCTTTGTCTCCTCATGTTGGCAGCCTCCCTGTGTTTTTTACTATGAATTAGTAGAGCTGCTGTCTCCTGGACTTCATAGAATGGCTGATGTATTTGGTGTTCTATAGGACCCAGTGGCACAGCCTCTCTGACCATCCAAAAGGGAACTTTCTAGGCCAGAAGGGAGTGTCAAGAAATATTCGATGTGATGAATAGCAAGGACCTACAACCACTATTACTCTATTCAGCAAAGTTATCATTAAGAATTGAAGAACATATATAGAGCTTTCCAGATAAGAAAGAGTTAATAGAATTCATCACCACCAAATAAGTATTACATGAAATGTTATAGGGTCCAGAAAAAGAAGGAGAATGAGGAGGAGGAGGAGGAGGAGGAGGAGGAGGAGAAGGAGGAGGAGGAGGAGAACAAGAAGGAGGTGGAGGAGGAGGAGGAAGAGGAGGAGGGGAGGAGGGAAGGAGGGGGGAGGAGGAAGAGGAAGAGGGGGAGAAGGAGGAAGAGGAGGAGGAGGAAGAGGAGAATATGAATAATAAATTGGCAATAAAAACTTATCTATCAACAATTTAATCTAAAAAAAAAACAAAATAAACAAATAAGCAGAACCAAAACAGACTCATAGATACAGAGAACATTTTGAGAGAACATTTTGAGAGAACATTTTGATGTTTGACAGTGGGAAAATAGTTGAAAAAGGTGAAGGTATTAAGAAATACACATTGGTTGTTATAGAATCATCATGAGGATATAAAGTACAGCATAAGGAATGCAGTCAACAATATTCTAATAACTATGTCTGGTGTCAGAAAGGTATGATATTTATTGAGGTGATAATTTAATAAGTTATTTTATGTCTAATCACTGAGCTGTACATCTTTTTTTTTAAATATATTTTATTGATATTTCACAGAGAGGAAGGGAGAGAAATAGAGAGCTAGAAACGTCAATGAGAGAGAAACATTGACCAGCCGCCTCTTGCACACTCCCTACCGGGGATGTGCCCGCAACCAATGTACATGCCCTTGACTGGAATCGAACCCAGGACCCCTCAGTCCGCAGACCGACGCTCTACCACTGAGCCAAACCGGTTTTGGCTGAGGTGTACATCTGAAACTATATAATATTATATGTTAACTGCAATTGAAAAATAAATAATTTAAATAAAGAAAAAAAACTTAAAATGTTATCTTTATCTCTCTTCTTAGTTCCATGCTTGAGCACAAAATTGTTTATTTAATACCCCACTTGGCTCTGCTGCTGATTTCTCAAATTTGAGTCACCTGGAAATTAGACATACTTTTTAAAAAGTTAGATTCTGGAAACATTTAACTAAACATCATGCTGTCTACATTACAATTTTTAAGAAGAATAAATTTAGAGGCAGCAATCTGGTTTCAAGTTCCTTGAAGAGAACAGCAAGCAAATTAACTTAAAACCCAATGTTCCTATCAAACACCTCATTTATCCACTGAAAAATACTTACTAGCACTTATTATATTCTAAATGTTACTATAAGCAATATTGATACATCAGTGAACAAAACATATCTAAATCTTTTTCTTATGAGGTTTACATTGAATCTAGGGAGATAAATAATAAATAATAAATAATGGATACATATGCAGTATAAACACACCTATAATGTCAGAACATAATGTTAGGGTATAATAAGCATATATATATAAAACACTAATATACAAATAGACTGAACTGCTGAACAACTGAACCACAAAAAGACTGGCCACTATGACATGTGCTGACCACTAGAGGGTGCATGCAGAACATTATGGACAAAGGCTGCAGGCAGCGGAGTGTGGCAAGATGGTGGAGCAGATGAACATCAGTTGCTGTTATCAGGGGGTTACTGAAAAATTTTCACTCCTACATGCTTTGGTCCCACCCAGTTCTAGTGGGGCAGTGTTAGAGTTAAAGTAGAGAGATGCAAATCAAAACAACAATGTGGTACCATCTCACACCTGTCAGAATGGCCAACATCAACAAAACAACAAACAACAAATGTTGGCGAGGTTGCAGAGAAAAAGAAACCCTAGTGCACTGCTGGTGGGATTGCAGGTTGGTGCAACCACTGTGGAAAACAGTATGGAGCTTCCTCAAAAAACTGAAAATGGAACTCCCATTTGACCCAGTAATCCCACTACTAGGAATATACCCCAAGAAACTAGAAACACCAATCAGAAAGGATATATGCATCCCTATGTTCATAGCAGCACAATTTACAATAGCTAGGATTTGGAAACAGCCTAGGTGCCCGTCAGCAGATGAATGGATCAGAAAACGATGGTACATCTACAAAATGGAATACTATGCTGCCATAAAAAGGAAGGAATTCTCATCATTTGCAGTAACCTGGATGGAATTGGAGAGCATCATGCTGAGTGAAATAAGCCAGTCAATGAAAGAGAAACACTACATGACCTCACTCATTTATGGGTATTAAAGAACAATATAAACGAATGAACAGAAAGATAGATATAGTGACAGTAAAACCACAAGCAGACTGTCAAATGACAGCGGGGGGCGGGGGTGGGGGGGAGGGTAGGGAGATCTGGGGGAGATAAGAGATCAACCGAAGGACTGGTATGCTTGCATATAAGAACAACCAATGGACACAAAACTCTGGGGAGGGAGGGCATCCATGGGAGGGGGGGGTGGGCAATGGTAAACTATGTACACAGATAATACCTTAATAAATTAAAAAAATAAAATAAAATAAGAAAAAAAAACAGAAAACAAAGAGTTAAAGTAGATAAATGAGGAGTATACCAGATAAGTTTCATACCACAGAAACAAAACCAGTATGATATGTAAACCCTCATGGAGAGAGATGGGCAGAGACAATAAGACAGGAACAGGTGTGTGTGTGTGTGTGTGTGTGTCTTTATTTAATTCCCTTTGTCCATATATATATGTATTATATTCACAGCAGGGTGTGCATATAATTTTCAATGTTCATAGATTCCATATCTGCAAATAAATAATCATGTAACTTTTGTGGTAACTCAGACATGAACAGAGCACTGAAAAATTGGAGACACTGCCGAAACCGGTTTGGCTCAGTGGTAGAGCGTCGGTCTGCGGACTGAAAGGTCCCAGGTTCGATTCCGGTCAAGGGCATGTACCTTGGTTGCGGGCACATCCCCGGTAGGGGGCGTGCAAGAGGCAGCTGGTCGATGTTTCTCTCTCATCGATGTTTCTAGCTCTCTATCTCTCTCCCTTCCTCTCTGTAAAATATCAATAAAATATATTTTTTTAAAAAAAGAAAAATTGGAGACACTAACACATGCGTTCCTAGCTGAAGCCAAACAAAGCAACACTGTGCATTCTCATTTTACCTCTCTGACTACAAATCTACTTTTCATAGTGTATTCAATTCAATCCCACCTTTCCTGCCTTTTTTTTTTAATTCTTCTTCTCAATTTTATTATTTAAAATGATTCATAGTTCTAGGGCACTATCTCATTTTTTCTAGTATAAAAATTTTATGTTAATAAACCAACCATATATATTAGAGGCACAGTGCATAAAATTCGTGAATGGGGGGAGGGGGTGTCCCTCAGCCCAGCCTGCACCCTCTCCAATCTGAGACATCCCTCTCGCAATCCAGGACTGCTGACTCCCAACTGATCGCCTGCCTGCCTGCCTAATTGCCCCTAACCACTTCTTCCTGCCAGGCTAATCACCCCCTAATCACTCCCCTGCCAGCCTGATCAATGCCTAATTGCTCCTCTGCAGTCCTGGTTGTCTCCAACTCCCCTCTCCAGCTGGCCTGGTCACCCCTAACTATCCTCCTTTGGCAGCCTGGTCATCAACTGCCCTCCCTTGCCAGCCCAATTGCCCCTAACTACCTCCCCCTGCTGCCCTGGTTGTTTCCAATTACCCTCACCTACAGGCCTGGTCCCCCAACCTCAACTGCCCTCCTCTGCAGGCCTGGTTCTCCCCAAATACCCTCCCATACAGTCCTTTGTTGCCCCCAAATGCCATCCCCTGCAAGCCTGGTCACCCCTGACCTCCCTCCCTTGCCAGCCTAGTCACCAACTCTCTCTTGCAAGCCCAAGTGCCCCTAACTGTCTTCTCCTGCTGTCCTGGTTACCCCAAATGCTCTCCCCTCTAGGCCTAGTCCCCCCCCCCCCCCACCAACTGCTCTCCCCTGCAGGCCTGATCATCCCCAGCTACCCTCCTTTCAGGCCTAGTCCCTCCCAATTGCCCTCCCCTGCTGGTCATCTTGTGCTGATCATCTTGTGTCCACATGGGCGTGATCATCTTTGACCACATGGGGTGGCCATCTTGGATTTTGAAGGTATGGTCAATTTTCATATTACCCCTTTATTATATAAGATAAGGTGTCTACAAACAGGAATGCACATAAAATAAGGTTATGTGTTGATCAGTTGATGAAAATGTCATGATTATAACTAACCTAATATCTCCCATAGGGGGGGGAAAGTCTAGTATTCATTAATTCTAATGGAATATTACATGAATAACAAGATATATATATGCTAGAGGCCCAGTGCACAAAATTCGTCCAAGGGTGGAGGGTGTCCCTCAGTCCAGCCTGCAGCTCTCCAATCTGGCACCCCTTGATGGACTGCCTTTTTAGGCCCAATCCTACTGGGTAGTCAGACATCCCTCTCAAAACCTAGTACTGCTGGCTCCCAACTGCTCACCTGCCTGCCTTCCTGATTGCACCAACCACTTCTGCTTGCCAGCCTAATCATCTCCTAACCCCTCCCCTGCCAACCTGATTGATGCCTAACTGGTCCCTTGCCAGCCTATTTGCTTCTAACTGCCTTTCCCTGCAGGCCTGATCACCCCTAACTTCCCCCCCTACAAGCCTGGTCCACCAACTTCTATCCCCTACAGGCCTGGGTCCCCCCCCCCCAATTGCCCTTTCCTGCAGGTCATCTTGTGGTGGCCATCTTGTGTCCACACGGGGGCAGCATCTTTGATCACATGGAGGCAGCCATTGTGTGTGTTGGAGTGATGGTCAATCTGCATATTACTTTTTTATTAGATAGATTAGAAGCCTGGTGCATGGGGGGGGGAGGGAGGAGCTGGTTTGCCCTGAAGGGTGTCCCAGATCAAGGTGGGGGTTCCCTTGGGGTATGAGGCAGCCTGGGCAAAGAGCTTGTGGTAGTTTGCAGGCTGGCCACACACCAGCCACTCAAGCAAAGTCCCTGGTATCTGGGGTTTATTTATCTTCTACAATTGAAACTTTGTAGCTTGGAGCAGAGCCAAGCCTTCTGCTCACTTCATGGCCATAGCCATTTCTGTTGGGATTTATTTATCTTCTATAATTGAAACTTTGTAGCCATAAACAGAGGCTTGGGCCAGCAAGGGCAGGCGGAAATTTGACTTCCTCCATCCACAGGGAAACCCAAGCCTCTCTCCTGCTCTCTGTGACCTCAGCCATCTTGATTGGGTTTATTTGCATATTCGCTCCTGATTGGCTGGTGGGTGTTGCTTATGGGCATGGCTTGTGGTATAGCGGAGTGATGGTTAATTTACATATTGCTCTTTTATTAAATAGGATCTGCATATGTTATATAATATATGGTGATATATTTATTAGTGTATTGTAATTAATACAAGTTTCATGTATCTATATCCATGTGTGGATACAGGTAGATGAATTTATTAAAGGCTAATATTGGAGAGACAGAGAGAGATAATATATTTATTGCAAGGAATTGGCATACACATTTAGGCAGGAGATGAGGCTGCAGGCAAAAGCAGAATTTCTTCTTCAGGGAAACTCTTCTGTTTTTAATGCTTTCCAACTGATTTCATCAGGCTCTCTTAGATTGTCAAAGATAATTAATTTACTTAAATTACACTGAATTTAGATGTTAAATATAATCTACAAAATACCAACACAGCAATACTTAGATTAACATCTTATTGAGAAACTGTAGACCAGCTAAATTGACACTTCAAATTGACCATTAGGAAATATAACTCTGAAGATATTCAGAAAAGAGAGTATTCCAGGTAGAGAAACAGCCATTGGACCCTTTTACCAAAATTTATTTTAACTCTGAAATAAATGTGAATTTATTCTACATTTTTTTATGTAGAAGCAGGATGGGATTGGATGTATATTTTAACAGTTCCCATTCAGCTATATGAACAATAGACTGAAGGACACCAAAGGCAGCATTGAGGAACACATTTAAGTAAAAGACTTTGATCAGGATCGTAACAGTGATGATAAGAAATGATCAGAGTTTGGCTCTACTTTGTAGTTAGCATCAACAGAATCTGAGGAAGAATGAGTAAAAAAGTAACCAGAAATGGTTATGTGAATTTTAATATGAATAACCAGAACAGAGCTGCCTTAAACTAAGATATGAAAGGTTCTTGAGTAGAGATGGTTTGTATTGGGAAAGAAATCAGAGATGAAGCTTTAAAAAGCTTTAGGATACCTAAAATGGAGATATTGAGGGCAAATTTGATAAATGAGACTAAACTTAAGGATACCTATTTTATGTAAATTTTGGAGTCTTCAACTTATATTTGGTGTTTTCAATACATGAAACAGAAACATGATTGATATAGTTTTTTCGGAGATAATAGCAAGAGAGTAAATATATAGAAAGGATGTAAACAACTATTAGTTTGCTGTAGAAGACAATAAACTTATTTGTACATATAAACAGAGGATTTGATTATTGGTTGAGGAGAATAATCTTCCTGGCCAGACTCAAGTTACCATCTCTGAATGCTAGTCTTCCAATAAGCTTTATACTTCAGCAAAAATTATTTTGCTCCTATAGTTCTGAATAACTAGAGTTATCTCCACTTTTCAAAATATTCTTATCTGCTCAATTCTTATTAATGCCATCTTATTAAATTATTATCTCATAATTTTCCTTATAATAGTATAATTCCCCCCATTTTCATCTAAGTTTCTTATTTTAAATGTACAATTTTCTTAACATTCAGTCATATTTTTATCTAGATTCAGTCATATTTTGATCAAATTACCTACATAATTTTTGTAATTTCTATTAGACTGAAAGCTACTGGAAAATATTCGCCACCATTGTAATCTTAGCACTGAGCATGATACCTTGCATATAGTAGGTTTTAAATACATGTTTCCAATATGAATGAGTAAAAATTATAGTTACTATTTATTGAATAAATAAATATTCCAGAAAAAAGGGCAAAAACTTGGCACAATATTTAGTATTTATTTTACCTAATATTTATATGAATAATATTGAAACACTAAGTTTAAAAGAAAAAACATTCAAACATTGTTTCTGAGATTTTAATTGTTCAATTAATTTTATCTATTTCATTTTTTATATATTTTTATTAATTTTTTACAGAGAGAAAGGGATAGAGAGTTAGAAACATCAATGAAAGAGACATTGATCAGCTGCCTCCTGCACACTCCCTACTGGGGATGTTCCCTCAACCAAGGTACATGCCCTTGACTGGAATCAAACCTGAGACCTTTTAGTATGCAAGTCGAAGGTCTATCCATTGAGCCAAACAGGTTGGGGCTATTTCATTTTCTATGGATATATTAATTGTGATTTTTTGCCATATATATATAAATATAAATATATATATATATATATATATATATATATATATATATATATATAGTTATGTATTGTTATATTTAACTCAGACCCTCATACAATTTGTCATTACAAGAAGTGGCTTTATGACATAATGAACAAGCTCATTTCCTGCAATTTTTAAAATAAGTTAATACTATTAAACTAAAATTCACTTATATGATTCATTAATGACCATGCTTCTTTAAAATTTTATTAGAGCATCTTTGTAGATAGTATAAAAATGTCCAATAATTATAACTCCTATTTTAATCACATAAAATGAAATAGTCTTGAAAGATCTAAAAACCTTAGACATAAAAATATATATATATTATTTTATTTGTTTTAAAACATAAAACTAGTATGGTGATGCTGGAACTCATGACAGGAATGGTGACCTTCATCATATACAACTGAGCTTTCTCACTAAAATACAGTCAAATATGATTTACCTCTAACAATGCCCAAAATGTTACATTCTAAGAAGGAAACACCCCATAAGCTTAGTTTGCATCATCAAAGAGCTATAGCAAATATAGCAAATAGCAAATACTGACCATTTGAAGCTTCCTTTATGTGTCGGGAGCAACTCTATGAAAGCAGAAACCATTGATAGCTAGGGAAAGCCACTCTCAGAGATACAGTAAAAAGTGTCTTTTAGAGATTATTTTTAATTGTAAAAAAAAAAAAAGGATTTGTTTCCCCATTGATATCTTTAATGAGATTCTTCTCATTTATCATTTTTTTTAAAATGTTATTCCATTATACACAAAACAACTTCTCATATAGTCTTTGCATCAGGTACCTGACTAGGCATTAAGGGTAAAGGTACCGTATTTGCCGGTGTATAAGACGATTTTTTGGCCCTGAAAAATATGCTTCCAAGTGGGGGGGTAGTCTTATACGGCGAGTATATAACAAACTCTGTATTTTGAGTGGAAATGTTAGGGGGTCGTCTTATACGCCCAGTCTCTTATACGCCGGCAAATACGGTATTTTTCAGGGCCAAAAAATCGTCTTATACGCAGGCAAATACGGTAATCAAGTTCTTACTCTCAGGGAGCTTTTAGGTAAGCATGTGTGGAAACATGCACACAAAGAGTTAGACAATGATATGCTAAAATTTTGCAAGTTGCTGAACAAACACAGAGAAGGAAATAAAGGAAATAAATTTTGTTGAGAGGTACTTTTAATTGTAAAAAAAACAAACAAAAACAAAACAAACAAACAAAAAAACAACATAAAATGTCTCACTTGTCCAATGCTGGACAGCAAGTAGCCTCAAGATACTAATCATTTTCAAATATTTTATACAACTGGGGGATGATCTGAAGTGAAAAGTTTGAAATCCCATTACCGTTCCTTAAGCTTCTCAGTCTTTGAGAAGAATTTTTGATGGCACTTCTTCCGTTCTACAAAATGATAAATAGCAGAATTTTACTGGAGTTTAAATATTTCCGAGAGAACAATTCTTCACTCCCTGCTGTTTACAAGTAAAACATTGTCTACAAATAATACATTACATTAGCTGTCCTCTTTATCATAAAGCCATGTTGAATACTTGTAACATTTATAAAAAGACACCAACTGATTGCAAGATGAGCGTTACCCTTGAGCAAATTATGAACACATTTATTTCAGTCCTATGCGTTTGAAACTAATTTTCTGGTAATATCAAAAGTGTTCATAGAATTAATTTCCTGTCAGTTCAGCAGTATTCAAGTGAATATTTTATGATTTTGCATTAGCTGTATTTGTCTAGAGTTGTGACATGATCGAGTCATTCTCTGAGGGAAACACATTAATAATTAAACTCTGTCCAATGTGAAGTGCTAAAGATGACAGCATAATTGTACATTTCCAGAGACCATTTCGCAAGGCAGAGGAGAATTACCCTGCCACCATTTAAATGTCAATTTAGAATTTCTTTCTAAACTAAAACAGAGCTTCAGGAAAGTAAAGGGGGTGGGGGGCTGATGTCAAATTTGGAAACTACTCTTGTTACTTTCTCTTTATTTTAAAATCTGAGCTAAATGCAAATAGCATCCTTCTTTCTTTCTCATGCTGAATAAACTGTCAGATTTTTTTTCAATATAAGATCATCAATGGTCTCTCAACCAAGACTCTTTAATGATAAATACAACTTGCATAGATTATCTCCTTAGGAAAGAGCACAGCTGACAGGAGAAACTTTGATTTCTTATATTTGAATCTTTTTTAACTTAGGCAACTTCAGCAATAATTTAAGATTTTAATCTACTTTCCAGTCAAATAGTTGTAAATGAATCACTATACGTGTCCTTATTTGTGTTTCCTATTCTGATTATTAAAATAAATTTACTGAATTTTTAGAAGTGGGTATATTTAAAACTTTCTGATGCATGAATATTGTACACATTAAAACTCATATTTGTGTTTACTGCCTAGACAAACTATGGTTAAGAATTATGAGTGGAGACTGGTCAGCGTGGCTCAGGGGTTGAGCATCGACCTATGACCAGGAGGTCCTGATTGGATTCCTGGTCAGGGCACATGCCCAGGTTGCAATCCCAATCTCCAGTGTGAGGTGTGCAGGAAGCAGCTGATCATTGACTCTCTCATCATCAGTGTGTCTGTCTTTTTCTCCCTTTCTCTCTGAAATAAATAAAAATACATTTAAAAAAAAAGAATTGTGACTGCAGAAAGTTAAAATTGAATTCAATTGAAACCGTGACTACAGGCACACAGATGTTCCAAAATAATTTGTGTTGAAATTTGCTGTTGAGCAGGGAGCCTGATAGCAAACTCCTCGGTGCATTTCTGTTTATTTCAGACTTAGGCGTTCTTTATCGATAAAACGTATTTTCTCATTATCTGACATTGGCTGAACAATTACAGTATTTTCTTTTTAGCTTTATTTTTATTACTGACAATACTACAGATGTTCCCATTTCCCAACTGTAGAGAGCCACCTGAGCCCGAGGGCACTGGCAGAATCCTGTTATCAGTACTGATTTCTTATCTTTATCCACCTGCTTAGAATGAGGAACAAAAAGGACCATGACATACCCAGGTCTTGATATGCTAAATCTTGTACCAAAAAATAAGGAGCTTACCCAGATCCTGATGAATAGGATCTGGGCACACCAGAAAATCCTTTTGACCTTAAAATCCCTTTTGGAAACCAATAAATATGCTGTGTTGTCTGAGGTGAGTGTGACTGTCTCTCCATCAGAGAGGTGGTGCCCACCTAGCGCCCAGCTTGAATCTATTTCTGTCTCTTGTCTCTTTCTCTAATTTATTAATCCCCACTCCTCCCCTCAGGAACCTGTTGTTTTCCATGCGGGACTCGGAAAACAGAGAAAATGTCCACCACACCCAAACTTTGCTCACTTCCACCCATCCCCTCTTCTGCCTTAATACTACAATTAAAGTATTTAAAAAACCCTACTCCAATGAATTTATCCTAAAGAAATAACATCAGATGACTGAACCACAATGCAGTTTCTCGAAGCATTGTTTATAAATGAAAAATAAAACAAAATTAACTTAGCTCAATGGATAAAAATAGGGGATTGTTAAATAAAGTATGTGTTTATTTAAGTATTCTAATGCTGCAAAAAAAAGCCTCGAGTGACTAAGAAACAGCTTGTTCATCTGTTTTATTAACTCACTATACACATATTTATTAAATGCTTATTAAGTGCCGAGGCAGTATTCTTGATGCTGGAGATGGAACAGTGAAGAGAACAATCACCCCAGTTTTATGGGCTAGCATTACAGAAGGGAACATCTGACTATAACCATGTGAGGCCATAATGTGCCACAACATATTAAAAGCTATAAAGAAGAATTAAATAAATTAAAGAATGGATCAAAGGATAGAGGTATTCAGTTAAGTAGTCAAGCAAGACCTTTGAGAGTTGAAAATAACAGGCTCAACCCTAAGTAGGGTGGATGACTAGGAAGTACAATTGATGCCTTAGGAAGCAGCAAGGAAGCCAGTGTGACCATAGTGGGGGAGGAAGGAGGAAGTAATTAAAGAACAGACATAGAGGAGCCACCACCATTTAATGCCTGTAGGTCACTGATTATTTTAAATATATTTTATTGATTTTTTACAGAGAAGAAAGGAGAGAGATAGAGAGCTAGAAATGTCAATGAGAGAGAAACATCGACCAGCTGCCTCTTGCATACCCCCCACCAGGGATGTGCCCACAACCAATGTACATGCCCTTGACCAAAATCGAACCTGGGACCTTTCAGTACGCAGACCGACGCTCTACCATTGAGCCAAACCGGTTTCGGCTAGGCCACCGATTTTTATTTCATGGCCTTCAGAAACTAATTGCTAATATTCTGTGGACACCAAAAATATATATGTTTTGCCAACTTGACAAAAAAAGTATAATCTTGATTGTTTTACAAAAAAATAATAATAATAGTAATTACCTACCCTTTTGGCTTCAAAGTGATTTTTAAAGAAATCAGGTGTATATAAAGATTTCTTATACCAATAAGTAACCAATTAGACACAACCTTATTATGCAACCTTACCAATAATATGTAACCTTATTATGCTACATGGCCAATAACATAAAATTTATTATAACATAAAACTCAATTATGTGATCTATATATTTATGCTCAAGATAGGATGTTCACACCTAATACCTATTGCTGTGTAGGCTGTTGTCATTTTTTTTAATTTGACAATCTAAGAGAAAAGAGGTCAGTGTCTCTGATTAAATGGCCAGGTATTGCATGTATTAAAGTTTTTGGTAGCACACAAGTTGAAAATCACTTCTATAGGACAATGGGAGGCTTAAGAGTTTATTCAGGATCTGATGGAAAGCCACTGGAGAGTTCTGAGCCAAAACCTGGAATGATCCGATTTTTTAACATAATACTTTCATGATATATTAAGTGGAAAACAAGGATTTCACCAGAAGTATATAGAACTTATAAAGCATAATGAGGCATGTTTTGATTTTGATTTTATCATATCTATTTCTGCCTGTGCATTCTAAGCTCCTGGTGGGCAGAAACATACACCTGTTTTCTCATCACTGTGTAACCAGCACTGGTTTATTTCCTGGCTTATATCAGGCATGCAGTGCTATTAGTTGGATGGATGTATAAATGAGTAAATGGACAAATATTTTAATATAGTGCACGTAAATGAAATCACTTGGTTTCCTCTTATCATGGCTGTAACTTTGTTGCCACATTACTGGTTGCTCTTGCCCTATTGGACCAGTCAGTATTGGGGTTCACAAGCCTTATTTATAATTAATTCCTTCACAGTGTTTTCGTTTTTGTTCTGCTTCTTAGTATAGAAGCTAGTCTATTAGGTCCATAGCAGAGTGTGTGGTGTAGGGAAAAAAAACGTATACCAGTATTTATATGTACATATTACATGTTGCATATTTTTAAATTTTTCTATGAAAGCTATATTATTTTTATATTGACAAAAGAGAAAGAAAGAGTAAAAAATATATATTTTAAAGATTACTCAGGAAATCAATAAGCTTGAAATTTTCTTTTTTTTTTTCGTTTTGTTAATCCTCACCTTAAGATATTTTTCCATTAATTTTTAGGGAGAGTGGGAGAGACTGGGAAATACAAAGAGAAATAACACCAATGTGAGAGAAACACATCAATTACTGCCTACTGCACTAGCCTCAACCAGGGCCAGGGCCAGGAGGAACTTGCAACCATGGTACATGCTCTTGACCAGAATCAAACCTGGGACCCTTTGGTGTGCAGGCCGATGCTCTATCCAATGAGCCAAACCAGCTAGGGCTAAGCTTAGAATTTTAAAGTCACTTCAGCAAAAAAAAAAAAAAAAAGGCATTTCACCCCCTGGCTCGTGTTTCTCAGTGGTTAGGCCGTTGGCCCATGTACCAAAGTGTCATGGGTTTGATTCTGGTCAAAAGCAGGTATCTGGGTTGCAGGTTTGATTCCTGGCCCCAATCAGGGCACATGCAGGAGGCAACCAATAAATGTGTCTCTCTCACATCTCTCTCTCTCTCTCTCTCTCTCTCTCTCTTTCTCTCTCTCTCTCTCTTCCTCCCCCTCTCTTTCATTCGATGGGGAAAAAATATATCCTTGGGTGAGGATTACCAAAAATAAACAAACAAACAAAAAAAGCCATTTCTCAATTTTCACTTTTTTAGAATTTAGAGATGGGTTGACATTTCTTCTTTGCAGCAACAGCATAAAAAGAGGCTTACAAAAGAGGTGAACCATACAAACAAAAAACAAAGGGATGAATCTATATATTTCTTTTCAAAAAAACTAACTCCAAGTACAATAAAACTCAAATTAACAAAACCTCAATCTCTGAGAACAGCCCATTGTTAGGAACTGTCATTGCTATTTTTATTTTGCTTTATCAGCACCAACTTCTAGAAGAAAGAGGCAAATGACAAAAAATATCTCTGGGCAATTTTTGGAATTTATTCAGAAAAATATCTTCCAGACTATGTTATGCTGTCAAAACACATTTTTACTTTCTCCCACTTTCTACATCTACATTTGCACAATTGTGCAGTGATCACCAATATCTCGAAAAACCTAGAGCTCTGTGATTCCATTATGATCACTGAACCTGACTCATTGAGGAGGAAATGTGAAACACTGAATTATAGAGGTATCTTCTCAGTATTTAGAAATTAAGCTACATTTTCCAAAAGATGCAATTAATTAGCACATACTCCATTTTGAAAGCTGGTATTATTTTTTAAGTCTATGAGTTTCTCTTTCAATATAAATAATATGCAATAATCACACAGTTAACTATCATACTTGGAGGACCAATTATCTGATTATTTAATACAATGTTTCTGAAAAGTAACACATATTTGCAAGACTAAGTTAACAATTCTCAGAGTGTTTATATAGAATAAAATCCATAACAATAGAACAACACTATGTCTTTATTTAATAATTCAGAAGACACCCTTAGGGATTAGAAGACTCGTTGGAACATTTATCATGACAAAATCATATTTCAAGAGACCTTAGTAAGTGCAAGCAGAGAACAGACATGTGTTTCTAACAGGTAACATTTTAATTACCTATTATCAGTTGTTTTATGTGCTTGATATCATTATAAAATTATGGTTTCCTTCAATAGAATAATGTACTGTATGTATCTCCAAAGACTAAACTAATGAGGTTTTACTCTGTGTGAACTCTATAGTAGGTTTAGATCAGTCTTACATAAGATCATAGCTTTAAAAAGCAGACTTTTTTGGAAGTTAAATTTTGTATATTTAAAATAATGTTTATAGGTCATGACACTGTATAATTTTCAATTGTAACACTAGTGGTAAATTATTAAAATGTTGTCATCTCTCTTTTAGGAGCAGAATAAGAATGCTCTGGGGCTAAAGAACTTACTTTATAGCTATAGTTAGGGGTCAAATGCTGGTCAATTTAGAAAAATGCTGTCTGTATCTTTCTCAGCCTCTTTATTCCCTGTGTTTCATTTAATAGCCTTCATTTCAGGGCCATTCCAGATACTTTCTTTGTTGCTTTTTTCACTCCCACCACAGCCTTATCTGGGAAGGACACACACACACACACACACACACACACACACACACACAATGTTTTAAATGGAGAAATATGCTTTAAAATTATTTATCCCTCCCTACTTCCCATGCACCCAAACCCCAGGTGAACTCCCCAGAGCTAAACCATGTTATTAGTCTGTTTATATCTTTACAGAGTTTTTATATGCATGTATATCTGTGGCAAACTTACATCTGCCTATAAATCCCCTTTCATAGATTAATCAGAGTGTTATATGTACTGTTTTGCACCTTCTTTATTTTACTTGCCAATAAATCTTGGCTATCTTTTTACATCAGTGTGTATCAATAAACCCATATAAAAAGAAACAAACTAATGGCATACTATCCCTCTTGTATGGATATACGGAATTCATGTAACTATTTCTTTTCAGCTGGAATCTTAGGGTATTTCTAATCATTGATATTGAAAAAAATTGTTGCAATAAAGCTTATCTAAAAGGCTTTATGTACATCTGCAATATTAAGTTTGCCTATTTGAGAACAAAATGTTTTTCAATTTACTCAAGCCTACCTCCCCGCTTCCCTTTCTCTGGAGAGGGTGGATTCTCTATATCTCTCTCCATACATGGAATGCTGTGTGACCCCTCTAGCAGATGGACTCTGCTACATACCCAAGTTCTGTCCTCAGACCACTTTACTTTGTACCCAGTTCCACCAGTTACTAGATCATGAACCTTAGGAAGGTTACCTGATATTTCTGTGCCAAGGTTTCCTTATCTGTAAAACAGAGACAATCATAGTAACTGCCTTGTGGGCTGGCACACAATGTGTGAAAGAGTTGTTTGAAAAATGCCAGGCACAATAATTAGCACTTAATTAATATTAGTTAGCATTAGAATCATTCCCACAAGGATCATTTTATGTGTGCCTACATAAAGTTAAGGCATTCCTACCTGTATTTTATTTAAAAGTTTTAATGAAGAAGATGTATTAAAATGTTTACAATTCCTATTCTGCATCTATTGAAATGAACATACCATTATCTTTCTTTACCTTCTTAGGCATGTTTAGATATTCATGGTTGAATGTCGGCAGTTTGGGTTTTATAAAACTACCTTTGCCAGTTCTTCATAGTCATGCCACGCTTTCCTTATGAAACGGTGTGATGGGTTCTTTCTTCTTTATATGTTCTATGGGAACCATTTAAAAGCATTAAAAATACCTGCCTGTGGACATCGATTCAAGTTCCCTCTGGATCCTTTTGCAAATGCCAAACGTGGCTGGCATCTCTGTGATCCTTTTCCCAACTGTTTCTCACATCACTTAGGTCACTTTAGGTGTTCTGCTGCTTTGGTGAGAAATTTTACAAATTTACATTTTCTTGGACTAATATTTATGCCTCACAATTTATGAAGTTCACTTATTTCCATAGAGCTGAATTTATGTTTCTTTCCTGGCAATTTCAGAGTTGTTCTCAAAAGATTTGCTGAGTTCTCTGCTATTATTGTTTTCCTCTTTGGGGAAAACAGAGATCTGTCTGGCTCTCAGTGGACTCTTTCCTCCACCCCCACCTTGCATCCCTTGCAATGAGAAGATATTTCTGTGCTGATTTAGAATTTTGTGACTCATCCATGACCTGCCAAGGACACTGCTGATCCAGACACGAGATTTAGTCAACTCCTTATGTCTCTAGTTCCAAGAACACAGCACTTAAGATTTGTAGAGGTCTGTATCTGCTACCTGAGACTGTCCCCAGTTTTGTCTAACTTTTATGATATTTGAGAGCTATTTTTTATAGCTAGAGGTGTAAGGCTGTGACTAGCTCCTGCTTTCTTTGGTGATGCCAACTTATTATTTTCTTGTTAATTTTTTATTAACATTTTAAGTGGCTTTAAAAAAAGAAGTAAAATAGACTATCTTTATTGCATCATATTAAACTACCTTGTATATTTTAAGTTATCAAACTTAATTTCATCAACTCATTTCTTGAAGGCTTTCTACAGCTCGCTATATTAAGGAATGTGTTATTTAAATTCTTCTCTTTCTCCATATTCTCCTCGTGGCTCTTATTACTGATGATCGTTTTGTTTGGCTGTGCTTTCCACAAAACTGCTAAATTGAGAGATCAGGAACAATGTCAATGTTCACCATGACAGCCCTAAAATAGGACCTAGCATATAGTAGGCTCTTAATAAATCTGTATTGAATAGGATATCCTCCCATGGTTGATTGTTGTTTCTGTTATTTAGCAAATTATTTTTAGTATAGTGGACAACACGATTTCACTGTTTGATAATGGTACATTTTCAGTTGCTGTTCGGTGGAAGTTTTAGATGTCAGAGCTCAATCTAGTTCCCGTACAGGAGAATGGTGCAGGAGTCTGAATGTCTGAGGGCAGCCATCTCACCCCTTCTCTTACAACTACCACCTGCCAATTTCCCCCAAACCATCATGCATCATGTCATTAACGCAAATATTTTCTCTCTGAATCACACACGTTTATCCTAAATAATCAGACACACATGAGCACACACATATCACGTGAATAAGTCTTCATTTGCAGTTGCCTATTATCAAAGGAGGTAATATTCTGAATTCAGGTTGTCAAAGCTGGCTATATTACAACACAACATGGCTACCCACTGGCTGTATGAAACTTTAGGCAACTTGGTTAAATATCTGCAAATATAGATTCTTCACTTAAAATATGATCATAGTAGTACCGTGTTTCCCTGAAAATAAAACATCCTCTGAAAATAAGACCTACTTACAGGTTTCCTTCTACGGGAAATATAAGGCACCTCCCGAAAATAAGGCCCCCAGGCACTGTCTCAGAATGAAAATTAATTTACCGTAAACTGGTCTCTAAGGCCGCCCGACTGGCATCTGGCAACCAGTGACCTTATGTGGAGTCCTGACGTCACTGCTGTGTGGAGGCAGAGTGGAGATCGGAGTGAGCAGTGAGCACGGGGTGAGAGAGAGGAGGAGACTTTGGCAGATGTGTGTAGAAGAACAGAAGGATTAGAGAGGATGGGAAGCAGCGAAGGTGGTGAGTGCTGGTCTGTCTCTGGTGACACTACCTGATGCTCAGGCCACCTTCGTGATGACTGAAGGCTCTCAGTCAGTGGCAGACCCTGCTCCAGCCCAGATCCAGGCCCCAGCAAGCCCAGTGACAGTCCCCAGGCAGGCCCCAGGGAGTAAATGTCTGATAAAGGGGTAGGGGAGATGTCTGGTGAAGGTGTTCAGTGGCACAGGGGTGGGGGGAGGGGATCACTTAAAATGACACAGGAGGATCAGAGGGGACAATCAAAATGACACAGGAGCATCAGAAGGGGTTACTAAAATGGTAATCCCCCCCTGATTCTCCTGTGCCATTTTGATTCCCCCCTCTGACCCCCCCGTGAGATTTTAAGTGATCCCCCTCCCCCCACCTTGATAACCCAATTCCTTTTTTTTTTACCCCTAGAAATGAGTGCAAAAAGAAAAAGCTACTCCATGGAGTAAAAGAAAGAAATCGTGAAAAGACTCTTGGGGCCAAAATTTTTCTGCTTTCTGCAAAGAGAACATGTTGAGAATCTGATTGGTCTGAAAATGGCAAGCAGAGTATGGTAACCTCATTGAACAAGTGGACAAGGGAAATGCTAAAAAGTGCAAGTGTGGATCAGGTTGGCAACCATTATTTTCTGAGCTGGAAGACCTGATCTATGAATGGGTTGTTGACAGGAGAGCAAAGGCTTTGGTTGTGACTAGGGCTCAGATTCAAGAATTTGCCCTTGCAATGGCATCACAGTTTGACATAGCCCCCAAAGACTTCAAAGCATCACAACAATGGCTGGATAATTTCCTTCAGCAAAGTGAACTATCTTTAAGAAGATCTACAACACTGTTTAGGTTGGAAGATACTCGTTATTAAGCGAGCACTTGCATTCAAGTCCTTTATTGATGATGCTGACTTCTATAAATACAATCTTTCCAACATGATTGCTATGGATGAAACTGCAGTGTTTATGGGCCAATCATCTTAAACAACAATTGAACAGTGGGGTGCCTCCTTAGTATACATTCCCTCCACTGCTTACGAAAGTGCACGTGTTTCCTATATTTTGGCAATTCGCCTGGATGGCACTAAAATCCCACCTTTAATCATTTCTAATGGCAAGAAGAAAAAGATTGAATGTGTTTTGGGCATTTTTATTCTTGAAACTGAAAAAGCCTGGGCCACACAAGCAGTTATAATGAGGTGGGTCAATTTAATGCTGCTGCTTGTTATGCGAGGGAGCCAAAGAGGTCTGCTAGTCTGGGATGCAACCAGCACTTACCGCGCCAAAGACATGAAGACATTTCTTCAGGAAAGAAAAATAAATCAGATAATGATTCCCGCAGGAATGACAGCCTATCTCCAGACTCTTGATATTGCAATAAACAAGCCATTCAAAGACAATTTGCGCATGGAAATTAATGACTTCATTGAAAATAGAATGGAGAGAAGTCAGTCGAAACATTGTGAAACCTCAACTGCAAGAAGCTGTGACTTGGGTGAAGAATTCATGGGAGAAAATCACTGACAGTTGCATTGCAAATGCACTGCAAGCAGGCTACCTTAACAAGAAGTACTCATTTAAAGTCAGTGCTATTGCTAAACATGAGAGATTTGGTCCACTGATTCTGAAAGAAATGGAGTCATAAGTAATTCACCAGGAAATTTAGAAATTGGATTGTTATGATTATGTTCCAGAAGATGGTGACATGATTGTCATTGAATAAATGAGTAAATTCTTGATACTGTATGATTCACAGTTTGTCTGGTTTGTGTTGACAACTACCATACTACCGTACTGTATACAGGTAATAAATTTCCTTTATTTTCATTTAACAATAAATGTGTACTGTATTCTTCATGGAAAAAATAAGACATCCCCTGAAAATAAGACCTAGCGCATCTTTGGGAGCAAACATTAATATAAGACACTGTCTTATTTTCAGGGAAACAGGGTACTACCTACTTCTTGGAATTATTTGTATTACATGCAAAATGCTAAATGCAATGTCTAGCTGATTGTAAGTGCAAAAATAAATGTTTTATCAAACCATGAATTTAAATAATAAAAAGCTGAGAGAATTTCTTGAAAAGGACTTCAATCACATGTAAAGCATCACTAGGTTTGAGTCAAAAAAGTGAAGGGACTGGTACACCTCCCTTTTGATTCTGAGAGTTTGCCTAGGGCTGGCCCTGTTGGAACAAAGTAAATAGGACAAAAGCAATGGCCTCCAGCGATGATCTTGAGTTCCCAGCCTCTTCTCACACTTCTAAAGTTTTAGTGTTTTTAAAACAATCATAACCCTAACTTCCCTTACTATTTCATTAAAAACATTCACAATGCCATAATTTTAAATGCAAACTTCAAATTGTGCAGAAGGAAAATTATGGATATGAAAGGTCAAATCATAAGAAAAAACTGTTGCAGGACATCAGTGGTGTCTGCAGCAAATGGGTCAGTTCCTTTGTCACAGGCTTCTTAGGGCTACCCCTGAGGTAGCTTCAACTTGACTCCTAGGAATTCCATGTTTCCATTCAAACTACTGTACGATCACTGAATCACTCACTGGCTGACTAACCAGATTTTGTATCTTCCTTTTATAACCTGTAATCTAAAATCTTATAGGTTCACTGAGTTAGGCGGTTTTCCAATCAGAACAAGGGAGAATAAATCAGATAAAATTTAAATTGGCCCATGTCATTATTTTATGGCTGAAGACTCTTTAAAAGGGTGAAAGCAGAAATTAATTTTAGAGTTAAAGGAAAGACATGAACTTTATTTACCCATTCATTTGCTGACTGCCCAAATAGTGGCATGTCAGTGTTTCTGCAGTTTGTCATGGCCCTGAAAGCACAGCGTCCCCATCCATTGTTCCGTGTAACTCAGAAATGTTGTTAAAGTCTTTCTGTCTTAGACACAAATTTAAAGGAACACTTTAATGTTAAAGCTTTAGTCAGGATTAACTACAATGTCTCTCATTTTATAACCACCTACTAGGGCACACACACTGAAAGTAGAAAGATGGAACAATGTGATAGCTGGACTACTACTCGTGACTAGTGAACACCAGTACCAGGATGGGCAGAGGTGAGAATTGAGAAGGAAGAGAGAAAGGGTAGACACATAGAGGGGAAGGCCTTCAACAATGGACAAGAGGTTAAGCCTACAAGATGATATTATCCAGTAAAGAAATTTTGCTGAAGGGCATTCATGATGTGTCCAATATCCACTTCTTATTTATTTATTTATTTATTTATTTATTTATTTATTTATTTATAATATGTACTTGTTGATTTCAGAGAGAGGATGGGAGAGGGAGAGAGAGATATTGGCTGCCTCCTGCAAGGTCTCTACTAGGGATTGAGCCAGCAAACCTGGCATGTGCCCCGACAGGGAGTGGACAGTAACCTCCTGGTTCATAAGCCGATGTTTAATCATTGAGCTACACTTGTTGGGCTCACTTATTTAGTTACACTGTTTCCATCTCAAATGCTTCCCAACTCAGCAGAGCCTGTTACATCGCATGCCTCCTGAAGTCTTTGGGGGGCACAGGAGATGGGCAGGGGGAACAGAATTATGTGTCTGAATTCCTTCTCTGGGTCAATGGAAAACAAAACTGGTAGCAGTAGCTAAAGATGAGATGCTGGGAAATCTAGACTTCACTGGAGCAAAACCTTGGTATGAAAAATAGAACTCGGGGGGGGGGGGGGGAGAGGGGAGTGGAATGGAGACCATTAGCTATTCCATAGAATATTGGGTAGAGAGTTCTTTAAAACTTCAAAATAAGATATTAGCTCAGCCGGTGTGGTTCAGTGGTTGAGCATTGACCCATGCACCTAGAGGTCCCTAGTTGGATTCCTAGTGAGGCACATGCCCTGGTTGTGGGCTTGATCCCCAGGGATGGTTGTGCAGGAGGCAGCTGATGGATGCTTCTCTTTCATCAATGTTTCTATTTCTCACAACCTCTTTCTTCCTCTCTCTCTAAAAAAATCAATAAAAAGATATTAAAATAATAAATGAACTATACAGTGAGATAGTTATAAAATACTATTAATGAAAAGTGAATCTCCCTCTATTTGTCTTCAGTCTTTCCTCTTTCCTAAAGTAATTTCATTCTCATGTATTTACTGTGTACCAGAATCAACATTTAGAGCAATTCCAATTGCAAAGGACCTTTTTATCCCATAAAGAATAGTATAAATCTCTAGCATTGAAATATATAAGTAAATATAGAAGTAAAAAGAAGACGGAAGTAGATTTAGGAACTGAAAGTATGGAGAAAGAGTTTAGCTATAATGTTTTTATGTGCAGATATTTATCAAAGTCCTTTTATTACAACCCAATAATCTGTCTAAAAGAATCACTGTCTCCCATAGTTTTGCTTGCCTGATGAATAAATACAGGAAGGTAGATATTTGAAACAAAAACATGACATCTAGTTAAACATTATGAATTAGGAGAAAACACAAAGGCATACTAATAGTAGCAGCAATTACTAATAATTATTCCATGCCTTAATTTATTTATCTTTTCCCCTTGAATGGATAATTTTTTTTCAATCTGGGATTATAAATAGTTCTCCTGCAAGCATTGTTGTGCATGTTCTATATACTGATATCCTTTGGAAATAGGAATGTGATTTTGGGGCTAGAGGAAGGCATATATTTAATTTCAGAAGATAATAATTTTTCAAACTAATTTATCAACCCATAAAAATTTTTTGAGAATTTGTTATTCTACTACCTCGCCAACAGATGCTATGGACAGTTTTTTGTTTTTTTTTTTAACTGTTTATATTCTGATGGGCATGTGTTCATACATCATTGTGTCTTTATATCACATTTCCGTGTTGAATAATGATGTCAGGCCCTTTTCATGTGATCGGGCTATTTGAATATTCCCTTTTGAGAAGTGACCCCTCTGGCATTCTACAAATTTTTAAATTGGCTTGTCTCTTTTTTTTTCTTATTGATTATAGGAGTTTGTCAAATATTGTGAGTTATTTTTCAGCTATAGGTAGTGTGAAAAATATTCTTTGAGACTGTGACTTCTTTACCGATTTTCTTAATGATACATATTTGGTAAACAGGAAATCTTAGTTTTAATTAGGTGCAAGTTGCTTTTAAAATAATGATTAGTGTTTTCTTCTGTCAATTTAAATAAGTATTTGTTACTCTGAAGCCATGAAAGCATTCTGCTCTTCCTTCTAGGAGGTTTATTTCCCCACACACACACTTAGTTCTGTAATCAACATGTAAGCTAATAAACATATTATGCTACATTTATACAATGAAATAATATACAGTAATAAAAACTACATATATACACAACATTTTGGATGACTCTCATAGACTTTTGTTGAGCAAAAGAGTCCAGAAGTGAAGAGTGTAAGTACTATGGTATGTAAAATTCTAGAATTGGCAAACCTAATCTATGATTTAAAAAATTACAATAGTGCTAATAAGTAGGTAGACAAAGAAACCTTCTGGAATGATGGAAATGTTCTATATTGTTATGGGCTTAGGTATACATATGTATATGTTTTCCAACTTGTACATTTAATGTTTATATACTTTTATGTAAATTATTTCTTAATTGAAAAAAAAAATGAGTGTCTCCACTAAAAAATGCAGGGAATTTTCTAAATCTTTTGATTTACTTCTCAGAAACTTCCTTCAAGTTAAACATTTTTATGCTCATTTATTGCACCTTAGGACATAAAACAATTTTCCTAACACCACAGGACTAATAAACATCAGAGCCACTTTCCTAATTGTAAAGTTTGACTTTTCAAAAGGTTTTACAAAAAAAAAAGAACACAAAGAAGAAAACGGAGCTTTTCTATTTGTAAGTATATCTTTAAGGGTAACTTTTGATAACTTGTAATTTATTTTTACCAAACTAAATTTTCAATATCATTAATTTATTTTATTTTGTCATCAAAGCTAGCAATTCAGAGTATATTTGTCAAAGCTGAGTATTTATTTAAGAAATATATAACGCACTAGCGAAATCTCATAAAGGTAAAAACATTGTCAAGATACTGTATCATTGATGAATATCTCAGTTTTCTATTCTTTTGTTGAAATAAATATCACAAGGATGAATACATTGTGTATTAATTTGCTAAAGCAGCTATAGCAAAGTACCACAAATCCTGTCTGTGGCTTTACACAACAGAAATTGTTGACCGACCCACAATATTTTAGGCCAGAAATTCAAAAGTAAGGTGTTGGAAGGGTTGATTCTGTCTGAAGACTAATAAAAATATTTGTTCTAAACTCCTCTCCTCAGTTTATAGATGACCATCTTTATGTTCACACCAGAGGCCCGGTGCACGAAATTTGTGCACGGGGTGTTGGGGGGTGTCCCTCAGCCCAGCCTGCACCCTCTCCAATCTGGGACCCCTCCAGGGATGTTAAACAAGTCGGACATCCCTCTTACAATCCAGGACTGCTGGTTCCCAACTGCTCACCTGTCTGCCTTCCTGATTGCCCCTAATCCCTTCTGCCTGCCAGCCTGATCACCCCCTAACCACTCCCATGCCAGCCTGATTGATGTCTAACTGCTCCCCTGCCAGTCTGTTTGTCCCCAACTTCCATCCTCTGCCAGCCTGGTCACCCCTAACTGCCCTTCGCTATAGGGTTGATTGCCAACAAATGCCCTCCCTTACAAACCTGATCCCTCTCAATTGCCCTCCATTGCTAGCCCGGTGCCTCCCAACTGCCCTCCCCTGCTGGCCATCTTGTGTCCACATGGGGGCAGGATCTTTGACCACATGGGGGCAGCTAGCTTGTGTGTTGGAGTGATGGTTAATCTGCATATTACTCTTTTATCAGATAGGATAGAGACCTGGTGCATGGCTGGGGGCCAGCTGGTTTACCCTGAAGGGTGCCTTTTATCAGGGTGGGGGTTCCCTTGGGGTATGGGGCTGCCTAGGCTAGGGGCCTCTGATGGTTTGCAGGCTGACCATGCCTCTTGGTGACCCAAGCAGAGGCCCTGGTATCTGGAATTTATTTACCTTCTACAATGGAAACTTTGTAGCCTGGAGTGAAGCCAAGCCCCCTGCTTGCTCGTGGCTGACACCATTTCTGTTTGGATTTGTTTACCTTCCATAATTGAAACTTTGTAGCTTTGAGTGGAGGCCTAGGCTGGCCAGGGCAGGTGGAAAGCTTTGCTTTCTCTGTTGCTGGGGGCAACCCTAGCCTGTTCTCTACAGCTCTGTGGCTGTGGCTGCCCCCATTTTTCTTGGGATTTATCTTCTATAATTGAAATTTTGTATCCTTGAGTGGAGGCCTAGGCTGGCCAGGGTGTGTGGAAAGCTTGGCTTCCGCTATTGCCAAGCCTTTCCACTGCTCTCTGTGCCTGCAGCCATCTTGGTTGGGGTTTATTTGCATACTCTCTCTGATTGGCTGGTGGGTGTGGCTTGGGACATGGCCAGGGGCATGGCTTGAGCAGGGTGATTGTTAATTTGCATATTATTCTTTTATTAGGTAGGATTGTGTTCTCATTATATATGTATCTGTGTTCAAATGCCTGCCTTTAAAAAGGACATCAGTCATATTGGATTAAGAGCCTACTCCATATTCCAGTATAACCTTATTTTAACTTAGAAAAATTACATCTGCAACAATCGTATTCCCAAAGAAGATAATATCCTGATATATTAGGAGTTAGGACTTCACCCTATGAATTTTGTGAGAAGTGCAATTTACCCATAACACATAGCCACAGTGTCAGAGAAACCATGGTGCATTTTGAGATTTTATATTAAGGTACTATTAACTTTAATTTTTCATGAAAAAGAAATTGCTTGGAATATCCGTTAAAACTTTTCCAAAGATACATTTTTAAATATTCAAAAGAATAATTTATCAGACTTCTAATTATGAATCATTATCTATATAGTTCAAATGTTCTTGCCTTGCATTTTACAAATAGCTACATTGAACTGAGTTTATCCTGACCTTTGATTAAAATGATATATGAGCAAAATTAAAAATGCAAATAACACACATATAAAATCAAGCAGAGATATTTGATTTATCAAGCCAACTAAAGAGTCCTTATATCTCTAATGACTTGATACCATGAATAAATACCTAATCACATTCTAAAATTTGATTCTGACATATTCCTTTTATATCCCATTTCTCCCCATCCTGTTGTAATGAAAGTACTTGCTCAGTGCTTTTAATTTTTATTTTGAACTAGATTTCAAAGCCTTGAATCTTATCCATAATCATATACATACCAGAGTATTTTGCATAATGAGAATCAATTCCTTCAGCAGAATACATTTCTCACCTTACCTGTTCATAGTTTATCTGTTCAAGGTCAAAAACATCACCACTTGTAGCACTAGATTAGTCATGTTATTTACTCATGTTATGTAATCATTGTATAAAACCACAAATTAATAATTAGAAATAATTCAAGTCACTTATGAATATAAGCAGAAAGGCTGTATTTGACCAACTCAATACAGGTAAAGTTAAAACAAATGTTTTTTAGAGAGGTAGGTTTCTGTGTGTGTGTTTGCGTGTGTATGTGTTTAAATCTATGTGATCAGAAAAAGTACAATCACTTGCATTATTTTCTCAAGGTCCTCTCACATTCATGTGTGTCACATAGAAACTTAGTATCATATGGATACTAAGGTGTATCTATAATTCTCATTTTAACATTTATCCAAAATCTACATTTTGTTTTTGTAAAATTTTTCACTGGTCCACCAGAATTTCTTTTAGGAGCATTTTCCGTCTTCTGTATACATTTGTACCTGACTTTTTCTTTTCCCTATCCCTTTCTCTCTTTTTAATTCCTATGAGATAAATATCAAATTGTGTACTACTTCAATTATCTTGGAGCAAAAGGGGCCAACAGAAAGAATAAAACCATATGATGGTTAATATAAATATAGGCCAGTTATCAATGGCTGAATTAATATAAAGAAGGAAAAGGCCTAGAACAGGTTGCCTACTTTGATTGATCCAACTGCCCTCATTTACAATATATCTCCTTCACCAACATGGCAGTCACTCATATTCTTTCTTGGTTGCTTAGGCGATGGCCCCCTATGTTATTGGCTCTAGGATTATGTGGAAAACCATTTGTTATGGACTGGAATAGTTACTCCCTAAAGTTTATTCATGGAAGTACTAACAGTACCTTAGAATGTGGCTGTATTTGAGGATGAAACTTTTAATGAGATAATTCACATTAACTCAGGTCATAGTGTGGGTCCTACTCCTCTATGACTGGTGTCCATATGTAAGAGATGGGGACACAGACAACATAATGAGCAAGGGATGACTCTGTGAGGACATGGGGAGAAGGCAGCCAGCTGAGGTAGGAGAGAGGCTTTGGAAGAAACTAGACCTGTTAACGTCTTACCTTGGACTTCTAGACTCCAAAAATATGAGCAAATACACGTCAGTTCTTTAAGCCAATGTTATTTTGAAATGGCAGCCCTAGAAAACTAATACACTCTTATGTATGTATGTATGTATGTATGTATGTATGTATGTATTATTCTATTTTATTTATCTTATTTTACTTATTTATTTATTTGAGCTGAAGAAGCTCTTTGATCCTTGTTTTTCGAATGCCTAGAAAATACATTAGTAAAACCATCCTCTGTTGTTCTAAATGTACATGCTCAATGTTTTGATTGAATGTTAATAGGTCTGTTCCTCATCATTCTCTAACAACTGGACTTAGATAGTACATTCCTTTCTATGTTATAGATCCTTCAAGGGAACTCACAGCACTTTGCTGATAGGAAAATAGAGGGGATAGATTATATTTCCCCCTGTCACAGAGCATGTGACACTCACATGTATAAGTAAGACAAAACAAGTTTAGCACCGTTCGGCATAGTTCATTGATGATGCTGGCTTGGGTTTACCTATGGAAACTGATGTTAAGAGGGATACATACTTCACCAGAGTCAAATAGCACATTCTTTGCACTTCTCTAGTTCACGCTACTGCAAGTGCATGACCATTTGTGATTGCAGGGTGTTACTTCCTCCATAGCAGAAGCCAGTTTCATTCCAACTTTGTAAGCTCAGAAGAAATGCTCAGTGAATAGTTGTTGATGCTTCAAGGGCTCTATATGCTGTTTTGTCTACTTATTTCTCAATTCAAAACTTCTAACAAAGATACCAACACAAGGTAAAACATATTACAAGAAATGTCTGAAAGCATTTCACATCAAGCCTTCCTTATATTTCATGAATAGCAATATATACCAAGAAGAGGATCAAAATGTTGAAATAACTGTGAGATTTTAATGTGAATATGACAAATGGGCTATTGGCACATAAAAAATTAAATAAGGCCAAAATGTATTATTTTACTTATGGACATTGATGACACAACAATAAACCATTTATCTCTGATGGACATTATTCACTGGAAGCCATTAAAGGTCAATGTTAGAACATTTTAAATTGTACATATCATTCAAAATTGGAATGAATATAAATACTTGACTTAAGTGAAGCTTTTCCAATTAGTGACTTCAAAGTACCTTAGAACACATTGTGTTATACAAAGGCCACACAAAAATTAAAACATCTGGTTTGTAAAAGTTCACCCTCCTATAGAGTAGAACTAGTTTATAGTTCTGATTGCTTCCTCCCTTAATAATGTGTCTGGATTGGAATGCTGATTTATTATGGGTGCTGTACTGTTTAATGGTATTTTGGTAAAGCTAGTATTTTATAAAAGTGGTAGACTATTTATCCATGCATTCAATCTATGTTTAAATCTGTGAAATAAAAAGAAAAAAGATTTCTTGTAAATTCTTGATTTTATTTACAGGGCACTTCATCAAGTAAAACTCTTTTTATAAACATGGGGTGATGGGGAGGATAACGTGGGTGGGTGGCAATAATAGAATGAGAACATCATTCTTGATCTTTGTTTTTCTACTCCGCTAATTTAGTGTAGGCTTTCACAGCTGCACTCCCCACTCTATAAAACAGAGGGAGTAAAGTTGTCTAGCTGAAAGCTAGAGCAGGAGGGAGAATTAATTCCCATGACCCAATGTCAGCAGAGCCTTTAATAGCAGTAACGAAGAAGTAATTACTAACAATTGTATAGAATTCTATGGTTTAAAGTACTTCAAAATATTACTAATTTTACTTCCACAAACACATTACAGTATACACATAATTATTCTCACATTGCAGATACAAAGATGTGATTTATCATAAATATGCTACTTCTACAAGGTTACCTGGTGAGTGTCAGAGTCTGGAATGAAATTTATTTCACCATACTGGTCAAAACCAATAAGTGTGAACAGAATGAGAGCTGGTTCGTAATGATATATCAAATCTACTTTTTTCCAGATGCCACATTGCTTACTGATACCTGGTCAACAACTAAGAGGATAGTGTTTCTCTAATAAATTTGGATGAAATGGAAAGAAGAGAGGAAAAGTTCTCATGTAAACAGAAGGCTACATTTCTTCCTTTCTATTTTTTTTTATTATTTTTTTTTCTGTACTTAAACAACATAATGGTTAGAATAAAGAGATCAAGAAAAATAGAAGCTAATGTCTAAGAAATTTGATCCTTAAGTATAAAAATGTATCAAGTGCTAATCTATCTATCTCTAATAGGCAAATAGACACAATGGTGGGAAAACCAAACCCAACTGGTTGTTAGGATGTGCACTGACCACCAGGAGGTGTTCGTGGAACCTCATGGGCATTAGCAGCAGGTGACAGAATGCAGAACATCAGGGGCATTGAACATGGCGGGATGGGGGAGCAAGTGAGCGGGGGAGCCAGACCAAGGCCAGGAGCCGGTCGTCATTGGAACAAGCCTTTGGCGGTTACTGAAAATTCTTTGCTTCAGTGTGCCATGGTCCGGCCCAGCACTCTCACCTGTGGTAGGCTCCAGCCTTGCTCGCACCCACTGCCAGTGCCAGCGCAGGCCCTGCTGGTACTCACAGCCAGTGCCAGAGCTGCTGCTCACACCTTCTGCTGGTGCCCTGAGCCAGTCCCAATCGCTAGGCACAGCCAGCAGGTGTGAGAGGCTGTTATAGGCCCTGATCACCCCTCAGGGCTTCTCTATCTCTCCCTGATCCTGAGGGGTGATCGGGGCAGCAGCCACTGCACACAGCCACTGAAGGCACCAGCCCCACTCGCACCCACTGCTGGAGCTGGCCCCAATCGCTCCGTGCCAACACCAGGATCGGGCTGGTGCTGTCAATGCGTGGGAAGTGGCAGCGGTCAGAGCAGGGCTGCTGGCAGACAGGGGACTGGGAGACTGCGCTGGGAGGGGTCAGATGGGGGGCACAGAAGATGGGCCCAGATCTGCCCCTGTGCTCACTGCAACCTTGAGGCCCACAGCTCCTTTCAAGGTGCAGGAATTTGCACACGGCCCCCCCCTAGTTAACGTATAAAACTATTGTGTAATATTTGCAGAAATAAAAAGGTAAAAATGAAGTGGAATTTGATCATGAAACAAATGCAGATTACGTGGAATGATAGAATTTGCTCTTTTTTCTTTAGAAGTTTCTTTGGTTAGGGTGAATTAGTTCATTGTTTACTCAAATTCTTATTCATCTATACTTTTATGTGTCACGCAGAATGTCCATAAGCATATGCTATAGGTAATGCAGATTATCAACTGTGACCTCACAATTAGAACCAACCAGATTCTTCATATTGACTATGTCAAGCCTGTATTGACTTTGCTAGATTCAAACTTTGAAGTAATACAACTACATACTGGAATTCAAGCAACATTATTTCCATTTTTAAATACTTAAATGAAATCAATTGTTTATGCACTAAAAAAATGGATTTCTTTTCCAAAAACAGTTGACTTCTTTGGAAATTCTCAACATTTATATGCCGTATGCTTTCAAAGAATAAACTATACAACATTTAATAAAATAATCCCAAATCAAAACTCATCCCTTGCAGCTGTAGTTGTTTCTTTATTTAAAATGGTTTACAAAATTTTAGTTAAGAGGAAGATAATTTGAAAGAAAGCCAAGCTGCTCCCAGGAAGACAGCTTCTCTTATGCATGTTGAAAGCAATTTTATAGCACTCTATTAATGGAGAGATCTAAGCAGGATTAAGAGGCCTCTCCAGGTTCCTCCCACAGCCTAGCATGTACTGAAGTACTTTAAAGGAACTGTTTGCACGTGAATCCTCCCATGCATTAGCACTTAAATTATTAAAATATTTTTGAAGCCCATTCTGCTCAAGCTTCATTTTTAATGAAAACAGAAATGGACAATCATAACTATAAAGTTTTTATGCACATAATTATAGAATTTGTTGTACTCCAAGAGATAGTTGGGTCATAATTATTTTCATTCATAAGATAATAAATCTATCGCAACTAATTTGTAATCACACAAAAAAAACACATAGGAAATGGAAACACATCGCACTGTAAAGAGACCATTTTGCACCACTTTCTACATTTCACAGTTTTGTTGCTCTTCACAAAATTGGTTTAAAAGTATTTACATGCTAGAGGCCCGATGCGTGGAAATCCTTGCAAGAATAGGCCTTCCTTCCCCCGGCTGCCGGCACCAGCTTCCCTCTGGCACCTGGGACCTGGGCTGGCTTCCCTCAGGCCCCGGCTTCCTTCTAAAGGATGTCTGGACTAATTAGCATATTGCCCTTTTATTATTATAGTCTCCAATAATTTTTTTTCATAAATGCATTGAATAGGTTGCTGTTTTTTAGTTCATTAATAACATGAAACAGAGATAAATACAATATTAGTTAATCATTCCCCGGTATAGATTTTTAGGTATAAAGGAAAAAAAGTTATTTTAGATTAAGAATCCAACAACATTTGTCTCCTTGATTCTCCTCTCTCTAAGTTGGGGTGATTAAGTTTCTCAAACAAGAAAAAGAGAATGCCTTCTCCCTTTTGAAGCTCTGTACATACTATGAGGTTTGTAAAGTTACCACCTTTTCTGAGGCTGAGTTTCAAACTCAGGAAAACGATAATAAAAAGGGAGTCAGGGGCATAGGGTTGCTGGGAGCTCTACATATGCAGAGAGCTTGGCGTATGAATAATTTCCAATCCATGTTGTGTATAATGCAATTATGGTAATGTATATGTCTTTTCCTGAGGCTAGTTGTCTACGCCTGCACCAGTAGATTGATCTGGACAGAGATTACAGAGAATGATACCACATAACTGTTCGTTTGTTCAAGAGTTACAAACTTCTCTGACTTGAGGTTTCTGAAGATCCTCAGCCTTTCATCATTTTTATCAGGGTCAGGAAATAGAATATGGTAGGAAAGGTGCAGAATTTCCCTCCATAAAAGCAGAAAGGTGACCTAAAAAATCTGCTCTTTTGAGACTATGTGAATTGGGAGTAATTTAATTATTTTCTCAAAAATGAAAAATATTGCACATGCTCCTAAAATTTATTGTGGAGAATAAATAATATAGAATATATTCAATAAATGTTTATATATAAAAATCATCTTAAAACTAGTAAGAGACGTTTTGCTTCCAAAAGGCTTAAAAGAGCTTGGGGTAGGCAGACTGTCTAACTGAAGCAACTAAACGTAATAGAAGACAAGAAAGCATTTCTGATGAAAACAAGGATGATAGGGCCAAAGTCCTAAAGAGAAGAGGTCTGATGAAATTGAACTGAATTTCTGTAGCTGCATTGTTTCTGGGGAATTGCCAAGTCTGAGTGCAGGGCATAAATCTGTGAATATGTACTTTGCCTGGTCAAATGGCCTGGGAGACAGAAAAATCAGCAGTTTATGGTAATCTTTGGGAGCAGAAAATGCAACATTGGTCAAGATGCTAGTGAGAATAGTGAGCAGAAAACTGATTTGAACACACAGGCAGCTTTTACCCAAAATATTTGTCAAAGTCTAAAACTGGAGAGACAACAGCACAAGAAGCTAATCAGGAAAATCTCCATTACTTCTAAGGAGATTTAGATTAGGGTTAGGTGCAGCCAATTGAGGATACCCCGTGAACATAAAGGGTATCAATTGAATGCTCTGACCTGGGAGCGAATGTTAGCCAGACTTAGCTGAAGCCTCTTAAAAACAAAAATCATAACTCAGCCTCCCCTCAGCTCAGTTGTAGAATTCAAGATTTATGTAGAATGTTTTCCATGAATCCTCTTTTTTTCTGATAATAATAGTGTTTTTTGTGTGTTTTGATTCTATATTTGCCTGATAATACTTTTTTCATCTCTTTAAATACACTATTTTGTGTAATTTTAAGTATCTCTTATACAAAGTCTATAATCCGATTTGATCTTTGATTGTGCTTCCTATTGATGATTCTCCCTGCCTGGGATATTCACTCGTGGTGTCTTTGTCATTTCAAGTAATGTTTCACTCCTCATATCTCTTTTTGGCATTAACAGTATAATTCATTAGGATTTATTATTTTAATATTTTTGCATGTATTTATCTACTTTTTATTCTAGGAATTTAATATGTATGTGCATTGTGCCTTTGTATGATATTCACATAATTTCTTCTGATAACAATTATTCTTTAATATTTAACATACCTGATTACCCCTAATGGCTCACTTGCCTGCCTGATCACCCCTAACCACCTCTGCCCGCCTGCCTGATCACCCCTAACCACCTCTGCCTGCCTGCTTGATCACTCTAACTGCCTTTGCCTTGGCCCCTGCTCCGTGGCTTCATATGTAAGGTCATTTGGTTGTCAAGTCTAATTAGCATATTATGCTTTTATTACTATAGATGCATTTGTTTTGATAATTTTTGCTTGTATATTCCCTTCCTATGTATGTTGGAAAACTTATTTGAGTGTGTGTGAGCATGTTTAGAGGATGATTACAGAAAAAAAAAGTGTAAAGTGCTACTAGGTTGTTTGCCATAATGATATCTTGATTTCTATGTTGATATCCTACCCTTTAAGACTGCCATTCTCTACAATGAGCATACCTTTTCCTTTCTAGCTCAAATGCCTACACTTTCGAGTTCAGCCTCGGGGGGGGGGGTTGTTTTCTCTGATTACTACTGCAGACAAGCAGTAAAGAAAGGAAGACAGATTAGTGTCAATTCTCCGGGTGTAGTTCCCTTAAAATCACCAGCCTCCTTCTACTCCTTCCATCTGCAATGACTCCTTCCTTATCATCAGCATATGCTTTTATCATTCATCTGCTGCAATTTGCTTTTTTTTTATCGGTTTCTAGGATCAGTGGTCTGTAGAACCTGCTTATTATACAAATTATTATAAAAGTAGTTTTTAAAATTCATATTTTAGATGCTATTTCTAGGGGCCTGGTGTTTCAATAGTCAGCCATTTGATACGATCTCTTAATTATTGCATATTAGCCCTGTCCAGTATGGCTCAGTTGGTTCAGTGTCCTCCCATGCACTGAGAGGTTGCTGGTTTAATTCCTGGTCAGGGTATATGCCTGGGGTGCAGGGTGGATTCCCAGTAGAGGGCATGCCGGAGGCCAATGAATGTTTCTATCATTGATGTTTTTCTTTCTGTCCATCACCCTTCCTCTCTCTCTCTCTCAAATCAATAAAAACATATTTTGATAAAAATGAGTTTTAACCATTAATTAAGAACAAAAACATACAACATTTAAAAGAGATAACGTAGAAAATGACCATGCTGGTTGAATGCTAATGGTGTCTTCCTATTATATTTTCAGACCTGGGTAAAGACCCTCCACTCATAAGCCAACATCCTTCAATATCTCTAAAAACTTGGAGTTCACTCTGCAGATTTCTGGGAGCTGCATCACCCAGACTGCTTGGCAAGGAAACAAAGGATGACTGAACCAAATACTCATAGACTAAGTAAAGTGAACTAAATCATTCCAGATGAGCCCATTGGAGATTTAATTCATTATATTGCTCCCCATTTCCTAAGATATACAGATATTATCCTAGGGAACAATAAATTCTGACATGATTTATCACTTTTCACTAGGCACAAGAGGCCCGAACTGTCAAAGCATTTTCTCTTTATAATACTTTCATCTATTAAAATATGCCCAACTAAGGATTGGTAGAGCAAAGCAGAAAGATGGGAAATTCGAGTGGTAACAGATAGTAGGGAGCAGCCAACAGAGGAGCTAAGCAGGTGACCGAGGCCAATGGAGATATTGTGGTAGAGGGCATACCCGATTTCTGCATAGCAGTTGTTTAGAATGCATTAGTAGATGTTCTATGAATTCATGACTAAGCTATCTACTGTGAAGTCAGAAATATGTGCTTAAAATTTCCTCTCTAGAATTTAAGAGCTGTATCATTGAAAGCTTTTTTTTTTCTTATCTGTAAAATCAGGGTAGTAATACAATTTTTAAAAATATATATATATATATTATTGATATTTTACAGAGAGGAAGGGAGAGAGATAGAGAGCTAGAAACGTCAATGAGAGAGAAACATCAACCAGCTGCCTCTTGCACGCCCCCTACCGGAGATGTGCCCGCAACCAATGTACATGCCCTTGACCAGAATTGAACTTGGGACCTTTCAGTCCGCAGACCGACGCTCTACCACTGAGCCAAACCGGTTTCAGCCTAATAATACAATTTTTGTTAGAGAGTTATTGTGAGAATTGAATGTGATAATGCAATTAAATAGTTATAACCCACCTAAGACAGGCAAGATAAGAATTAACATGTGTAAACTAAACTTAGCTAGTAATAGGTTATAATAGTTGATCCTAACTGGGAATAAAAACAAGAGTATTAATAAGCAAGCTCTTTGAGTAGAACTCTAGAGGCCACTAACATCGGAGTTTATGTGAAAAGCACCTCCAAAATTATTAAATAATTTGCATATTTGTACTTAGTAGCCTAGTACAATATGTTAATATTAATTAAAAGGTACTTACGTAAAGTACTTATTTGATGATTTATTAATATGAGACTGAAAATTTCTTCTAATCCCAACTCTGTTGAGAATGCATTATTTCATAAAAAATGTGCTCTCCTGAAATTAACCATGTATGGAGAACAACTCCAATTGTCCCGGGAAAAGAAAGAAGCTCTTCACTGTGAGAGAGAGGGCCTTCTCACAGTGGTGTCTGTTAGTGCCTGGAATAGCCCTTGTAGAACTCAATAATAGCATGACCACAATTGGGAAACTTGGAATAGTAAAATCTCAGTTGTTAAGAAGGAAAAGAGAGATAAGAAAAAAGTCTCAGTTGTTGCCCTTGGGTCTTAATCTCTGGTCACTATAATTCTGACTGATCATATGTAATTCATTAATTTATCAATGAAACTTCAGCCCTCTTAAAAATCAATCAGGTGGGAAAATCAGTCTGACACAATGATTTGACACTAGGCACAGGACTGTCTGGATATTTGGCCATTTAGTTCAACTTCCGTATGGGAGGAGAAGCTGGCTAGTCACATAAAGCCATTCCACTCATTCTCCTGTTCTTAATATAGGTGGGAGGAAGCAGTGTCTCTTAGGCAACCATAATGAATGCTTGCCACAAATTAGCTAAATATCTATTTTACTCCTAGTTGGAATTTTTCTCCCAAATAGGTTATGCTGTATACTACACAGACATACAAACAAGAAGAAAAAAGAAAAGAGTCCAGAGTTATAATTACATTCACATGTTGGCTAATTGGGCCCTTCGGGGCCTTCTTCCTAATTATAAGAGGGCATACAAAGAAGAAATATCACGAGAAGCAAGTATGTATAGAATGAATATGAGTTTAAATGGGTTGTGCTGGCTATATAAAAGCTGTAAAACTTGATAGGAAAGGAATGCTATTACTTGCCAAACATCTCCTACACATTAAAAAAATAAATAAAATAAAATAAAAATAAGGCCCACAGCACTGTCACTGACAGAATATAAGATGAGGGGGAAAATGCTAGCATTAAAGAGGACACATTGAAAAAGGAAGACTCCTAGTCTATACTGTAGATGTGTGTTTTATTATATCTGTTTTAGAAATTCAAAAAAATATGATATTATTTGCAATTTTTAAAAAGCATATTTCTGTGGAAAATTTAATATATGTAAGATTTTTCTGACTTCTTTATAGAAAATTATATAGGCATAAATAAAAGCTTAGAAATCTTCAGAAAATATATTCATTTGTAATGTATACACTTTGATGATATTATTTCATTTTGAGAGCAAAGGTAGATTTTGACCCCTGACATTAGAAAACTACATGCTATTGCACTTATAATTATTTTTTTTCTCTTTTATAATTCTTAAAATAAAATGTACTTTTTGTCTTTTTCCGGGCATTTAAGATGGTAGAAGGGTGGAGAAAGAGTGCACCCCTGTTAAAGTAAATCATGGAACATTTTACAAGGTTGTAATTCATTTTATTTTACATCAAGTGGTACCCTTTTGACATGCCTATAAATGTCCAATGTTTATAGTAGATGTGTATAAAATATTACATTACACCTTATAACTGAGATAAACTGGCAAGAACCCTAAAGCTCAATAGGAACAAGATTGACTTTATCTCTTAAAACTGTCATTTTAATTTTCCACACTAGACAATGCTATAGATGTCAGATGACTTTAAGTTCCTGGTGGCTGTTAGACCACAATCTTATGTTTTGAATTTAGTACCTAATCAAATTGCTTTGCTTTTAGTATTCTTATCTTGATTTATGTGAATTGACATAGGGTACCCTCCTTAGTATACCCGAAGGAACAATGCATGTTATAGCTTTCTAAATGCAAATCCTGACCCCAGATTTATGCCATGGACAATGCAACTGCACTATTAAAAAAAAAAAAAGAATTTAAAATGAAAGCCAGCAAAACTGAAATGATTGAAATGACAATTTTTGAGTCAAACAACTGGCTCTAATGATCTGTGGGCTGCCATGACGGAGCCCGGGTGCTCAAGCAGGGCACGTGCAGTCCACAACCTGCAATTTCAAAGTTACCTTCTGTGGAGATAGAATTAAATGCCCAGTTAAATACAAAGAAAATTTCCCTTGTGCAAAATCTAATCAAATGTAATATGTCTATATTGTAACCACCATTTCTATGACTGTTACAATTCAGGTTCCTAATTATGAGTTCAGTTCATACAAAGAAAATTGGCTTTCATTTGAGCAGCATTTTCAGTCAGAAATGGGAAACACACATTTAAGGACGCAGATTTTCAAGTCATTATTCTTTTTATTTCAATACTCAATTATGGGCCCAATTTTACCCTCAAATACTGATATTCAACTCCCTAGGCAGTCAGGTTGGTACAAAAATCTTGGGTTCAGCACAAGTAGAAATAAGTTTAAAAATGATTCCAGAGGAAGGCGGAAAAATAAACTATTCAGATGATAAATATGAAAAAAGTTATCTGAAGTAAAACTAACTATACCAGGTTAAATAATCTCAAATTCAGTATGTTTGAGAAAATGATCAATCCTTGGTTTCTTTTTCTTCCTGTTCAATGTTTCAGTATTATTCTCTCTCTCTCTCTCTCTCCCTCTCTCCCATTTATTGCTCTATCCCCATTTATCTCTACCCACTTAATTTTAGAATATTTACTTGCAACCATGGACTATAGAAATAATTTAAACAATTCAACTTTTTTGTAAATTTAAATTTACAATTTCTGTAAATCTCAGAAAATTGGTGTTTTAGGAAAATTTACAATAACCAATTTAAAAAATTAGTCAAATGCAAACATTTTTACTTGTAAATAATATTTTGGTTTCTTGTTTGTTTATTTTTTAAAGTTGAAAAAAGAATTGTACATAAGAGTAAAGGCAAACATGTTATTGGTCTTGAGGCCAGAACACAAAATCTGATTAAACTTTTAAATCTGAAATAACTCTAAATCTGATATGAACTATAGATATGCCATCTTTTATGCACATGAACCATGTGTCCCAAGTATCTAGAAACTCAGATTTTCTCTGACCCTGAACCAGAGCACTGGTGTTAACTAGATGTTGGATGGAATTGTGTATTTGGTTGAATAAAGGGTGAAAAAAAGCTCTAGCTATGGGAAAGCTTGCAAGACACCAGGTGTTGTTGCTCCAGTAGGACAGGAGATGGGGAAGGATAAAGGATACAAGTTTCGTTATCTCCCAAAGAAACGTTAGAACAGAAAATACATGAAAATTTGATCATGTATTTTCTATGGAAACTAAGGTAGCACCACCATCAATATGCATAACAAGGAAAGGCAAGGAAAGGTCATTAAAACATAAAAAGTCATCTTTACATTTGCTCAATATTAAGTTGTAGATGCTGTGTTATCAAAAAGAAAGTATTTTCCGCAATGCCCACACCTGCCTGTATTATACCATTTGGCGACATCGAAAATAGGAAAGGGCCGAGACCGGTTTGGCTCAGTGGATAGAGCGTCGGCCTGTGGACTGAAAGGTCCCGGGTTTGATTCCGGTCAAGGGCACGTACCTTGGTTGCGGGCACATCCCTGGTGGGGAGTGTGCAAGAGGCAGCTGATCAATGATTCTCTCTCATTGATGTTTCTAACTCTCTATCCCTCTCTCTTCCTCTCTGTAAAAAATCAATAAAATACATATTTTTAAAAAAGAAATATTTTAAAATAGATTTATATAAGAAGTCATTCTTAAACTTATTTTCTCTGATCAAACATATTAAAAATACACTGGGTGGTGGAACAGCATAAAAGAAGACCAAGATATTAGTCAAAGAACATATATGCATAGCCCATGGACACAGACAACAGTGTGGGTATGATCGAAGGAAGAGGGGAGGGGAGGGATGGGAGAAAGGGGGGCAGGGGCTGGGTGAAAATGGGCAAAGGGGGCAAATGAAGAACATCTATAATAGTGTCAACAATTATATATAAATATATATATATATATATATATATATATATACACACACACACACACACACACACACACACACACACACTCTTTTTTCATGATTTGTAATTATAGGAATGTTTGCCAAAGGAAATTAAGTGAAACTAAACTTATTAAAATATTCACAACTAATGTATTAAGTGCTAACCTATGGCACTATAGTTTGGACACTATACACAATGAGCAACTTACTAATTTAGGGCACAGTGAAAGAAAAAGAAAGTGAGGCATTTCAAAAATTTAAGGACTTTTTGAAGCAATAGTCAGACTGGAAAGGGAAAATTCAGGGATGCCACTAGCATTAAGTCATGCCTCTTTAAATCCTATCCTGAGGTCAGGAAGTTGCTACTATTACTTAGAAATCAGAAAATGTCAAGAGCCTGCATCCGATATCACAGCTGCCCCAGGGCTCTGTGGCTGGTAACTGGGAATGGAATCTTACAGAGGAACTGAAGCACTCTTAGCAAAAGAGGAAGCAGCATCTGATGATCCTCAAAACAGGTCACATGACAATTACCAGTAACTGAAGAAACCAAGGACATTACTTTGAAAATAAAACGTTAAAGAAGGTATGAGAAATATTTTATATAAATAATCTAGGAAATTTATGGGGATACCCATTCCATCCTAAGCAGAAAAGGAGCCAATGAGTTGGCTCTGAGTCACTGGAATCATTCCGACCATTAAGATTTAAAAACGTTCAAGTGCTAGAGCTTGAATTAGATGACCTCATCCATTTATGTTATTTATTTTTCAAAAATAAATGCAATATTAAAATGTAAAATCAAACCGAACATCATGTATAAAATTAGGAATTAGTTCTATTTATAATAACTTTATCTTTAAAATCTAGGAAATTCAGATTATTGGATGCAAAAATTCAAATTTCAGTGGAAGAACAAAGTACTTATTTTAACTTCAAGATTAAATAACTTATAATAATTTCTGAATCCAAATTTAAGATGGGATTTTTTACTAAGAATTCATTGAAAAAAGATGCACATGTGCAATCAACCATTTTTAACTATAATACATTTAATAGGAACACACATATGTCAGAATAGCACAGTATATCCAAACACAATTTTTACACATGTCTATAAGATTTGCTTCTTTTTTCTGTTTAAGTATTTTGTGGTGCATTATAAATTTTAAGTTAAAATTTTCTAAAACTTTTCTAATGCAACTGAAGGTACTTCAAGGCCTTCTAAAAATAAAAGGTTTTAAAATGAATTATAAAATGTAATACAGTTGCCTATCGTATAGATCTTTTATTATCAAAAGAAAACTGACTGAATTATCCTGATATGTCATTATTCTAAGTCTCCTAACATTGATATGAGAGCTTAAAATACAAATCATTAAATGAGAAAATTTTGGAAATACGCAACTTTTTGGTCTTATAGTATTTTAGTATCATGGTAATACTACTTTAGATACTTCCCCAAACTCATAATAGTTTAACAACAATATTGAAAACCGTATGACTTCTAGTTATTTACTAAGGCCTTTAATTTCAGATATATAGAATAAAGAGAGTCCATTTTAATCATAAACTTCCCTAAGAAAACAATATATAATGTTGCAGCATAAAAATATGCATGAATACAAATAACAAATTTGTCTTTTTCTCTCGTGTAACCTATAAGAACATGTACTTGCACTTAGTGTTAGTCTTTTGTATAAGTACAAATATTAATTTTTTTTCCTCTTACATGCAAAATGTTTCATTAAAAGTGATTTCTTTCTGCTTAGACTGACTTTTTTTCTATAGCATTGCAGGACAATGAACCTGGGATTCAGACTGGTTTGAGTAGATTTGGCTCATGGCAGCACCATTTCTTGGCTGGATGTTTTCTGGAAATGTACTCACACTCTCCTGCACCAGTTACTCATCTCTAAAATGAATAAAATACTAGCCACACGTATTAGGGTGATTTTGAGGGTTCCATGACTTAATACATGTAAAGTTAGAATTCTGCTGATCATAAAAGAAATGTTATTATTTAAAAAAAAAAAAAAAACTAGCCGAAACCGGTTTGGCTCAGTGGATAGAGCATTGGCTTGCGGACTCAAGGGTCCCAGGTTCGATTCTGGTCAAGGGCATGTACCTTGGTTGCGGGCCCGTCCCCAGTAGGGGGTGTGCAGGAGGCAGCTGGTCAATGATTCTTTTATTGATTGTTTCTGACTCTCTATCCCTCTCTCTTCCTCTCTGTAAAAAAACAACAAAATATATTTTTTAAAAAACTATTTAAGAAATATTTATTGAGAGATCACTATGTGCTAGGCACTCTTCATTGTGCAGGGTGACTCTCTTAGTTGCTATGGTTGATCTGAAATGCCATTATCAATGGATAATCAGTCACTTTACCAGGAACTGAGTTTATCAAGATAAATGCTTTCTAATCTCAAAAGATTTTACCAGGCAAGGGAGCAAAATGAGGGTTATGATACATTGTGATAGTATTATGACAGAATATGCACAGGGTGCCCTTGGTAGCATAAAGGAGAATTGTAATGCAGACTGGTTTAGGTCAGGTAGGCCACAATGTGACCATCTATGAAAGAAGTAATATGTGTACTGATTAATGTAGGCTAAAGGGGTATTTCTTGAAAAGTGTGAGCAACCTTAAAGTACATATGTCAAAAGCAATTTCCCCATAAGACATAATGAGGAAAGATTACATTGCCTCATTTCTAGGACACCAGCTACAGTTATAGGTTAATTGCTGATTCTGGCACTGATTAAAAGAGCAGCAGAGGTCTCTCTACCAGCACACTAGGGCAAAAATTGCAAATGCTACAAGGCCCCCTTAGGAAAGGGTGGTCAATAAAACAGCTTCTACTCTGCTCTGTGGAATGGCATGCAGCAACTTATTAGACCTAGAAATTCCTATTGACCTTGATTACTAAAAGGCTGCTCTCCTGGTATAATTCAAGGACAATTTTTTAAAAAAGGGGAGGAGCATTTGAAGCAAAACCACTTCAGTGAAAAATTGAATCAGTATTGAGCATCCATTTACCAATGATGATGACTAGTTTTAAATTGCGACAACAGCATTAATAGTGGTGTATGTATGGTAAAGAGGCGAGACAGCATGTGCTCTTGTATTTTAACTAACAAATGCCACTAAGTGTCTACCATAAAAGTTTGCATTAGTTTACTGCCTTCTTTTTATCTGATCAGGAGGAATGTAGCAGCATAAAAGTAAGGCAGGAGAAGCCAGGAAACCTAGTAACAAATGACAGAAAGAAAAGAAAGGTAGTCAAATAAAAGACATTTTTAAACATACTTGAAGATATAAATATTAGCACATGTTTGGCATATTGTTGTCTTTAATGAAATAATATACTTCAGCATTCATTTCAATTGTTTTAAACATATGAAATTTTATTTTATTTTAGAGAAAAATGTAGACCTTAATACTTGAAATTAGAGAGAATGAATGAGCAAATAAAATCCTCAACAGAATAATTTTAGATAATAACTGTGGAAACAAGTGAATATTTAAAGGTATTATATTCCTTTTGTAGGATTTCTAGATGAAATAAGTTTTATTCTTTCAGTAAGGCAGGGAATGTGGTTCTCAGAGTATGGAGGTATAAAGAACTATATACAGAGTCTCCCAAAATGTATATACTCTTTGAATGATTACAAAGTCTATTAAGCTAATAATATTTGGACACACTTTTACACACATTATTAACACACAGTTCATTTTCAAAATTTAAAGGAATCTATAGAAATGACTAATTGTTTGTTTTGACAACACCTATTTTCAAACAGATGACCATTCTGGTCAAGGCACTACTGATAATGCAAAACAATGGAATCACAAGCATCAAGAATCATTTTATTCTGTTATTTGTGCATCCTCAATTCATCAACTATTGCTGGTTTTGGACCATAGACTTAGTCTTTTATGTATCCCCATTAAAAAAAGTCTAGTGTATAAATTTTATTTGTTCAAAGCTTAGTCTGGCTTCACCCATTATTTCAAATCAATTAAATCTGAAAATTAAGTGTGTTACCAGTTATTCACACCCTATGTCTCCAAAAAATTTTACATACAATTTGAATAATTATAAAGGCAGCGTTTGTATTTCAACTGTGTTTTCAAACTTCCAGTGGCATTTTAGGATGAATTTCTTTTTCCAAAAGCTTCGTTTGGCTGAAAAGAAAGAAACATCAATTGAGCCATCAGCTATTAAAGTGTGTATATATGTTTTTGGGACACTCTGTATGTCCCATGACTGGGTATAGCCTGAAATTAGCTTGTGACGAGTTAGTAATTTAAATTGATTTGTCCTAAGGATGTTTGTGCCAGTCTTTCTCTGAAAGGTCTTCAAGAAAACTCCTGTATAAATAAGAAGAGTGCTTGATTTGCTTTGACAACTAAGTCCTATAAATAGTTTGTTCCTCTCAGCAGGCATACTGAGTGAGAGCAGAGCAAGGGAAATGAACACCAAGAAGGGCACTAACTTTTCCTTCCCAACCAGCCCCATGTTAGTCCTCTACTCACCAAATCCTGTCAAAGTTAACTTTCTGTTCTTAACTAGCTGTTATAGGCATGTGGCTCTCACCATTATCGTAATATCTAACACCATATTTGTTCTGTTGATAAGGCCACTAACAATGTCTAAAGCATCAGCTATTTCACTGTTTAGGTTTGAATCTCTTGTGTGTGGCTATGGCAGCATTGAGCTCAGTGACTACACGAGAAAAGGGTAGAGGAGAGAATAAAACACAACATACAGAGAGAAACCAAGATGGCTTTCCACCTCGCACAACAATTTCAAAACAACTAAAAGGCAGAACAGACATCATCCAAAAACACAGGAAAGCTGGCTGAATGGAAAAAATCTACAACTAGAAAGAAGGAGAGAGGCTCACGGATGAGGGGAGCCACAAAGCACTGAGGTAGGGAGATGTGAATGCAGAGAGGAAGGGCAACCGAGTGACTGGTTGGCAGAAGGGGAAAGGAAGCCCCCGACTGCACTGAACCCTTTCTGACTGCACTGAACTGCAGCCCCAGCAGCCGAAACCCAGTGGACCCAGGCTCATACAGGTGGAGTCTGGACTATAAAGAAAGGCACCCAGAAACTGAGAGGCTGGGGGGAGCCGGAAGCCACAGCAGGCAGGGTCTACAGTCACGCACAAGTGAGTGCATGCAGAGAGGTCTGACCGTGGAGGTTGCTAAGGCCTTTCCATAGTGGAAGGAGTCTGAAGATCCAGACTACAGAGACCCAACCCAATTCCAGGCGAGCCCCTGGGGCACCCAGGCTCTTGCAGGGAGAATTGGGACTGTCAGGTGGAAACTGATGGAAGCTGCAGAAGGCAGAGGTCTGAGGCATGTGCACAAGGGCAGGACTGAGGGGAAGCCAAGACAGTCAACTCAGCCCTGAGACTCCGCCCCATCCAAGCTGAGCACAGAGGCTTTTGCAATATTGCAAGTCTGATCCTATAAGACTTTCTACAATACATAAGGTATCCTGGAGTAGAGACAGCTGATACTCACATCCAATTGGCCTGGAGGTCAATTTCTCCCAGTAATACCAACAACAATCAAGATTTAACTACAACAGGCTGTACACACAGTCCACAAAGGGGAGCACCAAGAGTGTCTATCTCAGGTAACTGGGGAGGCTGACCTACCAGGTCATATAAGACACCAAACACACAAAGACATCCTACAAAGTCAGGGAAGCAGCGAAAATGCTGAGACAAGGGGAAAAATCTCAAACAAAAGAAATGGAGGAGAACAAAAGACTGGATATAGAGTTCAAAATCATGGTTATAAGGTTTTTCAAGAATCTCCTAGAAAAGGCAGATAAATTTAACAAGACCCTTGAAGATATGAAAAAGGACCAACTAGAAATTAAACATACACTGACTGATAATAAAAAATATTATACAAAGACCCAACAGCAGACTAGAGGAACATAAGAATCAAGTCAAAGATTTAGAATACAAAGAGGCAAAGTGCACTCCTCTGGAGAGGCAAGAAGAGAAGAGAATCCAGAAAGTTGGAGATAGTATAAGGAGCCTCTGGGACAACTTCAAGTGTAGCAACATCAGAATTATGGGAGTGCCAGAAGAAGAGAGTGCAAGATAATGAAAACCTATTTGAAGAAATAGACTTAAAAGTACACGAAGCACACAGAACCCCAAACAAGAGGAATCCAAAGAGGACCACACCAAGACACATCATAATTAAAATGGCAAGGACAAAAGACAAATAGAGAATCTTACAAGCAGCAAGAGAAAAAGTTGGTTACCTATAAGGGATAAATATATATATTTCCTTTTTATGATTCATTCAAGAAATATTGTTCATAATTTGACACAAGGTTGGAAACTAGAAAGATCATGGAGAGAAAGAGGGGGGGGGATGAGTTCTTTTACAGAGATAATGTTTTAGTGGGAAATTTAAGATTGAGGAAACAATTGCACAGATATTAAATCAATTAAAATTTGATAAGTACCAAGAAGGGGTGAAGGATTTACTAGATCATTCTTACAAACCAGGCCCTGACTTTATCTGGGAATGCCTTCCCATATTGTACTTGAGTGCAAAAATGCAAACGACTGTGAATTACAGAGGTTAAAGTGAGGGAAAATGTCTGGTTGCAGGGGAGATAACACCTAAAAGAATCGATGATGAAAATGAGTATCCATACACCAACACTGCACGTTTCCTCCACCTCAATGTGCCATCTTCACCAGAGGTAGCTCTGACCAGTCAGGGATTGTTCCTTATCACCTCCTGTACCAACAGGTGGCTAATTTCCATTTAAGAAGTTTGAATGAAAGTTATATGTGTCATTTATTCTCCCTAACTGAGCTGCTGGGTGAAAGGAGTCTCTATACCTGAAATGCTACAGAAAGAAAATTCACTAGACTACATCAAAGACACAAGTCAGATTGTTGGATGAGTAAACAAGAAGCATCTATTCTTTTAAATCCATTAAAACATGGGAGTCTGTTTTCACAGGTGCAATATGGTTAATGTTACCCTAACCAAAACAGTGTGAGTTGGAAAGTAACTGAAGATTTTGCAGTTAATGAAAGATGTGGAGTGTGAGTATAGCACGTAAAGAAAAGAGAACATAAATTGGACTGTGTGCTTGCACTTCTGGCACTGTGGCAAGATAAATATCTTGAAAATATTTCACTAGAATACAGCTAGAAATCCTGGACAAATATAATAAACATTATTTTAAATGTAGAGTTAAATGCAATCTATATATATATATATATATATATATATATATATATATATATCCAAATCAAAGAGAAAAGTGAAAGCTAGAATGGTAAGCTAAAAGTTATATCTCTATCAATGTCAGGAATCAAATTTTAATGGGGAATAGGGGCATGAACTTTGGCCTAGGCAGTTGAAATGTGAGGTGGAGAAGGGAGATGGCAGAATTAAGACATCCCTATAACTCCATTTCTCAGACCAGGAAAGAGCTATATATCCTGAAAGGGGGAAAAAATTAAGCCAATAAATAAACATGACAAGCCAACTTATCTGGGTTGGCCTGTGCTGTGGTGGAAACAAGTCTGAAAGAATTAATAAATACAACTTGGTCTCACTTTAGGCTTTGAATGATCAAATTTGCACTGTGTAGCTCAAAGAAAAGCATACAGACGAATTAATATAAAATAATTATGATTTAAGAAAAGTTCTAAGGCACCTATATTTTAAAACATGATCTTTTAAAATGCATCTCCAACAATTGCCCCATATGCTTCTCACAGAAAAAGAAGCCCACACTTGCAGTCCAAGTCCAACTTTATAAAACAGTTTAGTAAATATGGCATCAAGAGCATCATAGCATGAGAATTCAGCTCCTACATTTTATAGATAGTTGAATTAAGAAATATAGGATAAAAAAACATTCTTTAAAATGTTTAATGTATTAACATAGTAAAAGTGAGAAACAAGAAATAGACTAAGAATTTATGTGTAATGCATAAAAACCACAAATTCTATGTAGAGGTAATATACATTCCTACAATTCAACATAAAACAAAACAAAAGAATCCAGTTCAAATGTGCAAACTATAATTTACAGAAAAGAGAACCCAAATGGCCAATACACATAACAATGTTTATAAACATTATAGTATGTAATATATTTCCACTAGATTTCAGTGGAACCAGGTACATGGTCAAATATTTTATAATCCACGTGGAAGATGCTAGGAGGCATTGCTCAGACCCCCTCGGGAACAAAGGACTTTCATTCCACCAGCTGCAGGCAGTGTTACCTTGGGAAAGCCCTAACCAGCCAGCTTCCTTAGGGAAACTGAGGGAACATCTCAACTGAAAAGCATACCCAAGCTTACATTCAGAAGCCAATGACTGAATGATACAGGGATAAAAAAATAAAAAATAAGTCCCAGATCCTGGCTTTGAACTCAAGACAATAGTAAAGAGTGATGCCAATTTCAGATTCCCCAGTCCAACTGGCTGAGGCCTCTCTTAAAAACGACATCAGAACTCTTCTCCGATCCTGTTTGCTGGTTCCTTTTCATAAGTGATGATCCCAAGAGTACTCCCTAATCCACACCTGCTTCCTAATCTCAAGCTGCTTTCAGGGGTCTAATCTGTAACAACGATGGATGTCAATCCTGGCCTGAGAATGGAAATGGTGGAATGGGATTTGGAAACTGGATTATATGCCGTCTAGCTAGTAACAAACACCCCGTTCATCACTGGAGGTGAGGGAAACAGGGATAGCCCCAGGCGTAAGGGGCTACCAGTGCAATTGCTAAAGCATTCACAAGATGCACCTGTACTCAGAATTTGTCACTACCTTCTCACTGAGCCCTTCGCCAGTAACTAAGTTTCATAACCAACAAAGGACCTGATAAGGAAGGGAATGGCTATTATACCTAAACTAGAGGCCCAGTGGATGAAATTGGTACATCGGGGGAAGGGGAATGTCCCTCGGCCCAGCCTGTACCCTCTCCAATATGAAACCCCTTAAGGGATGTACTATTTGTCACAATCTAGGACTGCTGGCTCCCAACTGCTCATCTGTCTGCCTTCCTGATTGTCCCTAACCACTTTTGCCTACCAGCCTGATCACCCCTAACCACTCCCCTGCCCACCTGGTTGATGCCTAACTGCTCCCCTGCCAGCCTGTTTGCCCCTAACTACCTTCCCCTGAAGGCCTGGTCATCTCCCAACTGCTCTCTCCTGCAAGCCTGGGTCTACCCCAACTGCCCTTCCCTATAGGCCCAGTTGCCCCCAACTTCCCTCAACTGCTGGCCTGGTACATCCCCACTCCCCTCCACTGCTAGCCATCTTTTGGTGGCCATCTTGTGTCCACATGGAGGCAGCCAATTTGTATGCTGGAGTGACAGTTAATTTGCATATTACCCTTTTATTAGATAGGATAGAGGCCTTGTGCATGAGTAGGGGCCAGCTGGTTTGCCCTGAAGAGTGTTCCAGATCAGTGTGGCTGTTCCTTTGGGGCATGGGGTGGCCTGGGAGAAAAGTCTATGGTGGTTTGCAGGCCAGTCTGGTGATCCAAGCAGAGGCCCTGTATCTGGGATTTACTTATTTTCTACAATTGAAACTCTGTAGCCTTGAGTAGAGCCAAGACTCCTGCTAGCTCAGTGATTGCAGCCATTTTTGTTGGGATTTATTTATCCTCTTTCATTGAAACTTTTTAGCCTGGCTTCACCCATTATTTTAGCCTTGCTTCACCCATTAGCCTGGAGTGGAGTAGGCCAGTCAGTGCAGGTGGAAAGCTTGGCTTCCTCCATCTCTGGGGGGCGACACAAGCCTTCTGCTTTTTCTAGCTCTGAGGCCGCCATCATTTTTGTTGGGATTTATTTATCTTCTGTTACTGAAACTTTATAGGATTTAGTGGAGGCCTTGCCCAGCAAGGGAAGCTGGAAAGCTTGGCTTCCACCATTGCCAGGAAATCCAAGTCTTCCTCCTGCTCTCTGTGGCTGCAGCAATCTTGGTTGGGTTTATTTGCATATTCACTCCTGACTGGTTTGTGGGTGAGGCTTTTGGTGTGGTCAATTTTCATATTACTCTTTTATTAGATTGGATGGAGCTGCAGGACCAAGTCAATAGAATAGGAGAGCAGGCTCAGAGCCAAATTCTCTGGGTGCATAATGAAGAGGACAGAACGTAAGCAAACCTGCACAATATTTAAGCAATCACATTCACAAGAAACTCAAACAAGTTAAAAATATTTTACTTCCATGAAGGTACACCTCTGGATATGTAAATAATTACATTTTCATCAACATACCATAACCTTATGATTATATGGTAAAGAACATTTCTCAAAAATTCAAACTAATTTATTTTAAATATGTAAAATCTCTGATAAATTGGCATGGTTTAGGATAAATATTATTACATAAAAGAGTAGATAAAGTGTGCATGACTTAGAAAAACTCCATGAATGTTATTTCTCAAGACCAAATGTTTGAAAACAAACTTAAAGAGCAGAGAAGTCAATATTGTACTATCTAAATACCTAAAGTCCACAATTTCTGTCTTACCAAGTGAATGGTGATTTGAATGCTTTGAAAGTTAGGTGAGGTGTTACCTTATGGTTGAGAACACCAGCTGCAACAGGTACTTGAAGAGAAAGCCATCCAACATTTGGAACAAGCTAGTATATATCGCATCTATGCCAATAAGTAGGAACTTGCCTCCCATAACTGCTCTGGATCTAATCCAACAGAGGGGCAAATGAGCAGTTAACAACCCCAAAATCTCCTACCTTAGAAATAGCATTAATTTTAGGCTAAACATACTTAAAGCAAATATATAATGAGTTTTCCATCACAACCTTTAAAAAGACCCTAATAAAGCATTTTTTATAACCTAACCATATGGCAAACTCCATTATAGGACCTAGATCCGTAAACTATACTTCTAGACAACTATCCTTCTTCCCTGAATCTATAATTATGAGGTATAAATAATAAAATATTCAATATTATACATTAATGAATATGTTAACTTTAGCCTAGTAAGTAACATATTTTTCAAAGAAATTACATGGCAGAATGAGTACTCATTGAGGTGAGTTCTAATGTCATAGCCAAATCACCTATTGGCATCCATTAAACATATATTACTTCAGAAGGACATACATGCAAAATAATTCATTATATTGCCCAGTTACAAAGAAAGAGATTTCTTTACTGACAGAGCAAAAAAAAAGTTGCATTTTGCTTAATTATGCCTTTTTCTTTTTGGTCTTTTATTCTACCCTAACTTTTATGGCAGGATCCAGGAAACAATGTTAAGGAAAGCAAACAAAACAAAACAAAACAAAACAAACACAAACACAAAAGAACACCAAAATGCTCCATTTGAATAGAAACTTTTGTTAAGATGTGAGGTAATTAGTCTACTCAGTTTGCCACTGTACATTTTTGTGTGAGTGTCATGAATAGAGGCTATATTTCTAGTTTCTACCCTTCAAATATCTGGAATCATAAATATTAAAAGAGCTCAAAGTTTAATGAGCATTGGGACAACATTAGGGTTAGGAATTATTTGCACTTGATGGTTAACTACTTTGTTGAATACTTGAAAAGAAACCAATAATATTTTTGTGGAGCTATAATGGAGAGACGGTAGAAAGAAGAGCATTTTTATCCCAAGATTCCATTTGACTCTTTGTCCAAGAGAGAGCCCTATGTAACAGGTATCCCTGACCAAAACAAAAGTGCAAATTGACTTTGACATGAATAATGTTGAGAAGGTTCAAAGGAAGGATTTTAATGAAGCATAAGAGAAATACATGAAACACATTTTTGATATATGTTATCAAATGTGGATTCTTATATCCAGACCTCTATAATACTCTGGCATTTCAGTATGAGAGAGAGAAAATGAAGTGAGGAGACTTGTTATCTACATCCTTATCTATAATTCACTTTGTAAGTGACTTGATATCACCTATTAACTGTGCCTTAGTACTTTAATTTGTAAAATGCACCTCATGCCTTAGAATCGAATTAGTTTTTAGATATTGATTACAAATTACAAAATAAACTGAAATCTTATTATATACACAATGTTTTTAATTGATATTCTGTGCCATAAAATTCATATGAAAAATGAGATTTTTTTCTTATGTTTTTATAGCCTCCTTTTCATTCCATAGGTAAGAAAGGATTTCTATCCTAGTGTTATGAAGATGGCCAAACATATGACACCTGAACGTGTACAGGTGACACTGACAGCAGTTTATTAGTCACATATACTTGTAGGCCATGGAGATCGGAATACTGAAAACCATAGAAGGACCCATAGAGACTGCACCTGGAACAGGGGTTTTGGCAGGCAAAAAATTAGAGTATCAAAAATTTCAATTGACACTTGAGGGGAGATTTGTAATTGGCCTGTCTCAAGAACTCAGTTGGCTGGCAAGAAAACCCAACCCACTAGTCAGTGGTAGGAAAGAATTATTCCAGGTCCCCTTGGTGAGGTGGTAGCTTGACAACAGAATCTTATCTATGGGAGCAGAGCGGAAGGCTACACTTGTAGTCAGACCATCACAGTCCTCCCAATTTTACCACATGTCAAGGTAGCATATGCTGTTTACCTTAATTTTAGGCCTTTCCCCACAGTGGTCACCAAAAGAAATCCGTAAAATCAAATCCAATACAGCCTAAAAAACCATGAAATCTGTGAAACTAAGCCCTTAATAAGAAAGCTCTATCATAAGCAGTCTTTTTAAAAGGAATTTTTTATTTAGAATAAAATGAAGTTTCTTTTCAAGTAAACCTTTTGTGACAATAATCGATACATTCAATTTTCTAAGTACTTCTAAAATGCATTGAAGATTGGGGTCAGCTGTCCTAAAACCTTTTATTACTGATTTAATTTACAAGAATTTCTTCAAAAAAAGTCTTTGAATGTCAGATCTTGGCAGTTTCTATGGGAAATTTTGTCCTTCAATGCACACTTACTTACTACCTACTTTATAAATATTAAATGCCTGTTCTGAAAAGCATCCTTCCTCATTACTAGATTTAACTTTACCTTTAAAAAAACCCCACAAAGGTAAAGCTTTTTTTAATGTTTTAATATATTTTATTGACTTTGTACAGAGAGGAATGGAGAGGGATAGAAAGACAGAAATATCGGTGAGAGAGAAACGTTGAACAGCTGCCTCCTGCACACCCCCTACTGAGGATGTGCCCACAACCAATGTACATGTCCTTGACCAGAATTGAACCTGGGACCCTTCAGTCCACAGGCTGATGCTCTATCTACCGAGCCAAACCGGATTCGGCAATATTTTTAATTCTGTAAATTCTGTTGTATTATTCAGTTATACTTCTGAATTATTTATATCATACTCATCTCACTAGAAATGTTTTTCATGGATATTACACTATTTGTTAAAAACTTGGAAGAATCATATTATTCATTGCTTCCAATCATGCATAAGTGGAATTTAAAGTATTCTTACTTATAGGTCACTCATCATCTTTTCTTATTGGTGTTGGTTTATTTATTTCATTGTTATAATGTGGACTCCACGTGTCTACATTACCCATATACATGCAGTGCTGAGGTTTACAATAAGAAAAGATTTAAAATTTCAGTTCACAAGTCAAATCTCCTCTAGTTACAGTTCATTTATAATACATTTGTTATTAACTAATATTTATAAATGCATTTTTAACTGTAAAGCAATATAGAAATATTATTGTTCATAATAACACTTCCTCAATTATAATGCTTTATTCACCAAAAGCATTTTTAGAGTTTCACTTATTAATTTTCTATATTTGTTTATTATGCTATGTGAGATTAATTCAACTTGCCGCTTTATTTATCTCTAATGTTTTGAAAACCTTTTTTTCCCTCATTTTCTTTATTAAGGTACTATATATGTACATACCTTACCAATCCCCACCCCACCCCCATCCCAAACATACCCTCCCTCCCCAGAGTTTTTAGTCCATTGGTTATGCTTCTATGCATGCATAAAAGTCCTTCAGTTGATCTCTTATCTCTCCCATATCTCCCTACCCTTCACGCTGTAATTTGACAGTCTGTTTCGATACTGTCTCTGTATCTATCTTTTTGTTCATCAGTTTATAATGTTCTTTATTATCCATAAATGAGTGAGATAACGTGGTGTTTTCTTTCATTGACTAACCTATTTCACTCAGCATAATGTTCTTCAATTCCATCCAAGTGGCTGCAAATAAGAATTCCTTGTTTTTTATGGCAGCAGAGTATTCAATTGTGTAGATGTACCATCGTTTTTTGATCCAGTTATCTGCTGACGAGCACCTAGGCTATTTCCAAATCCTAGCTATTGTAGATTGTGTTGCTATGAACATAGGAGTGCATATATCATTTTTTATTGGTGTTTCTACTTTCTTAGGATATATTCCTAGGAGTGGGATTACTGGGTCAAATGGGAGTTCTATTTTCAGTTTTTTGAGGAAACTCCATACTGTTCTCCACAGTGGTTGCACCAGTCTGCATTCCCACCAGCAGTGCATGAGGGTTCCTTTTTCTCTACATCCAAGCCAGCACTTGTCATTTGCTGATTTGTTCATGATAGCTATACTGACAGGTGTGAGATGGTACCACATTGTCATTTTGATTTGCATCTCTCAGATAATTAGTGACTTTGAGCATGTTTTCATGTGCCTCTTGGCCTTCCTTCTGTCTTCTTTTGAAAAGATTCTATTTAGGTACATTGAACATGTTTTAATTGGTTCCTTTATCTTCCTTTTATGAAGTTGTATAAGCTGTCTGTAGATGTTGGAGATTAAAACTTCATCAGTGATAACATTTGCAAATATGTTCTCCTATACAGTGGGCTTTCTTTTTGTTTTGTTGATGGTTTATTTTGCTGTAATAAAGCTTTTTATTTTGATGTAGTCCCATTTGTTTATTTTCTCTTTAGCTTCCATTGCCCTACGGGCAGTATCAGTGAAGAAGTTCTTTTGGCATATGTCTGAGATTTTGCTGCCTGTGGATGCCTCTAGTATTCTTATGGTTTCCCATCGTATGTTTAAGTCCTGTATCCATTTTGAATTTATTCTTGTGTATGGTGTAAGTTGGTGATCTAGTTTCATTCCTTTGCATGTATCTGTCCAATTTTCCCAACTCTATTTATTGAAGAGACTGTCTGACTCCATTTTATGTTCCTGCCTCCTTTGTCAAATATTAATTGTGCATAGTGATTTGGGTCAATATCTGGATCTTTACTCTATTCCACTGATCTATATGTCTGTTCTTGTGCCAGTACCAGGCTGTTTTGAGAATAGTGGCTTTGTAATACAGCTTGAAATCTGGGATTGAGATACCTCCTACTTCATTCTTCTTTCTCAGGATTGCTGTGGTTATTTGGGTTCTTTTGTTGTTGTTGTTGTTGTTGTTGTTCTAGGTGAATTTTTGGAGAGTTCTTTCTAGGTCTGTGAAATGTGTCCTTGGTATTTTTATGGGGAGTGCACTGAACCTATAAATTGTTTTGGGAAGTATGGACATTTTGATTATGTTAATTCTACCAATCCATGAACATGGTATATTCTTCCATCTGTTTACATCTTGCTCTATATCTTTTTTCAGTGACTTGTAGTTTTCTACATATAGGTCTTTTACCTCCTTAGTTAAGTCTATTCCTAGGTATCTTAATTTTTTTTGGTGCGATGGTAAATGGGATTGCTTTTTTAGTCTGTGTTTCTGTAAGTTCACTATTGGTGTATAGAAATGCCATAAATTTATTGCTGTTAATTTTGTATCATGCTACATTGCCAAATTCATTTATTAAATCTATTAGTTTTTTTATGGAGTCTTTTGGGTTTTTTATGTACAATAACATGTCATCTGTAAATAAGACAATTTTACTTCTCCTTTTCCAATTTGGATGACTTTTACTTCTTCTTCCTGTCTAATTGCAATGGAAAGTATTTCCAGTACTATGTCAAACAGGAGTGGTGAGAGTGTGTATCCCTGTCTTGTTCCTGTTCTTAGAGGGAATGCTTTTAGTTTTTGCCCATTTAGTATGGTGTTTGCTGTGGGTTTATCATGTTGAGGTATGATCTTTCTAGTCCCACTTTGTTGAGAGTTTTTTTTTAATCAGGAAAGGGTGTTGTATTTTATCAAATGCTTTTTCTGTGTCAATTGATATGAATATATGATTTTTATTTCTTAAATTGTTTATGTGATGTATCATGTTTACTGATTTGCGTATATTGTATCATTCTTGCATTCCCAGAATAAATCCTACTTGGTCATGGTGTATGATCTTTCTGATGAATTGCTGGAGCCGATTTGCTAGAATTTTGTTGAGGATTTTGGCGTCTATGTTCATGAGGAATATTGGCCTGTAATTATTTTTCATTATGTTGTCTATATCTAGTTTTGTTATTAGAGTGATGCTGGCTTCATAGAAGGAGTTTGGAAGTGTTCCTTCCTCTTGAATTTTTTAGAATAGTTTGAGGAGGATAGTTTTAGTTCTTCCTTGAATGTTTGGTAAAACTCTCCTGTGAAGCCATCTGGCCCTGGTCTTTTGTTTGCTGGAAGCTTTTTGATGACTGTTTCAATTTCTTCCAAAGTCACTGGTCCATTGAGATTTTTAGATTCTTTCTGATTGAGTTTTGGAAGGTTATGTTTTTCTAGGAATATGTCCATTTCCTCCAAGATGTCCAGTTTGTTGCAATAGAGTTGTTCATAGTACTTTGTAACAGTCCTTTGTATTTCGGTGGGGTCTGTTTTTATTTCACTTCTTTCATTTCTGATTTTGTTTATTTGGATCATCTCTCTTTGTTTCTTGTTTAGCCTGGCTAGAGGTTTAACAATTGTGTTTATTCTTTCAAAGAACCAGCTCATGTAACTTTTTGTCTCTCTGGCTGCTTTTAAGATTCCTACTTTGTTGGTGGTGTTTGCCAATTTAATTGTCATGTGCCTTGGCATTGGTCTTTTGGGTTACATTTTGCTTGGGTCTCTGTGAGTTTCTTGTATTTGTGTGGGTTTTTTCTTCTCTATCTCAGGAAAGTTTTCTTTCATTATTTCTTGAAACATGTTTTCTATGCCTTCCTCAGTTTCCTTTCCTTCTGGAACCCCTATTATTCTAATATTGTTTTGTTTTGCATTGTCACAAAGTTCCCGAAGGCTCTCCTCCTGTGTGTGTGTGTGTGTGTGTGTGTGTGTGTTTTTTTGTTTTCCTATAAGCTGCTCTAATTGGGTATTTTTTTCCATCTTGTCTTCTAGCTCAATGATTCCATCCTCTCCTTCTTCTAGTCCACTGTTGATGCTTTCTATTGAGTCCTTTACAGTAGCAATGCCATTTTTTCATTTCTTCCTGATACATCTTCATTTCCTCTTGTTTCTTTTTTATTTCCCCTTGTTTCTTACTCATATTTTCAAATGTGTCTTCCATTCTTTTCAGCCATTTTATGATAATTTCTCTGAATTCTTTCTCTAATAGGTTGCTTGTCTCTAATTCATTTACTTCGTTTTCTGTTGATGCATGCTCTTCTTTCATGTGTGGGCTATTTCTTTGTCTCCTCATGGTCTCTCTTTTCAGGATGTCTGGTTATGTAGTTCTCTCTCTCCTGTATTGACTTAAAGGCACAAAATACAACACAACCAGCTACAACACAAAATGCCCTGAACAGAAATGCATTTGTGATACTAATAACCTCTAATAAAGGAGATCACTAGAGAAAGGCAAATTATGGGATAGGAGAGAAAGAAGATTAAAAGAAGGAGAAGAAGAAGAAGAAGAAAAAGAAGAAGAAGAAAAAGAAGAAAAGAAAGAAAGAAGAAGAAAAAAGTAGTATCAAAATGAAATTGGGAAAAAATAAAAAAGAAAAAAGAGAGAGAGACAAGAAAGAGAGTAATGGAGAAAAGGGGAACAAACTATATATATTTCTCCAATATATGGAGAAAATTTCAATAGAACAACCAATAATCCCAACAAATGCCAGCAAAAGTATTTGGAGATTAATACAAACTACAATATCAAGTAATATCAAGCCAGGCAAGGAGAAACAGAAGTAAAAAACATACAAAAACAAAGCATATAAAAATTTCAAGCAACAATAACAACAAAAGAATAAGCAAATCAATCTCACTAAAAAGCATAAAATTCAATATAATCAACTTTCACGCAAACAACAACAAAAGGACAGCAAGGAAAATATTTTTTTAATAGTTAAGATAGCGAAGAGAGTGGCATGTATGTACTTGGAGCAGGGGATTGGAAATTAGCTCTATTAGTAGGGTAAAAATTTAGCAGAGGGTATACAGAAAGAATAGGGGACATCTAAGGCAGGAAAGGAATAAGATAACCAGGACACCAAAAGGGGAAAGGTTAGGAAGAGAGTGATGGCATAAAGGTCGAGTTGATATAGTTTTGAACATTGCTACAGGAAAGATGAAAATATAATGAAGAACACTAATCCCATTGTAAAATAAAGAGAAAATAAAATGGCACTTAAAAAAAAGAAAAAAAAGAAACAAAAAATGCAAAATAGTAGTAGTAATAATGATGATTGAAACTAAACAATATAGTAATTAAAAAGGTAAAATCAAGTGAGAATAAAAAAAATCGTTTCTTAGGTAAAAGATGTAAAAAATGAAAATAAAATAAAAATAGAAAAATTAGCATAAAAATTTGCAGGAGTGAAGGTCATTCGCTTCCTCTGTTATTCTATTTGGCACACCTGTTTCTCAGTCTGGACAGTATTGCAGTTCCCTGTGTTTCACTGCACCTGAGCTTGTCCTTATTTTTAAATAGGCTGTTTCCTAGTTACTTGTGTCTCTTTGTTTTTGATTAATTGAAAGTAATAATAAAAAAGTTATTTTGTAATTCAGCCCCTAGGTGGCAGTGTTTCTGGATTGACTGCCCCGTCTTTTTGGCTGCTCTAGCCTTCTTTCTCTATGGCGCTCAGTACTGGTTGGTGGCCATGGGCTGCCTAGGTGCTGGCTCCCAGATGGCCTTTCCCCGCTCTGATCCCATGTTTCCAGGAAAGCAATTTCCCCCTGCAGACTCCCAGGATATGCCAAACTGGGTAGTCTTTGCTTAGTACTCAGAAACAAGGGGATAAGGGAGAACAGGCCCAGGTAGGTGTGCACAGATAGGTTTGTGCTTAGGTGATCAGATGTTATGCTTTTGGCGGGACAGTCCTGATTTTTAATAATTTGTCCCGTGTCCCGCAGCGTTTTAAAAAAGTCCCGGTTTTTGGAAAGATGACCCCAGACCCAACAGTGGTCTTGCAGCCCTCGCAATTCTCTCTGCAGCTGCTGGCACTTTCAGAGCAGCCTTCGCCGCTGCCACTGCCTCTGTAGCCAGTACCCAGATCCCTCATGTCATCCCCAGTAAACTCTGACCTTTCCATGTGTGATTAAAGAACTCCCTTGAATCCACGTGTTTGTGCAGATTGGGGTGTCACAGCTGTTCGGTGGTCTCCACTGTTGTGGGTGTTTCTGGCCTCAGATAAGATCCACTTTTCCTTGCAAAATGGAGTATGTAGTTTTCTCTCTGAGCCCATAGCTCCAGCAGAGATCTTGGCCTCAGTGTGGGCTGCTTGGTCAGAAAACCCAGTCCAGCTGACCCCCTCCTTCTCTTAGAGCTCTGCTACCCCTTAGCTTGCCAACTAACGCTCCCTGAGTGACCCTCAGGCGCTCCTTCTGTCTGCTCTGGGACGAGGCTCAGAAGAGGTCCATCTGTTCGGCAGCCATTTTCTCCTCTCTGCCTAATATTTTGAAATCTTAATTAGTCATTCAAACTTCTTCTTCCACATATTTAACAGCTCTTCCTTTAGGTCTGAAGTATTTTTGTGTCCTCTTATGTTAACATTAGGAAGAGTTGATATTTAGAAAAGAAGAGCATTTGTGTTTTCAATCTTTGTCAATATTTTCCTTCTAAAATTATAGCTGGCTATTACAAAAGAAAGTCATCTAATACACTAAAATTAATGACAACATACAGAACACCATTGTGCCCTTTTGTGTCTTCATACAAACTATGCAAATGCATCTGTGATTATAATGCCCCAGAGCATCCCATGTCTTAGTCTTCACTGTTTTCACAGTTGTCTAAACTCCTTGATTTAGCCAGATACTTAAATTAATCATGACACTCATAATGATTTGTGTACACTCAGGAAGAAGCCATTTGATGGTGGGGGAGGCTTTCAAATTTTACTTTTATATTTCTTCTTAGCCTCTTTCTTCAATATTCTCAGTCAGTGTGCATGTCCTACTATGTATGGGAGGCAAACTATACTAATGGTGCTAATTCTCAAAAATTCATTTATAACAGCATCTGATCAATGCATGGTTGAGAATAAAACGAGTAATAGGCATATCCTAAGAAACCTAAAACACCAATCAGAAAAAAAATACATGCACCCTATGTTCATAGCAGCACAATTTAAAATAGCTAAGATCTGGCTGAAATCAGTTTGGCTCAGTGGATAGGGTGTCGGCCTGTGGACTGAAAGGTCCCAGGTTCGATTCCAGTCAAGGGCATGTACTTTGGTTGAGGGCTCATCTCCAGTGGGGGGTGTGCAAGAGGCAGCTGGTCGATGTTTCTCTCTCATAGATGTTTCTGACTTTCTATCCCTCTCCCTTCATCTCTGGAAAAAATCAATAAGATATATATTTTTTTATTTTTTATTTTTTTATTGTTATTCTTTTTTTTAAAATTTTATTAAGGTATTATCTGTGTACATAGCTTACCATTGCCCCCCCCCCCACACCTCCCATTTATGCCCTCCCACCCCAGAGTTCTGTGTTCATTGGTTGTACTTATGTTCATGCATACCAGTCCCTCAGTTGTTCTCCTATCTCCCCCCAGGTCTCCTTCCCCTCCCCACTGTCATTTGACAATCTGCTTGTTTTATGGTGACCATCTCAGGACCCCATGAATAGAATCTGCTCCTCATTTGGCAGTCTGCTTGTTTTATGGTGACTATCTCAGGACCATATGAATAGAGTCTGCTCCTCCTCTGGTTTTCACCACCTCTTCCCCTGGGTCCCACTGCTTCCCCTGGGACACACGGCTCGCCCGGGGTACACTGCACCCTGAGACACTCGGCTCACCCGGGGCACACAGCCCCCTGGGACACATGGCTCACCCGGGGCACTCGGCCCCCTGGGACATGCGGCTCACCCGGGGCACTCGGTCCCCTGGGACACAGGGGTCACCTGGGACACCCTTCCCCTTTTGGGGGTACGGCTCACCCGGGGCACATGTCCCCCTGGGACACTCAAAATATATATATTTTTAAATAACATAGTTAACATCTGGAAACAGCCTAAATGCCCATCAGTAGATGCTTGGATGAAAAAGCTATGGCATATTTATACCATGGAATACTGTGTAGCAGTAAAAAAAATTATATATATATATATCTTACCCTTTGAGAGAGCATGGAGGGATCTGGAGAGTAATATGCTAAGTGAAATAAGCCAGTCAGATCCTACTAATATGTGGAATCTAATGAACAAAATAAACTAATGAACAAAGTCGATCCAGAGACATAGAAGCATGGAACAGACTGTGGATTCTCAGAGGGAAGGTGGGGGAGCGTGGCTGGGTGGGAAGAAATCAACAGTAGAACTTATATGCATATAAGGATAACCCATGTACACAGATAATAGGGTGTTGAAAGCCTGGAGCAGGGTATGGCTGTGGGCTAGAAGAGGTCAATGGGAGAGAAAAGAATACATATGTAATACTTACTTTTTAATATATTTTATTGATTTTTTTACAGAGAGAAAGGGAGAGGGTCAGAGAGTTAGAAACATTGATGAGAAGCATTGATCAGCTGCCTTTTGCACACCCCCTACTGGGGATGTGCCCGCAACCAAGGTACATGCCCTTGACCGGAATCGAACCTGGGACCTTTCAGTCCACAGGCCAATGCTCTATCCAATGAGCCAAACTGGTTTTGGCCATATGTAATACTTTTAACATTAAAGAATAGTAGCATAATTTTTTTTTTAAATCTTAGTTACAGTTGGGTTGCATGATACAGAATGTGAAGAACTTTTATGTCCTCCATATAGAGAAAGATTCAAATTTTATTGAGTCTAAACGTTAATATTTGAATAACACTTATGAAGAAAACAAATATAAAATTAAAAGTACAAAATTAACTTCAAGTCCTTTAAGTACACTAATAAAGATGAGCTAAGCAGCTTCATTAGCTTCACCATGAATCTACCTTTCTATTTAAAAATATCATATACTAGAGGACCAGTGCATAGATTCATGCATCACTGGGGTCCATTGGCCTGGCCTGTGCCCTCTTGCAATCCAGGACCCCTCAGAGGATGCTGGATAGCCAGTTTCAGCCTGACCCCTTCAGGCCTAATCCAGACAGAAGGAAGCCTGAGCCCTGCAGGCCCGATATAGAAAAGAGGGAGCCCAATTCTGTGTGTTGAGTGTCTGCCCCCTGGTGATCAGTGCATACCATAGAGACCTGTCTACCGGTTCTTCATCTGTTTGGTTGCTTAGGCTTTTGTATCTATAATAATGAAAGCATAATATGATAATTAGACCAGACTGCTGGATGTCCTTCCAGATGTCCTTTTTGAAGTAGCTGTGGCAGTGGGGGCCTAGGCTAAGGCAGTTGGGGGTGATGAGGCAGGTAGGCGAGCAGTTAGGGGTGATCAGGCAATCAGGCGAGTGGTTAGCGGTGATGAGGCAGGTAGGCAGAGTGGTTAGGGGTGATCAGGCAAGCAGATGAGTGCTTAGGGACAATCAGGCAAGCAGGCAGAGTGGTTAGGGGTGACCAGGCAAGACAGGCAGGTAGCAGTTAGGAGCCATCAGTCCTGGATTATGAGAGGAATGTCCTACTGCCAGTTTAGGCCCAAGCCCAACCCAAAGGGATCATTGGGCAGTCAGACATCCCCCAAAAGGCCTCAGATTGCGAGAGGGTGCAGGCCCAGACTGAGGGACACCCCTCCCATGCAAATTTCATGCACCAGGCCTCTAGAATATAGATAAAGTCTCATATCATCGACTGAATGTATTTAACTGAATGTTAGATGTTATGATGACCCAAAATCCATTTTTAGAATGTTTACCCATTGTCTTTTGGGAGGACTCAGAATATTTATTTCTTCTCCTTGATAGATATTTAAATGTTTAAATTCAACTATCTCTAACCAAAATTATTTTTTTACTCAGTCAAGTAATCTATAATTCCTTAAATTATTTTTTATATCAAATGCATTCACAATCTCTCTGAATTCTTATCTTTCTCAATGTGAAAGATAAAAACTATGTATAACTCAATAAGTGTTACTATTTTCCATTCCAGTATTATGGAGATTCAGACTACATGACTCTGCCACAGCAATGAATAATAAAGAATATCTTCTCAAGGTAATTCTAGCTTTATGCTCAAGATAGTTAACCAAAGCAGTCTCACATCTGAAAATTTAGGTAATTATTTATTGCTTTCATGTTAAGTTTTTATTGTTCACTCTATTAATTAATTCCTAAAGAAAGAAACTTAATGTAGATCAAATCACTTGGCTGATTATATTCTACCTTTTGGAAATAGTCTTCAATGCTTCTGGATAGGTACTTAAATATCCCCATAATGAAAACAACTTGGCCCCCAATTTCTGAGAATAAGTTTGAAGAGATATTTTCTCTCTTTTCTTTCTGCAATCAGCATAGCTAAAGAATACAAATGATTAAAATATAATTGTATTAAATTCACAAATTTACCTTAAGTATTTTTGTTGCATTCAGTTAAGCCTGAGGCATGTTTTTGTTATCATAGATGCCCTGTCATGAAGTTTCAATCATCTAGGAAGTGAGTAATGCAACTTACAATCACAGCTATTCCTGTATTTACTAAATAGAATAATAGGACCATTTTATTAGTACTATCTCTCAGTAGCTACCAGAGTTATCTGACAAGATTGCTTTCCAGCTGGTAACAAAACAAATAATGACAAAGTTAATTCAGATAAAACCTTTTTGCCATCTCTGATCAGATCCATAAAAATGCAAAGTCCTTGGTTTGCTCCATTGTTGCAGGCTTTGACTCTACCTAACAAATGGAAAAGAACTAACTTGTTTTGTTTGAGATCTAATTTAATCATCAGTGTCAATCAAAAAAAGTAAATTGACTGAGTTATAATTCACTTTCATTAAGATGATCTGAGTATATTAAAAAATTAGACATGTGTTCAATCATCCTTCAATAAATGATCTCAATATTTAAATGTTGCAATATTGCCAAAACCAGTTTGGCTCAGTGGATAGAGTGTCGGCCTGCAGACTGAAAGTTCCCGGGTTCAATTCCGGTCAAGAGCAATGTACCTTGGTTGCGGGCACATCCCCAGTAGGGGGTGTGTAGGAGGTCTCTGATCAATGTCTCTCTCTCTCTCTCTCTCTCTCTCTCTCTCTCTCTCTCTCTCTCTCTCTTCTCATCAATGTTTCTAACCATCTCTCTCCCTTCCTCTCTGTAAAAAAAAATCAATAAAATATATTTTTAAAAAGTTGCAATATTTAGGAAGTGATTAAGGGTACAAATGATTTAGCACTTTTCAATTACACAAAATTTAATTTAGGTTTGGCTCAGTGGCTAGAGTGTCAGCCTGTGGACTGAAAGGTCCTAGGTTTGATTCTGGTCAAGGGCATGTACCTTGGTTGCAGGCACATCCCCATTAGTGGGTGTGTAGGAGGCAGCTGATCAATGTTTCTCTCTCATCTATCTCTCTAACTCTCTATCTCTCTCCCTTCCTCTCTGTAAAAAAAAATCAATAAAGTATATTTAAAAACAACAACAACTGAATTTAGCAAATGGTGAAGAAAGGCATCAAGAAACTTGAATTTGAGTTCCAATTCTAGCTACATAGTTTTGAAGAAGTCATTTTCTTAGTATTTATTTTCTTCAGCTATGAAAATAAGAACTATAATACCTTCCTTCCTCCTATACAAGACTTTTGAGAAGGGTAATACCATATTACACTTTATGGTAGACATCAACATTATTACCCCAAAATTTATAGCTGTCAGGGAAAAGAATAAACAAGTAAAAAATACAAAAGAGAGTCAAGATGACACTGTTATTCCTTAAAAGGTCATGAAAACAAATGTTTCCTAGCTCCTATAGTATGACTGAACTTGTGGCTTGTTCCTTTTATTATGTTATCTCATATAAACCTCACACAACCTGGCAGAGTACACATTAAAGGTACAGGAAAAAAATAAGGAAACATACTCTGGTAGGTTAAAGTAATGGCTTTAATAGTTTCTAGGACTGGGATTTGTACTCCAGCAGCTCTGTGTGATTTCAAAATCAAATTTGAGTTTTTTCCCTGCAATATCAGAAGCCTATTTTTCATTGAATTATTGTGCTGTAATCTAGTTATTTAGGTACATTATTAGTAGATTTTTCAAGTTCCCATTTGAAGTCAAAATGGTTTAAATAGCTCTTCTGAAAGAAATGTCTTAGCAAAAATTTTTTGTACCTGCTTTTCGTTCCCCAATGAATTAATAGGCAGGTTTGGTGTTATGTAAACAGAGCCATTATGATAAACACAGGCCATATAAAAATGTGCAATGGAAAATGATCCTAGATGTTAAACCAAGCTATAAATAGCAAGTAGAACAATAAATTGTAATCATAATGTTTGCCAACATAAGTGGCTTGTTTTGTTTTGTTTTGCTTTAAAAATGCAATTAGCTGTACATAAATCTATATAAACAATCTTTGGACACAATGCAATGAGTTATTTCTGTTTCCGTAAGGTCCATTATATAATTTCTGCACCACTTATATAGACTTTTGAGTTAGGGTGATGCTAAAATAAGATGCAGTGGGTGATGGATATTTACAGTGAGTCTCCTCAGCACTATTTACAGTAGAGCTCTTGATTTGAATACTTCTGTTGAACTAGTCCCACCAGAGCTCAATGTTAGCTGATTGGAGGTGCCATGCCACAACAAATATCACCTGTCATCAATTCTGTTTGTTTTCCCGGAGATGTTTACAGTAAAAGGGGGAGAGAAAATCAACATGTTTAAAAATAGAAGACAGGGCAAATTCTAAAGACAGATTAGGTGTATGAACAGCACCTGACAGAAGGTAGGCCTTCAACAATACTTGTCACGTGCAGGAATGACAGAGCGGGGATGCCATCAACTCTGAACTTGAATTTGCACACTGTGAAGCCTTGTTCGTTCTCAGTGCCTGACCCTCAAACACCAATTATCTTCGCTGAAGGAAGCAAAGAATCTGAATAGATCTTTCTATACAGTATCATGGATTGTAGGCTCTCTTTCCTTACTTTGGGAAAAATAGGCAGGAGTGAGTGGGTGGGTCCTCTGAGCATCCTCAAAGATATTTCAGCCCCTGCCTGTGGCACACAGACAACGTTCTCCATGGAGCACTTGATGAACAACGTGTGTGAACTGTGAGCGCCTGGGTTGCCCTGCTGGGAGCAGGGCGCTCCGTCTGTTAAGGATGTACATTGCTGTCTGCAGGTTTTGTCAGCGGGAGTCTTCAAAAAGCAAAGGAAAATTCAACAGGGGAAATTCACAGGGGGGCAGAACCCACACAGCAGCAAAGTGGAGGTGGCGGAGTGTTTCCGCATCCATCAGGGAGCACTCTCCGAAGAAATGAAAATGCTGCTTTGGATTGTAAGGAGCAGCATGGGGCGAACTCCACAAAGAGAGAAAATAACACAAATTGTCTACCTGTGCTAAACTAGTCAACTTCCCAGAGTAGTGGTTTGCGAACATCCTCATTTCTTCCTTCTGGTCAATTGACTGCCTTTTAGGCAGGGGTGACTCAGTGCAGGGGCTGTATTTATAGTAATCAAGTGTTTGAGGATAAAACACGTGGAAATGTATGATATAGAAACAGTGATGGCCAGGGAACACTCACTTGGGCAAAAGAGTAGAAAAGAAACTACCTCTATGGAGAAAGGAAGCATATTTTAGGCCTCTGGACCTTTAAAACACATGGCAAGCCATTTTAAGCAAATAAAAGAACATTTTTTTAGAGCCTTATACAATGTGGCATTTTGAAAGGTTGACATTCACCCCAAAGAGTTTATAATAGATGATACTAAAATGCAACCCCTCGCCCTACTTTTTACATCCTGGTATCTGGCAGTGCTTTTCAAATCAGCGAGGAATGTGATATTGCTCACATCATTATTGTGCTTTAAAGACAAGAATAGGAGCCATGGAAGTCAAAGGTGGAGTTTCTGTCTTATCTAATGAGTAGAAACTTGGTGTGTTTTTTTTCTTTAGCCGGTGTGGCTTTGGAATAAGCCATAACAAATACAGACATATTACTGTTCCTTTTTTACTTTTAAAAAGCAAGGGCTTCATTATTCATGCATTCATTTAGTGCATACTGTTGTGGATTTTGGTATTCTGTCTTTTGCATGCCTCTAACCCAAAATCAAGTAAGAATGTCATTAAAATTTTAAAAAAGTATTATGAAACCTATCAACCACCTGACATTTAATTTAAATCAGACCTGCCATTCATTTTTAATAACATTTATGAATCTCTGAGGTGGAAGAAATCAATACACATTTTTAGAAAAACAAAATCAGCAGGAAGTAGAAGACCCTCAGCAATACTTTGATTTTTTCTCCTGGAAAAAGCAGAAAACGATATTGTTTTGTTGTCTGTTATCTAAATGCTGCTGAATTCCTTTAGTCGTACAGCAGTGTGTTGTTAGAGAAACATTTTTTTTTTTTTTACTAAAAAGCTAAAGCTTTCAAAGTGGTTGTTTACTCTGATCCTCTCACATCCTTTCCTCCCGCTCTATCTTTCTCTTTGTGCTTTCCATTACCTAAAAAGACAAATAAAAGTGTATGAAAGAGATGCTACTTCTTTTGTTTTTCCAAGACTAGCAGGAATCAAGGGGCTGAAACAACAGCAAAGGAAGGGGGGGGGGGGGCATCTGCAGAAGGGAGAGGAGTGAGGCCACTATCAACACAGGAGCAAAGACTGTGAGGGAGGGCAATGCGTGATGTTTGAAATGACTGTAAAATACTATATTCTAAGGCCTGAGGGGGACATGGATTGGCACTTTTGAGGACAGAATTTTTACCTTAAAATGATGATGAGGCTGGTATCTGTGACTAAGGAAAGCAGATTTCTTCCCAGCTGGCACGGCTCAGGGTTGAACATTGACCTATGAATGAGGGAGTCATGGCTTGATTCCCGGTCAGGGCAAATACCTGGGTTATGGGCATGATCCCCAGTGTGGGGCATGCAAGGGGTAGCAGATCAAGTGTTCTCTCTCATTGTTGATGTTTCTGTCTCTGCCTCTCCCTTCCTCTCTGAAATCAATAAAAAGTTATTTTTAGGGGGAGGAGAAAATGGCGGAAGAGCAGATCTCGCCATCTTGGAAGGGAGGAGGTTCAAGTGTCGGAGGCCTGATTATCCCCAGCCCCAAGGAACGCCAAATGAACATAGTCGGCGCGAACCCTTGATCTCAGAGGAGCTCAGATTTCGCAGCGATCCGGTGGGTGAGTTCCCCTCGGACCGGTAGTTCTGACTGAGTTCCACTCGGCGCAGCAACACCCCCCCCGCCTGCACACCAGCGCGCGCGGCGCACAGAGGCTGAGGGACTCGGACCGGTAGTTCTGACCGAGTTCCACTCGGCGCAGCAACACTCCCCCCCCCCCCTGCGCACCAGCACGCTTGGCGCACAGAGGCTGAGAGTCTGGTCGTGGATTTACTTCTCAGCTGGAGGCGCGCCTGTCTGTGGACAGGGCTCCTAAGACTAGGGATATCTAAGGAGCAGCACAGCTGGATCTGAGTCCAAGAAGTAGCCGCAGAATTACAGGGGAGTGCAGCCAGCTCCGGACCGCCCCACCCCCAGCCATCAAAGAGAGTCCTGGAAGTCATCCAGAAACACTGCCACCCAGAGGCTAAAGCACATAGGGTCTCTAGATTGGCTTAAAAATCAGGTCTTGTAATCAACACGGAGGAACGGTGAAACACAGTGAACTGCCACTACCGCCCAGACTGGGAACAGGCGTGCGAGTCATAGCAACACAGAAAGTGAATGTCCTTCATTACTGCAAATTTTGTTTAATTTTTAATTTTCAATTTTTATTTTTTTAACTGTTGAATTTTTGTTTTTTACCTACTTTAATTGCAAAGTTTACTCAAGAAATTTTTTTCATCTGCCATCACTAGATTTTACCTTTTTAATTAATTCATTTTTATAGGTAATCAACATTATTACTACTACTATTTTACCTTTTTTATCTTTTTTATCTTATTTTCTTTTGTTTATTTTTATTACTACTTTTTAAGTGTCATATTATAATCCTTTTTTTTGCTTTCTATTTTTTTTTTTCCTTTTTCCTCTATTTCTTTTTTTCTCTATTTCCTCCTTCGGGATTACTATTCTAAAAACTATTCATACCTTGCCTTCTCCAACGCTCTATTCTATCTCAAACCTACCTTTATGACATCTCTCTATTCCTAACCCTTTACCTTTGGTGTCCTGCTTATCTTAACCCTTTACTGCTATAGATTTTCCTTACTCTTTCTGTTTACCCTCTCCAAAATTTTCACCTGTCCTGTGTATATATAATTCCCAACCCCCTGCTCCAATCCCATTCACACCTACCTTGCCACTGCCCCCCCACCAAAAAAAAAAAAAAAGCCTTCTCTCTACCCCTTTGTTATTGTATGTTGAATGCTAACTATATCAAAGGTTTATGCTTTTTTGTGTGTGTGTAAGATTGGTTTGCTTATTCTTTTTATTGGATTGTATGTTCTTGTTATCTGGGTTCTAGACACCTTTATTGGAGGATATTAATATTGCAAACACATTTCTGTCCAGTGCCTTGTGTGTTGTACCTGGTTGTATTGTATTTTGTGCCTTTAAATCAAAGCAGGAGGGAGAGAACTACGTTACCAGGCACCCTATAAAGAGAGATCATGGGGAGACTAAGAAACAACCCTCCTGTGAAAGAAAATCAACCATCACCAGAAAATGAAGTAAACGAGTTAGAGGCAAGCAACCTACCAGAGCAAGAATTCAGAGTAATGATCATAAGTTGGCTAAAAAGAATGGAAGACAAATTTGACAATATGAATAAGACCCAAGAGGAAATGAAGAAGACCCAAGAGGAAATGAAGGTGACCCAAGAAGAAATGAAAAATGACATCGCTACTATGAAGAACTCAATAGAAAGCATCAAGAGTAGACTAGATGAAGCAGAAGACCGCATCAGTGAGCTAGAAGACAAAATGGAAAAAAATACCCAATTACAGCAGTTGCTAGAAAAAAAAATTAAAAAACAGGAGGAGAGCCTAAGGGAGCTTTGGGACAATACAAAACAAAACAATATTAGAATAATAGGGGTTCCAGAAGGAAAGGAAACTGAGCAAGATATGGAAAAAGTATTTCAAGAAATAATGACAGAAAACTTTCCTGAGATAGAGAAGAAAAAACCAACACAAATCCAAGATGCTCGAAGGGTCCCCAACAAAATGAACCCCCAAAGATCAACACCCAGACACATTATAATTAAACTGGCAAAAAATATCGACAAAACCAGAATCTTAAAAGCAGCCAGAGAGAGACAGAAAGTTACATATAAAGGAAACCCCATCAGACTAGCAACTGATTTCTCAACAGAAACTCATCAGGCCAGAAGGGAATGGGATGACATATACAAAGTCATGCAAAGGAAGGGTCTGAACCCAAGAATACTGTACCCCGCAAGGCTGTCAATCAAAATTGAAGGTGTAATCAGGAGCTTCACCGACAAAAACAGACTAAAGGAATTTATCTCCAACAAACCAGCAATGCAAGAAATGCTAAAGGGTCTACTGTAATAATAAAGAAATAGGAAGTGAAGAAGGAACACAGGGGGATAGAATAAAAATGGCATCAAATACCTACCTTTCAATAATTACTTTAAATGTAAATGGTTTAAATGCTCCAATTAAAAGACATAGGGTAACAGAATGGATAAGAAAGCAAAACCCATTCATCTGCTGTCTACAAGAAACCCACCTCAGAAAAACAGACGCCCACAGACTGAAGGTGAAAGGATGGAAAAAGATTTTCCAGGCAAACGGAAACGAAAAAAAAGCTGGGGTAGCAATACTTATATCTGACAAACTAGATCTCAAAGTGAAGGACATAACAAGAGATAAGGAAGGCCACTTCATAATACTAAAGGGTGTAATCCAACAAGAAGAAATAACCCTGGTAAACATATATGCACCCAATTTGGGAGCACCCAAATACATAAAGAAACTGCTGGAGGACATTAAGGGACAGATTAATAGCAATGCTATCATAGTAGGAGATTTTAATACTCCATTGTCACCTCTGGACAAATCATCTAAACAAAAAATCAGTAAAGAAACGTCAATTCTAAATGACGTATTAGACCAGATGGAATTAATTGACATCTTCAGAACATTTCATCCCAAAGCCACAGAATATACATTCTTCTCAAGTGCACACGGGTCATTCTCAAAGATAGACCACATATTGGGACATAGGCAAAGTCTCTTCAAATTCAAGAAGATAGAAATCTTATCAAGCATTTTCTCAGATCACAGTGCCATAAAATTGGAAATCAACTACAATAATAATAAGCCAAAGAAATTAAACACATGGAGACTAAATAGCATGCTATTGAACAAAGACTGGGTTACCAGAGAAATCAAGGAAGAAATCAAAAACATCATGGCAACTAATGACAATGAAAACACAACAATCCAAAATCTATGGGACACAGTAAAAGCTGTTTTGAGAGGGAAGTTCATATCCCTACAAGCCTATTGCAAAAAACAAGAAAGAATGGTAACAAATTATCTTACCCTACAACTCAAACAGTTAGAAAAAGAACAGCAAGAAAGGCCCACTGTAAGCCGAAGGAAGGAAATAATAAAAATCAGAGCGGAGATTAACGACATAGAGACCAAAGACACAATACATAAGATCAACAAAACCAAGAGCTGGTTCTTTGAAAGGATTAACAAGATTGATGAGCCTCTAGCCAGGCTAACCAAGAAACAAAGAGAGAGGACCCAAATAAACAAAATTAGAAATGAAAGAGGTGAAATAACAACAGACCCCGCCGAAATACAAAGGATTGTTACAAAATACTATGAACAACTATATTCCAACAAACAGGACAACCTGGAGGAAATGGACATATTCCTAGAAAAATACAACCTTCCAAAACTCAATCAGGAAGAATCTAAAAATCTCAATAGACCAGTAACTTGGGAAGAAATTGAAGCAGTCATCAAAAAGCTTCCAGCAAACAAAAGCCCAGGGCCAGATGGCTTCACAGGAGAGTTTTACCAAACATTCAAGGAAGAACTAAAACCTATCCTCCTCAGACTTTTCCAAAAAATTCAAGAGGAAGGAACACTGCCAAACTCCTTTTATGAAGCCAGCATCACCCTAATACCAAAACCAGATAAAGACAACTCAGTGAAAGAGAATTACAGGCCAATATCCCTCATGAACATAGATGCCAAAATCCTCAACAAAATTCTAGCAAATCGGCTCCAGCAGTACATCAGGAAGATCATACACCATGACCAAGTAGGTTTTATACCAGGAATGCAAGGATGGTACAATATTCGCAAATCAATAAACGTGATACATCACATAAACAAATTGAGAGATAAAAATCATATGGTCATATCTATCGATGCAGAAAAGGCATTTGATAAAATCCAACACCCTTTCCTGATAAAAACTCTCAACAAGGTGGGAGTACAAGGATCATACCTCAACATAATAAAAGCTATATATGATAAACCCACAGCCAACATCATGCTCAATGGGCAAAAACTAAAACCATTCCCTCTAAGAACAGGAACAAGACAGGGATGCCCACTCTCACCACTCCTCTTTGACATAGTACTGGAAGTACTCGCCATCGCAATTAGACAAGAAGAGGAAATAAAAGGCATCAAAATCGGAAAAGAAGAAGTAAAGCTGTCACTATTTGCAGATGACATGATATTGTACATAAAAAACCCAAGAGACTCCATCAAAAAGCTAATAGACTTAATAAACGAATTTGGCAATGTAGCAGGATACAAAATAAATGCCAAGAAATCAATGGCATTTCTCTACACCAATAGTGAACTTACAGAAACAGAGACTAAAAAAGCAATCCCGTTTACCATCGCACCAAAAAAATTAAGATACCTAGGAATAAACTTAACCAAGGAGGTAAAAGACCTATATGCAGAAAACTACAGGACACTGAAAAAAGAAATAGAGAAAGATGTAAACAGATGGAAGAACATACCATGTTCATGGATTGGTAGAATCAACATCATCAAAATGTCCATACTTCCCAAAGCAATATATAAGTTCAATGCACTCCCCATGAAAATACCATGGACATACTTCACAGACCTAGAAAGAACTCTCCAAAAATTCATTTGGAACAATAAAAGACCCCGAATAGCCTCAGCAATCTTAAGAAATAAGAGTAAAATAGGAGGAATCTCAATACCAGATTTCAAGCTGTATTACAAAGCAACTGTTCTCAAAACAGCCTGGTACTGGCACAAGAACAGACATATTGATCAATGGAATAGATTAGAGAATCCAGACATCAACCCAAATCAATATGCTCAATTAATATTTGACAAAGGAGGCACGAACATACAATGGAGTCAAGACAGTCTTTTTAATAAATGGTGTTGGGAAAATTGGACAGATACATGCAAAAGAATGAAACTAGATCACCAAATTACACCATACACAAAAATAAACTCAAAATGGATACAGGACTTAAACATAATACTGGAAACCATAAAAATACTAGAGGCATCCACAGGCAGCAAAATCTCAGACATATGCCTAAAGAACTTCTTCACTGATACTAACCCTAGGGCAATGGAAGCTAAAGAGAAAATAAACAAATGGGACTACATCAAAATAAAAAGCTTTTTTACGTCAAAAGAAACCATCAACAAAACAACAAGAAAACCCACTGTATGGGAGAACATATTTGCAAACGATATCACTGATAAAGGTTTAATCTCCAACATCTACAGACAGCTTATACAACTCAATAAAAGGAAAATGAATGAGCCAATTAAAAAATGGGCAATGGACCTAAATAGAATCCTCTCAAAAGAAGACAGAAGGAAGGCCAAGAGGCACATGAAAACATGCTCCAAGTCACTAATTATCCGAGAGATGCAAATCAAAACAACAATGCGGTACCATCTCACACCTGTCAGAATGGCCAACATCAACAAAACAACAAACAACAAATGTTGGCGAGGTTGTGGAGAAAAAGGAACCCTCGTGCACTGCTGGTGGGATTGTAGGTTGGTGCAACCACTGTGGAAAACAGTATGGAGCTTCCTCAAAAAACTGAAAATGGAACTCCCATTTGACCCAGTAATCCCACTACTAGGAATATACCCCAAGAAACTAGAAAGACCAATCAGAAAGGATATATGCACCCCTATGTTCATAGCAGCACAATTTACAATAGCTAGGACTTGGAAACAGCCTAGGTGCCCGTCAGCAGATGAATGGATCAGAAAACTATGGTACATCTACACCATGGAATACTATGCTGCCATAAAAAGGAAGGAATTCTCATCATTTGCAGTAACTTGGATGGAATTGGAGAGCATCATGCTGAGTGAAATAAGCCAGTCAATGAAAGAGAAACACTACATGACCTCACTCATTTATGGATATTAAAGATCATTATAAACGAATGAACAGAAAGATTGATATAGTGACAGTAAAACAACAGGCAGTCTGTCAAATGACAGCGGGGGGTGGTAGGGAGATCTGGGGGAGATAAGAGATCAACCAAAGGACTGGTATGCTTGCATATAAGAATAGCCAATGGACACAAAACTCTGGGGAGGGAGGGCATATATTGGGGGGGGGGGCAATGATAAGCTATGTATACAGATAATACCTTAATAAAAAAAAAAGTTATTTTTAAAAAGAGAGACTTAAAAAAAAAAAGAAAACAGATTTCTGGGGAAAAGGGGGTGGGGAATTTTACCCACTAGAACAGGGTTGGGCAAACTTTTTGACTCGAGGGCCACAGTGGGTTCTTAAACTGGACCGGAGGGCCGGAACAAAAGCAACCTGACCATGCTGGCACTCTCATCTTGGGCTGCTGGTGAAGGAGCGGAGGGGAGAGCAAGAGAACCTCCTGCTCTTTTGGCTCTACGGGCCAGATAGAACAGCCGAATGGGCCGGATCCAGCCCGCGGGCCTTAGTTTGCCCACAGCTGCACTAGAGTGAAGACAAAGTTGATAGCAGATCGTTAATATATAAATTATCAGATGATAAATGTTCTGGAACTTCAGGAAGTTATTGAAACAGAGTTCAGATAGCCATAATAATATAGCATTTTTATTGCCTAGCAGACTCTTTTGAAGTGGATCCCAACTCAAATTCTTATCTGCATACTTCACCGCGCTTCCCATCTGCCCAGTTCTCTAGCCACAGGCTTCTCACTTCGGCATCACTGTTGTCTTGGGCAAAACAAGTTTGTTTTTGTTGTGGGGAGATGTCCTGTGCATGGGAGTTGAATGGCAGGCCTGCCTTCTACACACTAAAACCCAAGTAGCACTTTCCTGTCATTAAAATTAAAATAAAATAAAAAGTTTCCAGATATTGCCATATGTATATTGGGGGAAGGGGGGTAAAATCAAAATGGCTATCTAACAAAAACCACTGCTCTAAACTCAGTGAACTGCCGAAACCGGTTTGGCTCAGTGGATAGAGCGTCGGCCTTCGGACTGAAAGGTCCCAGGTTTGATTCCGGTCAAGGGCATGTACATTGGTTGCAGGCACATCCCCAGGGGAGGGGTGCAAGAGGCAGCTGGTTGATGTTTCTCTCTCATCGGCATTTCTAACTCTCTATCCCTCTCAATTCCTCTCTGTGTAAAATAAATAAAATATATTAAACTCAGTGAACTACTGACCTATTTTTCAACTAATGAATTATTACAATAAAATATATGGGTATACAAATATCCTTTCTAAATTACTAATTTTCTTTAGAAGACTGCCTTAAACCCCAGCAATGAATAACTTTGAAAGTAGTAGGTTGCTTTTTCTCAGCAGGAAAAATAAAATGATATTTTATAGATGCATTTAGAAATTTATTAAGATTCTTATATTCTTCAAAGAGCACCTTTGCAGATAATTTCACTGAGAAGCACAAAGCCCTCAGGACATGTTCATATCTGTTTAAGTTTAAACTTGAAAATCTTAGCAGCACTAAACACATTGATAGTTGGGACTATCAAACTGTATCTGTCCCTTAGGTACCTTTGTTTGTCAATAACAAGATGTATGAGAATCAATGGAATCATGTTATGAATGTGGAGTATATTCAGAAATTCCTTGCAGATATGGAAACATATCAGAATTTAACTTTTTCTTCAGCCATTTGAGAATAAGGTTATTCTTTTTAATGTACTGAAATTGAGCAAACTGAAGCTAGCATGTAAACAGTGTCAAATTCATGTATGTTACAGTTGTCATTCTCATGCTGGAGGGGAGGGTCCAGTAATTCAGCTATTGCTAGTCAAACAGTATCCTAATATTTAATCATTTAATTAAGCTATATGTATACATAAACTATTTCAAAGTAAGTGAACAACAAACATTATGTTCTCTAAAGTATCTCTTATTTCAGGAACAAATAACTCATCCTTTTCTAAGTCAGTAGGTTGGTACTTAGATGTATTTTTTAGTGCATGTACTAGTCCAGACATTTGTTTCTGCCTGGTAGCCTTCTACACAGACATTTAGTGAACCAGGAACTTTTCATATTGTGGCTCTCCCTTTTTCACTTTCATCAAAGGCCTCTATCTTCAGTAAATGGGTAGGCAAAGAGTGTGAGAATCACTGGAGGTAAGTCTCTAAAGGTCAGGATTCACAATGCCTATATTCCACAGGCATGAACTCAACCATGTAGCAACTCCAAACTATAAGAAGGATTGGAAAATATAGCACAGTTATGAGACTATGAGATAAAGAAGTTTGTAAACATACAACTTTCTCAGCCAAAGCACTGTGAACAATAGGTTTATGAGATATTTAGAGATATGCATCCTATATACCTATTTTTCTAGATATATAAGAAACACTAGAGCCCCTAAGCATGAAGATTCATGCAGGAATGGGCCTTCCTTCCACTGGCTGCCAGCACCACCTTTGCTCTGGCTGGAGTAGCCTTTCTGCCTTCCCATCCTAACCAGAGGCTCAGAGCGGCTGGGCTCCTTTCTGGTCAGTGTTGGTGTATGCAAATTAACCCACCATCTTTGTTGGATTTAACTTGCATACTAACTTCTTTTTTAAAAATATATTTTATTGATATTTTACAGAGAGAAAGGGAGAGAGATAGAAAGCTAGAAACATCGATGAGAGAGAAACATCGACCAGCTGCCTCCTGCACACCCCCTACTGGGGATGGGCCCACAACCAATGTACATGCCCTTGACCGGAATCGAACCCGGGACCTTTCAGTCCGCAGACCGACGCTCTACCACTGAGCCAAACCGGTTTCGGCTTGCATACTAACTTCTAATTGGCTGGTAGGTGTCACGAAGGCAAGGTCAATTAGCATCTTATTCTTTTATTAGGTAGATAATTTAAAATGTCTCTACAGGTTTATTTCTTATTTTGACCTCTAATCTTTCCCACTGAAGTACTGCAAATATTAGTCTAGTAATGTTGTTTCTGTATTTCTTTCTTTCTTGTTTTTGTGTATCTTGTCCTGTGCTGGTCTGCACTCCCCTTTTCTTGTGTCTTACAATGTCTTCTCTTCTCTTTTCAAGAACTCAATAGCTGCATTTGGCTTGCATCATTGCAGAAGATTCTATTGCATAGCATTGTTCTTGACTTTACCCTAGAAGTTATATATAGTTTCTATAGTGCTGCACTAAAAGCAATTTGAGTTATGGATATTCTGACCATTATCTATATTCTTTGAACCAATAGAGTAGTAATGTGATTTAATTTTACTTTGTTCCTTTTCATGTTCTTTAGTTTCCACAGATGAAAATTAATTTTCTGACTCCTGAGAAAAACTCAGCTATTCTCATTTACCTATATTTATATCTCTAGCATTTATTCTATTAATGGAAGCTCCTTAATATTAAGAACAACTACTACTACCTCATAAAATCAATGAAATATTTAATTCTGGTTGGACCATATGGTCCAAAGCCAATAAGTCACCAGAAAGGCATTAATGAAAATAAAATTATTGGCTCCATCTATACAACCTTGGTGTTCTTGAGTCATTCATTCATTCATTATTTTATCAATTGCACCTAGTGTTGCAGTGTGGCAGACACTGTGGGGGGATATGTAAAAGCATGATAAGGTCATCCTGAATCCTATGGGTGCTGCAAGAATGTGGCCTCCATGGGGGTAGAGTTTTCATTGACTTTGAACCCCGCCTAATCCCTAACAATATTTCACACACAGCAAGAAACGCTAATTATATATATATATATATATATATATATATATATATATATATATATATATATATATTTGGATACATGGAAAGAGAAAGTATTTGCTCCATTTATATATTTTTTCATGTTTTGGCCATGACACAAATGTATATGAAGAAAAATAAGGTGGAAGAAGCTGGCTAAAATCCTAATCCCATTGAGTTTGCCCACTCCCCATAGACACGGGTTTAATGTAATTTAATTTGAAGCAATTTTTTTTTTCTCACAAAGAAACTTCAAATAAATCTCCAATGTGTTACTCACATACTGCTTTTCCTAATAGGTTTACAATGTAAGCTAAATTATAAATTGAAACAGCAGGCCTAAAATTAGATATGAATTCCTTTGTGGCACTGGTCATCACACTTCACATACCTGATTCCATAGAAGCATTATTGGAATTATGCTGAGGTGAACCCAGATGTCCAAGAAACTTTCACTTCTCTAGGCAAAATTAAAATAGAAACCCCACATTCTGGCAGCTTATTGCTAACAGTTGGCTTGAAGCCTCGTAGAGACTAATGAGAAAGACAAGAGTGATAATGCCACATTGAGAGTCTATTTCATTATTCATCTCGGGCTCTCTGTGGAGGCTTTGCAAACATTAACTAATGCTCAAAAACATCCCTTGGAGGTAGTTTATCATTGATGTCTTCATCTTGTAATATGGAAACCGAGGCACAGAAAAGATGAAACTATTCAGTCAAGTTCTTTTAAAAAGTTGAAATAAAAGGAGGTATTAAACATAAAATATTCACAACTAATCACACATTAATCAGTACTATATACATTTTTACCTTTAAGAGTGTGAAATATTTATTGGAAAAATATTTATACTCTTGTCTGTGGAAAGTGCCTTAAAGTAGGTCCTTCCATACTGTTATATTAGTGGCAGGCTAAATTGATTCTAACTTTTGGGAGAGAAAATTAGCAGTGTAGCAAGGGTGTTCAAAATTCCCATACCTCCTTTTATTTCAACTGTAGAGAACCACACTACTTGGTGTAAATCAAACAATGAAATAATTATATAATTTTGATAAAAAGGTGAATTATTCTGGATCCACTGTGTTAACTAATAATATGTGGATAATTATAACAATGAATTTACAATGTTTTAAGTCTTTGACATTTATTGACTGACTTTATTATTTTTAAAAATTATCTTTATTGTTAGTATTATAGCTGTCCCCCTCCATCTCATCGCAGACCTCCTTTACCTTGCTTCTACCCCCTCCCAAGCCATTACTGCACGATTGTCTATATATAGGTTAGGCCTGTAAGTTCTTTGTTTAATCTCTTAAATTTTGATTTGCAAAATATACATGTATTTATACACATCAGCAGGCATTTTTAAGCATGAAAGTGACTTTACTGGATCTTTTTGGTGATGTATCATGGTACTAGAAGACACTTAAGGTACACTCCTATGACTAAGCGTATATATTCAATGGGTTATAAGGTGATTCTTTTAGCAGCTTCTGTAATATTTCTTTTTTCCATTAAATATTTTTAACTATTCCAGAGAGGAAAGGAGAGGGAGAAATAGATGAAAACATCAATGATGAGAGAGAACCACTGATTGGCTACCTTGTGCCCCCCACTGGGGCATGTGCCTTGACTGGAATCCAACATGATCCCCTAATTCATAGTTTGATTCTCAACCACTGAGCCACACTGGCCAGGCTGTAATATTTATTAAGTGGTATGATATTAAGTGAAGTAAAAATTCTGCTGATATATCTTTGTTCTGTCTTTTGTTCTTTATTTTTTTTCCTTTTCCTGTCTGAAAAGGAAAGGTGTTTGTTGCAGCTGTATAGACCATTTTAGACTATATTGTGGAAGCCACGTGGTGAGGATAGACGATCTGAATCTGACACTATGGCAATCCATACAAGCCCTGGACCAATGGCCTATAGGTAATCATTAGATTTAAGATATTCTAATTAATTAATGCTAATGATAATCCTACCTTACCAATCATCTGATGAATATAATTATTATATATATTTTAAATTCATTACACATATCAGTTTTTTACTATAAGATACTCTATTTAAATTAGATTCCATAACCATTTATTTATGGGTATGAAACTATTTATTAATGGTTTGCATCAGCAACTGAGAAACTGCGTAATAATATTCTGTCCTCAAAAAATTCTCCCCAGTCCCTCCATCAGTTGCTCCTCAGAAATGGAATTATCGGTGTCCATAATGAATGGAAGAATTTGGTTCAATGTGGTATTCACTACACTACATAGTCTATAGCCTTCAGAGAACTCTGCAAATCATTGTTTACTTAAGATACACAAAACCATATAAGTTAGGTAAATATTGTTTTCCCACAACTGAATGAAATGTGAGGTTCAGTGGCTTGGCTGAGGCTATGCAGTAAGTAGAAGTAACCAAGTAGACATTAGGGTTTTAAGTTTTCTGACCCTCTGTGCTTTATAGTTTGTGATACTTTTACTGATTCATTTGCCTCTCAGCATAACCATTATGGCAGGTCTCATTTTCGGTTCTTATAAGTGTATTTATTGTGTCACATGATCTCACACATCCAGGGGAAATAAGAAACAACATAAACTGATGAACTAAAACAGACCCAGAGACAGGGAGGCATCGATCAGACTGTCAAACCTCAGAGGGTAGATAGGGGAGAGTGGGGATAAGGGGAAAAGATCAACCTAAGGACTTGTTTGCATGCATATAAGCCTAACCAGTGGTCACGGACAACAGGGGGGTGGGGCATACATGGGGAGGGGTTTGGGGTGAGATTGGAAGAGTGAGGACAATTATGTGATACCATAATCAATAAAAAAATTAAACAATAAAACAACTGCCTTCAGCTCTGGAGGAAGTTCAATTTTTGTGGAGGTTGAAATTATTCTTGAATATGAAATTTTTAATATATTCTAGGTTTTTAAATTATCAATATGGCCCTTCTATTTTATGAACCCACTTGATGCATATGTTTAAAATTCCAGTATTAGCTAACCTACATAATCCAAAATTAATTACTTATCCATTCAACAACATTGTTATAGATAATTAATAATGCCATAAAATATCTGGCACTACAATTAAAAAGGGTCAATAAGCCAAGGTCCCACCTTCAATAATTTCTGTCATTAATTTACATTTTATGTTAAGATGCATATGTATTAATAAAATGTATATATTTCATGTGAACACTTAATGAGCCACACAAATAATGAATTTATACAACCACAAAATATTCAGATAATCTTAAACTTTATCCAACTCAATCAATTTGCTATATTTATTCTTTATGTATGAAGGGTCTTTGAGGCTGAAAGAAAAACTTCAAATGGCAAAGACATTTGATTCATCCATAGTCACGTCAATTATACAAAAAAAAAAATATTTACCAAATATAGACTTGTTATAAAGAAACAACAGGCCAAGAAATGGAGTCATGTGAGCTAAGCCCCGAACCAGCAAACCAAGACTTAATAATACTTAACCTAATTGCAGTCTTAACCTCTCACAGGTCAACCTGCAATTAATCTGGTCAGCACTGGTAAGGTAACCCACCTGACAGGCAAATTCCCTTTCCTTTAGGAAGGCAACCTAGCCTGAAACAATGCATTCTTTACTAATAATTTCCTTCTTCTGCTCTCTTCTGTCTTTAAAAAACTTTGTTTTCCTGCAGCTTGGCAGAGCTCCTTTCTACGGTACTTGCTTGATCAAATGCTGCCTGAGTCATGAGTCCTTTGATAAGTCAATAACACCTTTAAATTTGACCCAGTTCAATTTTTCTTATTTAACAGACCTGTTTTAGGTATGACAGATAAAGGGTTAAATGTTTGAGTTAAGCAAGAGATTCTTTAAATAAAGCAAACATCTTTAATTCAAAGAGTGTTTTATATGACTATATATAAACACTAAACTTGTGTATTTCTTAAAATTTAATATTTTCTTTCTGTGGGAAGAATTAATTCACTTTGGCTTTGAGCTATAAAGCAGTGAATGTCACAGGAGGGAAAGCTTGAATTCCCATAATCCCAAAGAGGAGTTATTGCAATAGATATTGGATAAGATACATTTCTAAAGGACCAATACCATTTAACAAGAGAAAGTGGCAGAACCTAATGAATTTTGAGGCCCCTTATGCAATTAATGATTTGAAGTGTTGTCTCCTGTTGTTGTTTTTTTTATTACTGGTTATATTAACTTTGTTAAAATTATTTACTTGCATTTAAATAGATATTTTAAATTCTAGTTTTCAACATTTCAACACAGCCATGATCTTGCTGTTTTAGAAAATCATTTGAGAATAATAGCAGTAATTTATTTTATGGAAATATCAGGAATCATCTATTAGAGTGGGAGTAAGGTTACATTCCAAAGTCTTTGTGATGGAAACCAAGAAACTCAAAGAAAGAATATGTTTTAGTTCTCTCTTTGTCTTTTTTAGCTCACAAATACATTCCTTATCTTTTATGATAAGTTCAATAAATCTTCTAGTTTTAACTGATGAATATATCTAACAAATTTCATATATATATAAATTATATATATTTCATATACATAATTTCCCAGACATTTAAAATGTGCACTTCTTACATTAAAATACTTGTTATTTTACCCCTTAGATGTCAGTAAGCACTGCAGTCTTATTCTGATATTACTGATAAGAGAATGGAGGCAGACAGGGTTCTGATGACATATCCATTATAACAGAGGAAACTAATGACAGCTCTGAGATCAGAACTCAGAAGCCCCTGGCTCATCAATGCACAGTTTGCATATTTGTTTAAGATAAAATATCACCATCTGACTATAGATTTCATCATAACACTGAATTCTCTCTTCAAATAAAAACAAAAAGACCAGTAACCCAAAAGCATTTCAATCTATTACTTTTCAAGAGGTTCCTGAAAATGAGAACTAATCTGGAGTACTTGTGTGCAAATCCTAAGTGGAACAGTTTCCAGGCAGTAAGTGCCTCAAAGAGCTAACTCAAATGTTACATAACATATTCCTGTTGTATTTCAAGGGACTTTGAGACTTGGATTGGACTTAGGAAAAACTCTCTAACATCCCATCTGGTTACAGACTTTTTATGTCGAGTTTTTCTTTATGTTTGTTTCCATGGAGATATATGTACTATAAAAAAGAAAGAAAGAAAGAAAAAAATAAACCAGGGCTTTTACAGTTAAATTGAAGGGTAATAAATTGTGCATTTTAGGGGGAAAGAAAACCTGAATGCCTAGAATGAGTTAGTTAACTATGTAAAGATAGCCACTTATTCTCTTCTATTCTGAACATAGTTCTGTTCATTCTAATTAAATATTCTGATGATTCATAAGATAGTAAAATGTCTAGGTTGGTATCTAAAATATTCCAATATTCTCAAATTTCATTTCTTGAGACTAAGTTTGCCAGTAACTTAACTGAATAAGATATAAATAATTCTCCCCAATCAGAGAAAATTGCATATGAGATAACAGGCATAATTTCAGCCCAATAATTTGGAAGAATTTATCCCCATTTCCACACTCAAAAAGAAGATTTTATATTGAGTTATTTTCTTCTGTTAAATTACAGCCTACTGTAAAAGAACAGACTTTTCTTTTTTATGTATAGTGTGTCTTTAAAATTGAGAAAATTTAAATCAAGTTATATGTGCAAAAAAATAGAGGTTGGAAATGGGGGCAGGACAAGATCAGTGAAACAGGCATGGAGAGAAAGTAGCCACATGGCAATAATACTCTTTAGTCTTGATTTTTTCCCTCACTCACAATTTTGGTTTTTAAAGCTATATGTAAAAAAAAAGCAAGAGTGGAAAAGAATAAAAAAGAAGGAAAAAAAGGAGAAGATTGGTGAAATTGACCTGGAAGGAAATGCTGCAGTTTGCTTTGCAAATTCTCAAGAGTGATTGCTCCCATATCAACTCTCCTCAGTCCCTGAGGGCTAGACTAGTTACCTACCCGAAGGGCAATAAGATCATTAACCAATATTTGCTAGAGAACAAAATTCAGTATGTGCTTCACAATCAAAGATTTTAGTTTGCAAAATAAATTATTTTAGCTCACCCTATATGAGTTTCTAGAATATAGTTATGGTAAAACTGTGTGTGTGTGTGTGTGTGTGTGTGTGTGTGTGTGTGTGTGTGTGTCTGTGAGTTTGTTCCCTAAATTGCTGATTTACACCAAAGAAGGTAGAAAAATATCTAGTATGTGGGCACGTGGATTGTGTATTTTAGATTGTAGTTCCATCACAAATTTCACCCTTCTTTTTATATTAGTATTAAAATATTCATTTCTGCAATATTTAGAAAGTTGCTCAAATCAACATCCTGACTGCCTGGGGAATGGTGTGGGAGGGGGTGTGGTCAGTGTCTCTCCCCTCACCCCCTTACCCCCTCACTCCCACCTGCCTTAATGGTAGCTTTTTCTAGAGTGTTTATTTTAGCAATCAATGCAGAAGAAAAATACAAAAGAGGTATTACTCGTCAGCTATCTTTTCTATGTACAGAGCTAGGCTTATTATGTAAGATATTCATGTCATTTAAGTAATTCAGAATAAAAACTAGATTCTAATTAAAATGTATATGTGAGTATGTGCCTCAAATGAAAAATAAGACAAAATAGTACTAAAATTTTATCATATAATATTAGATGCAATATTAATTCTAAGCCAATTATTATTTATTTGTGGCTCCCAAAAGTAAGCAACATACATATTTTATTTAATTCTTTTTTTATATTACCATTTTTACTGGTCTTTTTTCTATTTTTTATATCAGGCAATTAAATGCATGTTCTGTCTTCTGGCAAGGTGAGTAAAAATTAAATATTCATTTAAATAATCTGCATGCTTATGTTCAACAATTCACATCTAAAATATTATTAATGTGTTAAATTATTCAACATAAATCACAGACTAAAACTTTCAGCTTGTAAAAGTCACCAAGGTAAGTCATGGCAATCTCAGTGCCGTTTAGTTTTCTACTGTATAAACTGAACTTTTAAATGGCATGTAAAGATCATTTACATGAAAATAGCAATACAAGAGTAATTATTTTATTATGCAAATATGAAACAACAAACTTATTAATTTATCACAATAAAAACAATTTTATAATAATTCAGTTAAGCTTTTAAATTGCATTTTTCTCTTAATAAGGCTTCTTCATTTTCTTAAAATTAAATACCCATACATTAAACATATTTTTCTGTCGTAAATATAGCTTGTGTACACACATGCTTATTTACAAAGAGTGATACAAATGTTTTGGAAATAATATGATTACAAAAAGCCACATGAGGGATCTGATAATGGATATTTCATTTAAAATAATTCAAGTAGCATGGTGATAGTATTAATCTAGCCTTTCTAAATAATGAATTTTCACTTATTTTATTATAAGCCCTGGAGATATTCATCAAAAGCATGATTCTGATAATTACAACATTTACAAAGAATTAAAAGATTCATTGAATAATAAATATGTACCCTAAGACTCATTTGTGAATCTATTCACTTGTAGACAAAGCCTGAGACCCTACAAGCAGGCAAGATGCTCTCTGCAATGTCTAATGCAGACTATGGCTCTGGAATAAATGATCACAGTTGAGAATGTACATGCAATTCTCTCAAGGAAAGATCAAATAGAACTCTTGTTTAATTCATGTTATGAATATACTTTCCAGTTCAAATGCCCTTTCAAGATGTTTTCCTGGTGAAATTCATATTTTACATAAACATAAACATATAAGGAGTGAGTGTGAAAGACCATGCAGATAAAGTTTTACACTTTGCCAGTGCATGAATGAGAGTCAGCAGAGAACACATTGGGACACATAAGCCTGTGTGAAGCAAAACTCATTCTAATGAAAGCCTCTCTCACACACCTCATTTGTAGAATTAAACTGAGCAGCTTACATTCCTCATCTGTCACTTAGAGCTCCAGCTTATTGAAATGCATCCTGGACCTCGCAGTTTCACTACTGCTGAGTTTTTTGTTGAAAAGGCCGTTGATTCATTCTGACAAGAACGTACAACCCTACAAACAGTGAGCTGCACGAAGGACTGGTTGTCAATGCCATTAAATGTCTTCAATCTGAACGGATTTGTGAAATGATAGATGTTCTATAGGAGAAATCCTTCAGGCACAGAACATTTTTCTCAAAGTTTTAAAAATTTATCTCCTTATTTAGATGACCGATAGCCCCCATAAGACATGCGTTTTGTTGATTAATTGGTCTGGACAAAACAGTAGTAGAGTATATGTATTTTTTTTAAGTGTAAACTAACCAGAACAAACTACTCAGTCAGTATAAAATACAATAAGCCATAAAGTGTGTTCTGGCTGAGAAAAAGAACAACAAAACTTTTGTAGATCAAAATGTGAAAAATAAAATTACTTATTTATAGCTTGTCAGGTGTATTCCCATAACTCATTTTGTTTCTGTTTTCCACAACTTCAGGAACTTTTTTTGAAAAGCCACCATTAAACCTGCAACTTTGTTGCATCTCAGTTGTGCCCAAAACTTAAAATATAGCTTTTTAAAGTATCAAAAATTTTCCATAGAAATTCCAAAAATATTAAAATTGGGTTTGTCTTCAGTTGAATCTTTTTGATGTAGAGACATTGTAATTCATTACTCTTACAGAATTTTGCTATAAGTTCATGTTTCCTGTTAAAAAGGACCAACATTATCATTGCCAAGTATAGTATTTTAGTCTCTAATTAGTGAAAGCTTATGCAAATATAAATTTACATTAATAATGTGTTTTGATCATCCTTGCTGTACTTATTTAGTTATGAGTTGGTCAAAAATGTGGTTTTCACATAATTTATTTCTATAATTTTGTCAACTACCAAAGTAGACTTTTAGATTGTTTACATTTTATTCTTTTTTTTATAATAAATACCGAATGCAGACCATTCTATCCACTTAGACTCTATAGAAGTCCTTGCCCATGTTTGTACCTTAGTCCATTTCCTTCCTACAATACCTTCAAAATAAAAATTTTGTATTATCTAACATTAGCACATCTGAGCCATGGGCAAATCTGCCTTTCTCTGCAAAGAAAATGAACAGATAGCCTCCTTTGTTGTATGCTTATGCATGGATGCAGATGAAAACTGACACAAAACATTTCAAGAATCTTTCTATTTCTCTCATACTCTTTATTGGAAAAGTTTTTCTTGTCAACTATATGAGGCACTCTGAAAACCACCACATTTTTCAAACACTTTCAGTACGCATGGGTGTATGCTAGTTTCCGCGAGACCTGTTAGTGCAATTTCATACGATTTAGTGTAAAATTAATGGATTATTTTATTTTGGTATATTCTGGATGCCAAATACAAAAAGACAAAACACTAACAACAAAAACAACCTGTTCCTTGATTTCAAATCATTTAACTAGTGTATATAATTCTAAAAGTTCAAAAGTTTGCTATATGAAAAACTGGACATAAAGAATTCATAAAATAAAACACTACGTAAAGGATTCCTGGCTTTACCAATCTGTCATAGCCCAACTGGCATAGCTCAGTGGTTGATTGTGGACCTATGGACCTGCAGGTCATGGTTCCATTCTTGCTCAGGGTGCATGCCTAGATTGCTAGTGGGGCGTGCAGGAGGCAGCTGATCAATGATCTCTCTCATCATTGATGTTTCTGTCTCTCTCTGCCTTCCTCTCTGAAATCAATAAAACTTTTTTTTAAAAGTATCTGTCATAAACTATTGACATAAATTGTAATCTTGGCATTCAGCTTGTGTATTTGTAATATTGTAATTTCCAATAAGAAATATGTATTCGGTCTTTATACGAGTTCCTTGCACAGAGCTAGGAGTTTGGGAAAACCTTTGAAATGTCACAAATGACGAGAGTAATAAAGGTATACTTTGTTATTGATAACAAACTCCATTTAGCCACACCAGAAGTTATATCAATGAGGTTACTTTGGGAAATCCCCTTAGGATGAGGGCTGATTGATAGGGGAACCAACAGTAAAGGCTGGACCTTTCAGTTCAAGCCCCTTACTCCAAGGAGGGCAGAGGGGTTGCCATTGACTTGATCACCAATTGCTGGAAAATGTTCATTGTCAACAACTTCCATTGCTCTAGAACAATGTTTCCCAAACTTTTGACATATGTGTACCCCTTCTATAATTTTCATAATGCTGAGTACCCCTCATCAAAAAAGGATGTATTTTAATAACAATCAAAATATGTTATTTTTTTGTACATACACAAAATAATAATAAACAAAAAAAATAAAATTATTCATAATAAAATATAAATAAAAGTTATAATATAAATAACATTGATTTGCACACTGGGCCATCTCACGCCTCACAAGACTGTCTTGACTCATGAGAATGTAGAATTAGGTGCAGCTAAGCACTGTGCAATGCATATCCCCACCAAACTCTGGTGCAATGCGTACCCCCACCAAACTCTTCCTGTACCCCTGGGGGTACGCGTACCACACTTTGGGAAACACTGCTCTACAAGATCAGAGCTAGTTCGCTCACTGTATTAGTTCATTTCTCTGAAAGGTCAGAGCTAGTTCACTCACTGTTTAGTTGAAACATTGTTAGCTGAAGCAGTTTCCACCTGTTGTCTTATGTAAATTTCTGTTAGTGGGGTTTCCTGCCCAAGGACCATGGGTGTATTCCATAGTCTCAATAAAATAAGGTGACCAGATTTTAACATTGGTAAAGCTGGACACCATTGACCAGTGGAGGAATGAGGGGGAGTTCTTGATTAAAAATTTGGTCTATGTGGAGCAACAGAAATTTTCATAGAACACAAAAATAGTATTGTAACACTTTTTAAAAACTTCAACAGAAGTACAATTTATAAAAATAATAAATAAAAAAAATTATGTATACTTGTAAGTGTCACTTTCAAGGCAGGCACTAGACTTTATGCCGCCACTATAAAATATAAATAATATGAGTACTGTCTGCTAAATTCAAGAAAATTTATGTATTTATGAAATAAATAAATTACTTACCTAAATTATCTAAATAGCTGATTTGTAATGACATCACTTGTTTAACTAGCTTACTAGCACTCAGTACGATGCGTTTCATCTGAGAGACAGTTACAAAATGTTTTAGTCTTTGCCACTCCCCAAAAATGGCATTGTTCATTAAGTCCAAACAATGGTGGTTGAATTATAACAACTGATCAACAATGCGAAGTTTGATAAGCAGTTCTCAACAATTACTTGTTATTATTAAAGTTTAACATTATAAAATTAACAAAAATAATATAAAACTCATATCCTGGCTAAATAGCCACATGGCCGCCAAAAACCGTATATTCCCTTCCCATTTTCCCACCATTCCCTAGTTCCCTAGCTTGTTGTGCATTCTTTCCAAAAATCGGGACTTTTTTAAATCGCCGAAGGGCAAATTGTTAAAAATTGGGAGCCTCCCGCCCAAAGTGGGACGTCTGGCCACCTTACAATAAAAGGGATAGCAAGGCCAGAGCAGGGAGTAGTCCTGCTACTAGAGGTGGGCTCCCGCCTGGCCCCCAATATTCCCAAATTAATACTTTTCAAGTCTCTTTTCATTTGTGTGGCCTTCTCCAGAACCCAAACCCTGAATTGGGACCCTGAATCATGCGGGGTGTGGAAAGGGATTCCCACAACCAATGACCAACTCCTTTAAAAAAATAAAAGAGAAAGAGTTCGGGAGCTTCCACATTGGTGAACTCTTGGAGATGCAGATTGACATGCCTGAAGGGCACATACCTTTCCCTTTGCATCTCTTCCATGTGTTCCAGAAGGGATTATCCTTTTGTAATACACCAGAAATCTAGTCAGTAAACTAGATTTAGTGCAATCTCATACTACTTAGTGTAAACTTGATGGATTATTTTATTTTGGTACATTTTGGGTGCCAAATACAAAAAGAACTCATAGTTCCTGAGTTCTGTGAACAAGTCTAGCAAAAATAATTGAATTTGAGGAGGTGGTTGTGGAACCTCTAATTTCAGCCAGAAGCACAAGTAATAATCTGGATTTAAAGTTGACATTTAAAGTGGTGGGTAAGGGAATTTTGGGGGACTGAGCCCTTAACTTGTGTGATCTGATGCTAACTTCAGTTGGTATTTTAACTGAGTTGAGTTGTAGGACAACCACTGGGGTAGCAGAATTGCTCAGTGTGGGAAAACTCTCCACATCTCTGGTTGCAGAAATATCAGAAGTGAAAAACTGAAAGTAGAGAAGAACCCAAGAGGATTATAGAAATTGTAGCCCTGACATAGAACTTGTATGGTTTACATTTTCTACTTAAATATCCTACTACTGCTAGGTGCGTATGGTTGTATGAATTATGTGGTTTGTTGTTTTTTTTTTTTTTTAAGTCATCCACACAAAACTTATATGTCCTGACATATTCGGAGTTTTAAAAATTCATGATTGCCATATGTATACGGTAGGATACATTCAACCAAAAGTTTTGTGTAAACCAATAAATTAAGTTATATGAAGTTTTAAGAAGACATTATGTAACATTTCAGACAAAAATAAGTAGAAACACTGAAAAATAAATTATATAAATAAAAAATCATTTAAAATAAATATTTTGCAGTATATATGTATAAAACTCCAAAGTGTCCATCTTGTTAGTTTCAGTTTAAGTAAAAGTGATCTATTAACCTTCTGATTTAGTAGCTGTTCCAATTGATTAATCCCTTTGTTCCTTTGTACAACATACTGTATACTGAGTGAATCTTATTAAAGAATAGGGATGCAGAGTAACAGTTTCTCTGTATCATTTACTATGTAGCATCTTTACATTCTTCAGACTTTTTGCTCTATTTCTGAAATTCCTCAGGAGATGGCTCACAAACAAGTCTTTTCAGCAAACAAGAGCTATGTTTTTCCATTCCTGAATCATCCTTTTTAAAATACACTCCAGGGACTTCTAGTTGTTTTTTTTGTTGTTGTTTGGTTGTTTTTTGCTATTGTTGTTTTTCAATCAATGATGGAAAAAGGTGTTCCTACCTTTAAAATATATCCAGAATCCACTCACCACCCGACCTTTCGATGGCTTCAGCTATAGCAAGGGTCATCGTCGTCCTTTGCCCCAGAATCACTGCAAAAGTTCTATAACTGCCTCCTGCTTTGACCTCTGCTCTTTTTCATTTTCAACATTCCTCCAGACAGTTTATCATTCCTCCACTCAATACCCTGCAAGAAACTTACATTTAGAGAAAAAGCCAAAATCTATAGGGGCCTAACATCTATCTCTCCATGACTCTTTGACTTCATCTCCACTGACTTCATCCTTGCTCACTCTATTCCAGTTGTTATCAGTGTTGGGGGTTCTTGGGTTCCTAGAGATTGAAATTGAGTGGAAACCCCAGAGAAATTTCCAGGCAGACTTCATTAAGTTTATTCTTGAGCACAAAGGAGGCGGCACAGAGGAAAGGAAGGCCTTTTGAACTGGCTCAAGGTCTGGCTCTGCTTGGCTGATTTTATAAGCTGTGGAGAAAGCAAGCTTGTGCAAAAATCTGGGCTTCTTAAATATACAGGCTTGTGCATTTAAAAAAAAATTTTCTTTATTTTGAAAGTAATACAGCTGTACCCTTTTGCTCCATTGACCCCTCCTAGCCCCCCACCCCAGAACAGTGTCCATGGGTTATGCATATACATGTATTAAGTTCTTTGGTATTATTTCATTACCAGATGACTTCCTTTTGCATCTGGGTTGTCTGGTAACTACATCAGTGCCTGAACAGGAGGGTAAGATGTCCAACTGCATATTACCACCAACCTAGGAAAGTTATGTTGTGGTCAAACCTTGATCAACTGTGCATGGTGGTCAGTAGTGTAAGCAGGCGGTTAGAATGGAGCTTTGAGTAGGGAGTGGAGGGGTGGTGACATATTTGGGATAAACTTATTCAGAGTTCCTTCTGAACACCTGGTCTTAACTTGGCCTCCTGACCACCCAGTATTTTCTGTCCCCAGGCCCAAGTCCCTATGCTGTCTCAGACCAACACTGGTCTCCTCATAGTTCTTCCAAAATCCAGTGTATTCCCTAGTCTCCAGGAATCTGCACTGCTGTTCCATCTTCCAGGAATCCTCTTTATTCAAATAACTTCTCAGATAATTCTTGTTCTTCCCTGAGGTCTTTGCTCATATAACCTCTCCTTTATGAACAAAATTTTCTAAAATAACAACCTTACTTACTCTTTTCTTTCAAAGCATATATATCACCCTCTAATAAATGTACTAATTCTATTCATTTATTTATTTTGTCAATGGTTAAGTGCTTATCTCCTCCACTACAATTAAGTTGTCTTTATCACATGATCTCACTTCACTTTGAAGTGTCTTTGATATATCAATTATTATGTAATACTAGAGGCCTGGTGCACAAAATTCATGCACGGAATTCATGCACAAAATTAATGCAAGGCTAGGGTCCCTAGTGGCTGCACTTTGCCAGCTGGGGCCTTCCTTCATTCTGCATCACCCTTTGGTGGTCAGAGCATGTCATAGCAAGTACTCAAACTCCTGAGGAGACACTTTGCATATTAGGCTTTTATATATGTAGAGTATAGCTATTTGATGGGATTTAATCTGCCCAATAAATTAATCACTGCAAAAGGAAGTTCTTGGATTTTTTGTAATGCCATGCAAATAATCAGGATCTATTAAATTTTTAGTAGTTATATCTTAGTATAAATGCATTCTTGGGTTGCTAAGAGAATTCAGTTAGATAAATGTTGAATGTTATGTTAGACTTAGCATGATATACTAAAAGTCAAGGCTTAAATTTGAAAAGTACCTTTCATTATGTGAACATATAGAAATTTAGATTTTCAATAAATGTAAACCTGGAATGAATATTTACTTACTCATTTACTTTTGGAATTTTTTTTACTTCCTAATACCAATGATAACTTGCAGTTCTCTTAATCTAACTTCCAATTAAATTAAGTTCTAAAACAGAATTGGCAGAACTCCACCAGTTTCAAGTTTACTCCTACAAGACCGGCCTCTCTTCTGATGCCAATAGCGAGTATCCAGTCACTTACACTTCTGAAGGACTAGCTATAAACCAAGGTTCTCACAATCCCCTTAGAAAATGTGTTAATCTGATTCACAGAACTCAGGAAGACACTTTATCTGCATTTACCAGTTTATCATAAAGTTTATCAAAGAATAGCCAGATGAAGATTGACATATGGCAAAGCTCAGAAAGATCCCCAGAGGGGGAAAAAAAGTTTATTTCGGTAGAGTTCAGGTAAGCCATCCTCCTGGCACATGGATGGGTTAGCCCATCTAGGAGCTCCTCAACCCCATCATTTAGAGATTTTTGCAGAAGTTTCATTATATAGGCATAGTCGCTTCACTGGCCAGTGGTGACTGGCTAATCTCTAGTCTCTCTTTCCTCCTATGAGGTTGGTGGGTGAAACTGGAAATTCTAAGCTACTCATTAAGGTTGGTCCTTCTAGTGAGCATTCTCCATCTTGAAGATAACTAGGGATCCACCAAAAGTCACCTTCTTGGCAAACACCCTGTATCTCTTATAATTCAGAAAATTAGAAGCGTTTTGAGAAATATATGCCACTAACTGAGGACAGTGTGTGTGTGTGTGTGTAAAGTTAACCCAATAAGTTTTTTTCTCTCATTATAGTATGCATCCACATTTTCAGCATTTAGTAAATCTTATTTTTTTTAAAAGTAGAAAAATGCTGTAATTTGAAAGGAAAACCTTCCAATTATGAGAATCAGCCTTGAACACGGTTCTTCTTTAACCCTGACTGAAAATCAGAAAAATAGTAGCACCCACAAGGGTCCTTTTATTCCAGTTTTCAGATTCCAAACTAGACTCAACTGGATTTCAAGGATGACCTGTGGTTTAAAACTTCTTAGCTTAAAAAGACCTTATAACTTAGAGACTTGCCTTGGCTGTTGTGACTCAGTTGGTTGGGTGCATTTTTTGGACCAACAGGTTGCCATGTGATTCTAGCTCAGGACACATGGTAGGGTTATGAGCTCCATCCCTGTTGTGGTGGGTGCAGAAGGCAGCCAATGGATGTTTCTCTCTCCCCCCTCCTTCTCCCTTTCTCTTTCTCTCAAAATCAATTTAAACATTTTTTAAACACACACACACACACACACACACACACACACACACACACACACACACCTTAAAACTGCTTCAATTTTTTTAAAGTGAAAGGAATTTCCTTCTGAGAGATTGTTTGTGCTGATAAGTTTGTTCACGTGGCCTTTCCCCAGTTGTAACCACCAAGGACTTTGAGTACTGGCACATCTAAGTAACCCCGGTGACTAATCTTTTCACTATATCAAAAACTGAGCTACAAAAAAAAAAAGTGTCTCAGCTAATAGTGACAGCAGAGCATGGCAGGGCTAATGACCTGATACTCACTTTGCAGGCTGATGGAGAGCAATTAAATGTGGCTCCAAAACTAAATGAGGGAAGTCGGAGACTTCCCAACCTTACCTGCTTGTCTCTGGTTAAAATGAGGAAATATCACAAAATGTGTTGGGTAGTGACAGTGCAAAAACGAACCTGAGAAAGAGAAAAATGCTGCACTCTTCCTTAAACGTTGGGGAGTGGAGATGTGGGAAAAGCCCTGAATTCTTTATCACTGGCCAGTTTCAGAGGAGAGCCTGGGGTTTACAATCTATACTTCAGCCAAGGATGGTATTGAGGAGAATGGATAAAAAACAATAGCTTGACAGGTAATCATGGTGTAAGACTTAAATAAAAAGATCCTGAAGGAACCGAAAAGCACACCCACATACCCAGGAGTAGTCACAAGGGTTGTGACCTAAAACCTTCACATCTAAGAGCCACCCTAAATTGGAGGGCTATTTCAGGGAAGGGGGTGGGCAGGGAGGCAGAGAAAGGTGATGGGAGGGAAGGCAGAGACTCCAGGCCATATAATTAGCAGTAAGGTGAATATGTGTGCTTTTTTTTCACATTTGAGTTTAGATATCCTCATTGGTTATGATTTAAAATCCAATTTAAATATATTTTATTGATCTGAGAGGTTCAACTAGTGGACAGTAGTTGCACTCAACAGAGTTGTTATACTCCAACTTATATATTTCAAATGTACACAATATTAGCATCATTTATAGAATTTATGATAAATTGCTTCAAATGATACCTTGTTTCCCAGTACTTTAATGTCTATAAAATGTATTTAGATTTACTACTTTACATTGACAACAACTTCAATCAAATAGAGGTTGTTTTTGTTTTTATTTTGTTTATTAATTGCTGTATTTGTTTATAAAACCCTCTTGGCCATCCTTTATATTTTCTTTCCACACTATTAGGTGCTAAAGACCTTGTTGTCCTACTATGATGCTATATTAATTTTTCTTTTTTATCAATATATTTTATTGATTTTTTTACAGAGAGGAAGGAAGAGAGATAGAGAGTTAGAAACATTGATGAGAGGGAGTCATCAATCAGCTGCCTCTTGCACACCCCCTACTGGGGATATGCCCTCTACTAAGGTACATGCCCTTGACGGGAATTGAACCAGAGACCCTTCAGTCCGCAGACCAACAAATGCTCTATCCACTGTTCCAAACTGGTTTCAGCTGAATTTTGCTTTTTGATAGCACTGATATGGCTCTTGATTTTATCCATCCATTAAAACTATTAGCTCTATTCATATTAATTTTGTTATAAATTTTTAAGGGGAGGGATGCTTCTGAGTATTGGGCCCACATTTCATTTAAGTTTATATATTCAGTTTTTACTAATTTTTTCTTGGGGGACCACCTGGCATCCTTATACATCTTGTGTCATGTCTGTCATCTTCTGGACCCCAACTAAGCTTGCCCATCCTCTGTTCTTTTTTCTGGCCTTCTTTAAATTCTTCCAACATGAGGAATTTTAATCCCAAGCCCATAGTGGCTGCCATCTTGAATACCTATTTTCAAAATCCAGCCTATTTATTTGTTTTTAATGTATTAACAGAATAATGAGTTTGTGACCACAAAATACACTTAGCTTATCACATTCCTCAAGTTGGATTGTACTAAAATTAACCATGTTACAGATTACATGCCTCTGGTCACATAAAGAACATTACTGATATGTACTGTTAGTTTTTCATTTACTTATTTATTTTCACTTTACTAAAGGAAAATGCCATGAGAGTCATGTAGTGAATTAACATTGGCTCAGGAATCAGACAAACTTTGCCTTGCTTATAATCCAAAAAATGTGACATATCACTTTTAGTATGCTTACCTACAAGGTGAAATCTAAGTTACATAAGCTGTACAGATTTGGTTTTTCAAATCTAACTTTACAATGATATTGAATGGGGTTAGAGTCATGGCAGTCAATGAAGCTGGAAAGTTAAATTGATGGCAAAGTTTGAGCAGGAAACTTAGGTGAGAATTAATGCTTTTTATTTCCTGATACATCATGTTATAAACACAGCTGGGCTATAGCTGAGCACAGTGGCCGATCGCTAGTGGCCCCTAATGGACGCTCTCAGGGCATCCGAGGCATAGGGTAAACAAGAGACAACTGTGGGAAAATGAGAAGTTCTTAGATAAATATTTAGAATCTCCATTTATCACACAGAATCACACAGATCTCAGGACTACATTTTAGCTAATATGGCCAGGTCCTGTGATTTCATTCACCATAGAACTTGCTGCGTGTGGCAAAATGCTTTCAGGGATGAAAGCTCTTACAGATGAGGTAAAGGGAATCTTTCCCATTCTAATAACCACTATTCTCCTCTAGTGCCCATATTAATTCATTACTTTGCTGTTTGATAGACTCTGAAAGTCACGCTCACATCAGAACCCATCTCTGTTCGGGCTGCACATCCTTCCTCCAGCCTCCAGCTGTTTGGCACAAAGTGTGAAGTTCAATATAAAACAACTTAGAAAAAAAATCTATGTGCCTTTTGCCAAGTTTCCACATTATATCTCAATAACTTACTGTCTAGAAAATGGCAAAACAATAAATAGACATCTTCAGAAGTGAAAATTTTTCAAGGGTCCTTGTATTCCCCCCTCTTTAATAAAATAGGCCTTGCATAGATTTCTGTCTCTGTACATTAGTAAAGATTTTGTACTTTCTCCAGGAAGTTTCAGAGAGTGATTACTTTCCCATAAAATTAGTCATTAAAAGGCACAGAGCCATGCTTAATTACATAAGTGTCAGCTTCAGACCGAGTATGATGAGGCATTTTATCAAGTTTTTATGAAGATTATTTGTCGCCATAAGAAAAGAACATTAGCACTGCTAAGTATGCGGTGAAAATGAAGAAAACTTAATTTTTTTGCTAGTAAAACAGGGAACGTTCTTTTAATTAAATTTATTGCACTTAAAATTTCCTGACATAATCACATTTGGAATCCCCACTGAGAATTTCGTATGGTCAATATTAAATGTTCACACAGTCAAATGAATACTAACAGTATTTTGACTCATTACAATTAAACTCTTTTTCCAAAAGAAATGATATAAACTCGTGTTCCTCAATAAAAATTATTGTAGTGGGAATGTGACTGTGGTAAGTAATATCCTGGGTACCTTAAATTGCCAGTGATGCCACATTTTCCAGATTGTCTGGAAATTAAAATAAGTACATTTTCCTATGTATGCATTGATTTTTGGCCCAAGATAACAACTATTTCGTTCATCTATATTTCTGTTACATACTGTGGCCTTGATTTCAGCATCGGTCTCTCACTCACAGCTTTGTATCCCATGTAGCCATGTGTAAACTTAAAGCACGAATTCTTAGGCTATCATCAAGAATATAAGTTAAATAATGGTTTCCACTTGGAATGAGAAAAATAAAAGCGGAGACTCTGTGTCAAGTCTTTCCTTCTTTCTTTTTAATTGAAGTAAAAGCATTCTAAGGTAAAGCCTATCATCACAAAATTAACAAACTCAAGAAACTACCAGCAAGATCAAGAAACAAAATATAACCTGTGCTTCAGAATATCATTTATGCTGAAACCGGTTTGGCTCAGTGGATAGAGCGTCAGCCTGCGAACTGAAAGGTCCCGGGTTTGATTCTGTCAAGGGAATGTACCTTGGTTGCGGGCACATCCCCAGTAAGGGGTGTGCAAGAGGCGGCTGATCAATGATGCTCTCTCACTGATGTTTCTAACTCTCTATCACTCTCCCTTCCTCTCTGTAAAAAATCAATAAAATATATTTAAAAAGAAAAAAAGAATATCACTTAGGACTCTTCCTATCTACTGCCCCACTTCCCTTTACAAAAGGTAATCAATATCATATCATATGCCACAATATAGTTTGGTGCTTTTTTGTGGGTATTTTTTTGATGTTTTTAAATTTATATTTATTGTTGCAAGTATTACACATGTCCCCTTCCCCCACACAGCTCCCAGTTAATCCCCAGGCCTTCACCACGCTATTGTCTCTGTCCATGGGTTATGCATAATTACATATAAATTCTTTGATTAATCTCTTCCTGTCTTTCTCTTGAATTTTATGTAAATGGAACTTCATGATGTGTATTTAAAGATTTACTTTTTAGAGTAATTTTAGATTCATAACAAAATTAAGAGGAAGATGCAGAGATTTTAAAAATGTTTTCTAAACCTAGACATGCACATCCTCCCGCTCAACAACCTTCACCAAAGTGGAACATTTGTTACAATCAATGAAACAATATTGTCACACCATGATGACCTAGAGGTCATAGTTTACATTCTAATATTATCAATTTGTAATCTCTTTCTTTTTATGTTAGGCTGAATTCAACTGATTTTTTCAAATAACCACCTTTTGGCTTCATTGTTGTTGTTGTTTCCTATTGATTTATTTTTTCTTTAAGTTCATTGGTTCTGCTATATATTTTTTTTAATTTTTAAATTCTGTTGTTTTTTGGGGGGCGATTAATATGTTTTTATTTCTAATTTCATGATTGAAAACATAAGATTGTTGAAAAATAAAATTGCATGGAAGCCTCTTATTATATTTATATTGGACTAGTGCTGAAATGTGTTTTGATATGTACATAAAATATTCAATTTATTAAGAAATTATTTGAAAAGTCATCATCCTTCTATTATAGATGACAAGTTAAGGGAATTGAAACTGTTAGTTAGCAATGTCTAGTGCATTGATCACATGTTGACACTTCTGTATCAGTTTCCCAAAACATAGACATGTGAACTTAAACATGTCATTGAGTTATAATATGCCTTCGTTCAGATAATATCTATCGAAATGCTGTAACAGTTATGGTTAAATAACCTTCAGTTAAAATATATGGCCATTTTAAAATATATGTAAAATTGTACTGAAAATTCTTAAAAGTTAAGACATTTAAACTGCGTTGTTATACAAATGTAATCTGTGTGGTAATGTTGTTGTGAAACATGTCTTCAGTGCTCCCTAAGTCATCTTTGTCATCTTCTCTTAGGAGATTTTTACTGTGTTGATACAACCTTAAGATGATATTTTTAAATATAGTTTTATTGATTTCAGAGAGGAAGGGAGAGGGAGAGACAGATAGAAGCATCAATGATGAGAAAGAATTAATAACCAGCTGCCTCCAGCAAACCTACTACTGGAGATCAAGCCCTCAATCCAGGCATGTGCCCTGACCTGGAATCAAACCTGACCTCCTGGATCATAGGTTGAATGCTCAACCACTGAGCCACATCAGCTGGGCTCTAGATGATACTTTTAAGAAAATCACTCCATTAGGGTTTAGCTTTTTCTAGAGGGATCCCATGATGGAAGGATTTGGACCCATAGCTACAACCTACTTTTAGTTTAGTCAAACAGGTTTGTTTGTTTGTTTTTCTTTTCCCATGGCATATGGATATTTGAGGTAGGAGAAGCAAAGGGGGTGAGAAAATAGACACTGCAGGTTCAGATAAAGTTTCTATTATACTTACAAGGACTTTTTGCTTTATTCAGAAAACCTTACTTCTGAATTTTGATCTCACTGCTATATTCTATTTTTATTTATGAGGACATTTTGAGGGTGGAGGACAGTAAGTTAAAAAGGGATCAACTGAGATTTTAATGAGCAATGTGCATTAGTTTCCTATTGATGATGTAACAAATTAACACAAACCTAGTGGCTTAAAACAGTACAATGGAGGTCAGAGTCTACAATACCTCTTATGGGTTAAAATCAAGGTGTCAGTAGAATCAAATCCATTCTGCAGGCTTTAGAAGAGAATCTGCTTCCAGCTTCCAGGGGTCATGTGTAATAGTTGGTTTGTGATGCCTACCCCCATCTTTAAAGTTTACAATTCCAACCTCTGCTTCTATTGTCACTCTCCCCACACTGTTACCTCCCTGCCTTCCTCTTATAAGGCTGACTAGGAGAGCAATTTTACCACTAAAGTTTCTTCACCTAACATATTTGCAAACTTTGCCATGAAGATAATATATTTACAGTTCCTGAGCAATAGTATTTATTTGGGGTGGGAGCATTATTTTGTCTGCCACACAATGGTTTCCTAACTTCCATCCACACTTTCCTAGGTAAAATCAGAGCTACATTTTGGATGAAAATTGGGGAAAAATAAGAATTTGCCTAGCCATAGTGTATAAAGTTGCTATGTCTTGTGGGAGCAAAGAGCTGGGGACATTCCTGAAAATAAATACATCCAGTATGACTGCAGTGTGTGTGGTAACTTGAATAAAAATTACTACTCACTTCAGACCTTAAATAAGTTGCTTATCTTCTCTAAGTAAGGTTCTTTTACCTTACACGGGGGATATTACTATTTCATAGAGTTTTTACATTAAAAATATAGTGAAAGTCTAGCAGTAATCACGGAATAAGCACTTGTGATTAAAAGGTCAGTTGAGAATGGTCTTAGTTGCATCTTCAGGGTTTTTTGGCATTTCTTAGTGATTGCATGTGCAAGAATTTGAGGCATTCAGCGAGCAAGGATAAATCACTGCCATTTCACTCAACTCCATGTACTTTATCTTCTCTTCCTCTTGTTCCAACACCTTTGCCAATCAAGGAATCAAAATCCCCTACTTAAATTTTTTGAGGTAGAATAATCAACACAGCCTGTGTGCTTTGAATAGACTTCAAATTTTATGTGCCTACTTATACTAGTTGTTACGATGAAGCATGAATCATATATTTAAAGAATGGATTATTTTATATGAGCACATTTTATTTCCATTTATCAAATAAGTGGCAAATTAAAGCAACAACTTTTATTACTTCCTCAAAAGCATGAGATACAAGATATGTATATGGGTATGTGTGACATAAAATTATATCCATATATCTCCAAAATCTACCATCATTTATTTACCAATGACAAATTTTTAAAAAGTCTTAGCTGACAGCATTGCCCACACACTAACTAGATCTCAGTTGCAGCATTTTCAATAAGATTCCACTTACATTCTTTCTTTCTTTTATTGTCAGCTATCCTGACAAGGATATGTCATTTTCAAACACTGCACAGGTTAGTCAACAATGAGCAATTTTTAAAAATTGTTTTCCATTTCACATCAATTTTTGCTTTTATATTTTTGAGGTTTTGATGTTATTTGTTTTTCTGTTATTTATTTCACTAGAAATTAGATTGCACTTTTTGTCTCCCATTTTCTACCTGGGGAAACAATGAATATTGCTATATTGCCTGCACTCACTTCTGCTGAGTGATCTAGTGATTATTAGGGGCTGAATGTTGGTTTTAAGAATGAGTATATATATATATATATATATATATATATATATATATATTTAAATATTTACATATATAAATAATTTTTTATAAAAAGTATTTCATTCTTTTTATAAAAATTATTTCCATTGTTTTTAGTGTCCACAAAATGCCCCAAATTACAATTAGTAATTTTACACATCTTCCTTTTGTCAGTAAGCTGAAAAAGAGAATGTGTGGTTATATACAGTATAATGAAAAAAGGTATTAGGACTGTTAATAAAACTACCAGTGCTTTTCATATTCTGAGTGCATGGCAAGATAGCACTTCTCTGTCTCTTGATTTCAAATGTGATCATGTAATTTTCTTTTACCAATGAAATATGAAGAAAACCGAGAAGTCAGTTATAGACAGTCTCAGGAGACAATGGGTACTTCTTAAAAATTGCATTCTTCCTTTTTGATTCCATATAAATTTTTATAGCGTTTGTTCTAGATCTGTGAAATATTCAATTGGTATTTTAATAGGTGCTGCTTTGAATGTATAGATAGCTTGGGATAGTATGGATGTTTTCATTATGTCGATTCTACCAATGCATATCTACAGGTGTTTTACATTATTGGTTAAGTATATTCCTAAGTATCATTGGAGCAATGGGATATATAGAAAAGTTTAAAAGAATGCAATTATGGGATTATTTTTTATATTTTATAGAGATTAATTTGCTATGTGTAGAGAAATTAAAAAGCTTTTTGAACTAAATTATATGAAAATGACATCTATTACAATTAGGATAACTTGCATAAGGCTACATGACATATCTCTACATTATTCTTAGTAATTTATTTTAAAATAATTTTAAAATATTAACCTAAAGTTATCTTAAATAAAAAAATAAGACACTTGAATTTCTAATGAACAATGATGTAAATGTACTTAAACTAAATTTGCTACTCCCATAGAATATTCAACCTAATTGTGTCTGTCTACCATCTCTTTAATAATTATTACGTTAAAAGTATTAAATTATCATTACTGTTGTGGATTAAATTGTGTAGTATCTCCCCCCAAAAAGTATGCTGAAGTCTTAACCCTTATTATCTGTGAATGTGACTTTATCTGGACATGGGTTCTTTGCAAATGTAATCAAGTTAAGATGAGATCATACTGGATTTGTATGAGCCCTAATCTAGTGATTGGAGTCCTTACAAGAAGGAAAATTTTCCACAGTGGCACAGCCAGACACACAGGAAAATAATGTTGTGTAACCTTGGTGGTAGAGATGGGAAGATGTGTCTATGAACCAAGGAATGCCAAGGATTACTGGCCACCACCAGAAGGTAAGAAGAGGCGAATAAAAATCTTCCCCAAGAGCCTTCAGAGAAAGTGTGGCTTTGCGAATAATTTGATTTTGTACTTCTAGCTTCCAGAACTACGAAATAATAAAGTTTTGTTGTTTAAGTCACCACATTTATGATACTTAGTTATTGCAGCCCTAGGAAACTAATAGAATTATATTTTCTTAAATGCATTATGCCCCAAATATATTTTTAACAATGTAAGAAAACAAATTAAACCACAATGAGTAAATTTTTAATTTATCAGTTATTTTCTATTTATAATATGAACGCCTTGTTTTCTCAAGTATAACCTAGGAAACTATTCTTAGCAGTGTCAAACATTATTTCACGAAGATGATGAAAAAATACTTTTGGTTCTTTTTTTCTTTCAATCACTTTCTTTATTTCTGTTTTTGTTATTTTTATATCTATATATCATTGGACCCTATATTTATAAAAATGGTCATTTGAGTCACTTGCAGATCATGTTCTCATCCAGATTTATACATGTAGATATAAATGTATAGGTATGTGTTCAATCTAAAGTTTAAAAATGTTTTATTCACACTTTTTCTGAAAGCATGAATAGTGTGAACTATAAATTTAAGAAAACTGTGCCATGGAAATACTTTATTTTATGCTGAATTCACCATAGGAAGCTACTGATTCCATTATATCAAAACATTTATAAAATGGTCCCTTACCACATCTAGAATATGTAAAGATTATTTTAAAAAAACAGCTTCATATATAAAAGGAAAATGTATCTGAAAGGTCATCAACATAAAGGAAAAGACCACATAGATTAACATAAGAAATGTAAATGCATATATAATGTCTTCCATATTTTCCATCTACCATTACTGTTTATATCACTACCATCAATAAATCACTATGAGAAGTATTCCTTACAGAACTCACTAAATGGCAGTGTTAAAACTTTCAATGAACTATCTGCAATAACATCAGAATAATTATAGCTTTGAACAAATGATCCTCAAATGTTTCATTATTATAATGATTATAGAGGCATTGAAAAATATGTCCTAACATGCTGAATAGATATTCGGTTTAATATACTCAATACATCTTAGTACAATAATGTAAGCACAACACTTATCCAGGATTAGTATTACAATCTTTCTTTTCCAATTTTAAGCAAGGTCTCCCAAGGCCTCTCTCTCTCTCTCTCTCTCTCTCTCTCTCTCTCTCTCTCACACACACACACACACACACATACACACACACACATATTTAGCGTCATATTGCCAAATGTTCAAGTTTTTCCTCCTTTACTTATTAACTATGCAAGTTTTATCAATTTATTTAATATCTCTTCCTCTATCCCCTCATTTCAAAATTATATAATAATAGAATCCAATTCATAGTATTGTTGTTACAATCAAATGAGTAAAACACAGGTAAAAACCATTTATTACACTGCCTGAAAAGCAAACCTACCAACCAACAAACAATTAGTATTCAATAATGAGATGAAATTTGGGAATCTCCCACCACACAGGCTTCTGTGAACTCATTATTCCTAAACCACAATTCACACATAATCAATTGCTTTCTACAAACACATCCCCAAAATAATATTTACATAAAAGTAAATTTTGAACTTTTAAATTGAATTTATACATTCACAGCAGAGAAAATAGCCCTCATATATAGGGTATTTATAATAAGAACCAGACTTGGTAATAGAGAAAAATGTTTTCCTCATAAAACTAACACCAGTGGTACAGAGAGGGGGGGCTATAAAACTCTTCCCAGGCTGGTGTGTGGACTCAAAGACAGAGGGAGAGCTTTGAAGGAGAGCTAAGCCAAGATTGTTAAGCTAGTTGCTGCTCTTATCTGTCTCTCAGAATGAGACCCAAAAGTGGTAGAAACTTCATATAAGTTTAGAAGATTATTTCAATAAAGGCTATTGTTTCACATCTTGAGTGTGAACCCCATAGAGACTTCATGTCCTGAATGATGCTACAAAGATGATGAGTTAATGGAGAAAGATTGGCAAACACTTTCTGTAAAGATCCAGATAGTAAATGTATTAGGCTTTATGAGTCGTATAATCTCTATGACAACTTTTCAAATGTGCCCTTGTAGTAAGAAAAAAAAAACCATAGACAATATAAGGGATGAAAAAATATTTATGGAAACATAAATTTGACTTTCACATCATTTTTACATGCCATTAAAAAGCATATTTCTCTTGATGCTTTTCAGCAATTTATAAATACAAAGAGTGCTCTAGCTCATAGGCCATACAAAACATGGCATACGTCATATGTGTCTCCCACACATGCCCCTACCCGGTCCTGGAAAAACCTGCAACGCACAGCTATATGCCCTTGACAAAGAATCTAAACCTGTTTGTGGTTCTCTGATTTAGACACAGAGATGATTTAACATTCTTCTGTTGGGTTTCTAAGAGCTGTATAGGCGAGCATAAAAGCATTCTCTTTCCTAGGGAGAAGGAAGTACTAGTAAGTAGAGGATAGTGAATTAGAATAGATTGACCTTTAGTTGAAAAAATGAGGATATAGACTGTGTGGACTGGCAAAAACTGGCAGAATTGGAGCCCATATTCATCAGCAATATAAACTGTGTTGAGAAACAAATGTAAAGCTTAAGGAACGTCAAAATATGTGTCTACCTGAGGCTAAAAGGCACTCAAGATGACCAAGTAACAGACCCAAATATCATTCCCACCCTTGATCACTGAAGCCATGTTGTTGCCTAAGATTCTCTTGAAAACAGATCCTACTCAAGGGGAAAGATTTGGGCGTTAGGTACAGTAGAGAGACAGGATGAGATTAAGGAGCCAGAAGGAAGGGAAAGCAGTCCCATGAAGTTTCATGGAACCCAAGTCATTATCCAAGTTGTCTATTCCTTTACATCTAGTAAGAACCACCAATTCTTAGAAGTCCACCTACTACCAAGTAACCTCTCTATGTGTAACAATGCTTATATATACCCAGAGATTTGATCTAGTAGCATGATCTAACACTTTCCCACAGGAACAATCCATGTAAGTAGCCAATCCCATCATAGAAAGGTAGAAGTTGGGCACATAACTGTATAGTAGCAAAGACATTCTCATTCATTCCCATAATAGAACTAGGAAACAAAAACATTCTCTTACAAGTCACAAAAGGGTAAGAATATACTCCTCTGTTATAATATTTATTAAACAATGACCTAGAGACATTACCTCGTCATCAAGCTTTCAATGTCTTTGGCCAAGAAGTTTCAGTCAAGATTTAGTTTGAGGCCGAAACTGGTTTGGCTCAGTGGATAGAGTGTCAGCCTACAGACTGAAAGGTCCCAGGTTCGATTCCGGTCAAGGGCATGTACCTTGGTTGCAGGCCCATCCCCAGTAGGGGGTGTGCAGGAGGCAGCTGATTGATGTTTCTAATTTTCTGTCCCTCTCCCTTCCTCTCTGTAAAAAATCAATATAATATATTAGAAAAAAATAAAAAAAAGATTTAGTTTGAAAAGTCATCACACACACACACACACACACACACACACACACACACACACACACACTAAAAGTGTTACCACTGCTCTTTAAGCTGCTATTACATCTGAACTTTCCATGATGATTTGGGATTCATCCCAGATTCCTAAATTTAACCTATCTCCTCCATTCAATGTGGCCACTGAATCTTATTAATTCTCCTCCTTCAATTAAATCTCCCAATTCTATTCCTCTTATTTTATTCTACTTCTACAACCATTCTAGGCCTTTATTTTTCTCTTATTTTTGCAATGTGCTTGTTCCTGGTTTCTCTAACTTCAGTTTTATTAGTCCTATTTTTTTATTCCCACAATTATACTCTAAATACATATCTCAAAAACATTTCTAAAATACAGATCTGATTATGTAAGGTGCGTGTTAAAAATCCTCTAACCACTCCTCATAGCCTTATAGCCTCTAGATACTATATAAATCCCTTATCAATGATCTTCAGAGACCTTTATTCTACTAAGTTCGTAAGGATATTCTCCCACAGTGCTTGATTAATCATTCTATTATTCAGCTATCCTGACATAGTTTGTCAATAATAGTGATTGCTTTCTTCAGTTTATAATTATTTATTTTACAAATTGTATTTTGAACTAGAAATGTCTAGATAAGTGTTATTTTTAAATAAA